>CM065458.1:42916358-43291713 GCA_032872475.1 Leptopilina myrica (nomen nudum) | reverse complement strand
TATACAAGTACTCATTCTTGTACAGGATCTCGTACAAGAAATTGCACATGGACCTTTATTCAAAATCGAAAAAATTACTTCTGCAAGTTCTTGTACAAGAACTTGTTTTAATTTCTTATGCTGAAATGGTACAGGTTCATTGACACAAAAGGTATAGTTTCCGTGACTAGATCTTGTACAATTTCCTGTACAAGATATTATACGGGGGTTTTCAGTAGAGGTAAAGAAAAAGACACAAAAATCAGAATTTTCTTATACCTTCTAATTATTTTATTTATGCCAGTACTCTTAATGACTGACTTTCCCTGATTTCCCTGCCCTATGGCAACCCTGCATTTAGCTATTGCCAAATTGGCCCTATTAGAAATTATTTTGAGATACAGAAAATTCTCCATCTAAAAACAGGCTGTCCTTCTCTCGAAAAGAAAGAAAAATTGTGACAAATTTTTAAAATTTGTATCATCTGTTATTATTTAATAGTAAAAAATAAAAAAGATGAGGATTTTTAGTAAACCAGATTGAGGCAAAACCTCAACAAGAACTGAATCTGCACTTCTCCCGCAGACGAGTGGCAGACAATATAAATGTCGAGGATGCTGGCAGAGGGGAAAACAACGAAGACTCGTAGGTGGTAGGTGTATGTCGAGCTGAATTGAAGAGGGGGTTTGGTTTAGTTGGAAGGAGGGTGGTGGCGGTGGCCACCAGTAAATATCTGCTAGCGAGTTAATTCCGCCCCCAGAGGATATGTATGAGAAGAAGTGGTACGCTAGAGTCAGAGAAAGAGAGAATCGGTCCGCGCGGCCAAGATAACACATTTTGACGGTATAAAAATGAGTGTTTTTTCTTCTCTATCTGACAAGATAGCACACACCTCCAAAACTAAATTCCTCTCCCTTCATTCCTTTCTCACTCCGCGCATTTTGTGCGTCCATTTCTGTATATACGTAGGTATATATTTATTTTAGCTTACAAAACTAGACAATTTCTATGTACATATATACTGGGCTGATCTTTTTTGGACTAATTCCAGAGAAAGATTTGAAAAGCGGGTCGAGGACCAATTTTAGTGACCCGAATTTTAAATGTAAGTATATAAGAAATGCTCAGGAGAGAAAAAAATTAGATTTAATAGTGAGTCTTTGCCAATATATTCCTAATTACAGTTTTGTTCTGGTTCTTCTGTATCATATGCAATGCTTTCGAGTGCGGAAAAAATTGATTATAGGTGTTACGGAACCTCATGGAAGTAAGATAAAATTGGAAGCTTGTCACTAAAAATATCTAATGTTACATAACCTAATGATAAAATATATAAATTAATTAAATCAAACACAAAAATGTCACAAATAATAATTAATATTTAGTTCAAAGAAACAATATTCATTAATAATAAATGATGGGGGATCTCAAATATTTAATACAATTAATAAATAAAAATATGTACTATTTCTTCGAGCCAAATCATTGGACTGCTAGAGTCTTGAGTCGAACCACAAGGAACTCTTTCTCTGGGTAGTGGTAGTCCTAACACATACATAACTATATACTTATACACTAAATATAAACACATATCACTAATTCAATTTAAAGAAAATGGTTCTTAAATAATTTCAATATTATAATACTTCTGAATAAATTAGTTGAATATTTATTTATATGGCAAATATTTCAATAAAATGACAAAAGTTTATTTAAATAAAAAAGAATTTGCTAAAATATATAAAGCATCTTATATATCATTAGAATTATTAATATTTTATTTAATTATTTTATTTTTTACTGATGTTTACGCTATTAACTATAATAATCTTCGTATTCCGGATTTCCAGATCTCCGTCCACACCTGAAGTTAGACTTTTGTGGATTCTTTTATTTAATTTTTTAACTAAATTTTTTCTAAGCGTTTTCGTACTTGAATGTAACGTTGAATTCAAAAAATAATAATTTAATTAATAAATTAATTAAAATTAAATAATTTATTTAATTATTTAAATAAGTTAAAAAAGAATTTTTTTTCTATTTGAATATTACACTAAATTGAAAAATTTAATTTATTTTTTATTAATTTCTTACTTGAATGTAACACTAAATGTAAAATACAAATTTAATTAATTAATATAAATTTTCGAATTTTACGATTTTTTCGAACGATGTCTTTCTTGAATGTAACTTTAAATTGAAAAAAATTGAAAAACATTTAATTAATTATTATAGTTAATTAATTAAAATTAAATTTTTCAGCGATTTTTTATTCGAATATTACATTCAAGTGAAACATCCCTCGAAAATTTATAATAATTAATTGAAATTGTTTTTTACATTTAGTGTTACATTCAAGTGAGAAATTAATTATTGAAAATAAATTAAATTTTTCAATTTTGTGTAATGTTCGAATAGAAAATCACTCAAAAAATTTAATTTTAATTAATTGTTTTCTCAATATAATGTTACATTCAAGTAAGAAATCGCTTAGAAAAAATCGATTAATTCGAAATTTTAATTAATTTTTTTCCTTTAATACCTATTAATATTAACAAAACAAAATTAACACTATTTAAATTTATGTCAACTTTTACAATTTGTAGAATAAATTTTGCTAATTTAAAAATATAGGGGAGTTCTGTCAGGGTTGGACATAGTTTTGAATTTTCTTCATAACTTCCTCTGCAGTGCGAATTTCACGTTTTCGCGCATATTGTTGGAAAGATGAACTTAAATGCAATGTTTTTGCTGTACATTGCAAAAAAATTCGGCCAAAAGTTTCAAAGTTATAAGCAATTTAAAAGAAAAAATAATGTTGTAAGGGTTGAACATGGGTGTAAGGGTTGAGCCACTGTATAAAATCAATGAAATATTTAGGTAAATGGTTAAAAATGTCTTTCAAATAATAGAATGACACTTGAAAATGAGGAAAGGAACCATTAAATTAAAATAAAATCCCATATTGTGCATTTTTGCATAACATTAGATATTTTATTTCTTAAGAATGAAAGAAAAAATTTTTAAATTAAAACAATAAAAAAGATTATCAAAAAAATTTTTTTCCTCTTTTTTCGTTAGAAACAAAGGGTCTCACCAATAGGGTTCCGTCGGTGCACCGTAGATGTACGGAACCCTAAAAACGTGTAATATTATCTCTGTTGCAAATTAACACTGTAAAAAGAGGCATCTTATTTTAAGATACTTTGGTAGTCACTTTTAAGTTGTTTCCAAAAAGTTATCAAAAGCATCTTAAAATGCATTAGTTTCTAAGATAGAAGATTGAAAAATAAGATGTTTTAATCGTTTTAAAAGTGATTATAATGTATTTTAAGATACTTGTTTTTGCAGTGTTTTTACAGTGCAAGAGTTACAAAATGATTGTTTATAATGTTTAAACTTTGGTTTAGTCGAATCAGCTACGGATATTTTTTCATTGTGCATTATTTTTCGTCTTTTTTATATTCTTTAGGACAAAATGTAAATTTTCAATCACAGAAAAAGACCGACGAGACAGTAGTATGTACTGAGCAGCAGTCGATAGCGATCGTTACGCTCTTGTGCACCGAGATTTGATTCATGACAGTATAAAGCCGAGTACACCGGTTTGACCAATCCATAGACTTGTTTGAACAAAGGTAATTTAAAACTGAAATATCTAATAAAATTTCTTAGATTTGATCAATTTCACGAAAATTCCCAGAAATAATCAATTTCCACTAAAATTTCCCAAGTTCACTAGAATTTCTCAGATTCTGGGAAATTTCCATAAAATCGGTAACACTGTATTTCACGACACGCGGAAAACAAGGGTGGCCTATTCTGAATCCCGGGCCACCACGGGGCCGCAAATACCACAGTAAGAAATACATCGCTTACCCAAAATGTTGTCCCGTGTAGAGGTGCTTTGCAAGCAGCGTGAACCTGGGTCCAATATCATATGTGCACAACCTGGGGGGCTATTCTGTAACTTCACATTCACTTCACTTCCACATCACTTTCACTTTACTTTCACTCAACTTTCACACAATTTTCACTTCAATGTTATTTTACATTCACTTCACTTTCACTCAACTTTTACTTCACTCTCACTTAACTTTTACTTCACTTTCACTTCACTCTCACTTCAATTTCACTCAACTTTTATTTCACTTTCACTTCACTTGCACTCAACTTTCACTTCACATTCACTTCGCATTCACTTCACTGTTATTTCACATTCACTTCACTTTCACTCTACTTTCACTTTACATTCACTTTTACTCTACTTTTACGTCACAAGTTAAATTAGAGTGAAAGTGAATGTAAAGTGAAAGTAGAGTGAAAGTGAATGCGACGTGAAAGTAAATGTGAAGTAAAAGTAGAGTGAAAGTGAAGTGAATGTGAAATAACAGTAAAGTTAATGCGAAGTGGATGTGATGTGAAAGTAGAGTGCAAGTAAAGTGAATGTGGAGTTAATGTAAAGTGAAAGTTGAGTGAAAGTGAAGTGAAGTTACAGAATAGCACCCCTGCAATGCAACCAATCATTTTACAAAACTTTGTTAGCAAATCGAACAAAGTAACAGCTTTAATAACTAAAATTCATTTGTACTTCATACAGAAGAATACTTAACTTTTTCCTTATTAGTTCTGTAAGAATTGCTGAAATATTTTCTACAAACGTAATTTTTTAACAAAAACAAAATATTTTATAAATATTTTTGAAAACTTACGCATTAAATGCAGAATCGTTGGTAAAAAGTAGGAAACTTAAATAAGAGTTATATATCCAAGACTATTGAACTAATTCTGTAATATTCATAAAATTTATATTTTTCATGTAACCTCTACAACACATTTTAATCCTCCAAGTCCAATAAATCGTATATTTTCTGACGGAGTCTTACCCATATCTAAAAAATTTTGCAAACAGGATTTGTGTGAAACATTAATTTTAAAATGGAGTTTTTTAAATATTTTTTTTTGCATGTCCATTTATTTTGTTTGCAGAAAAATAAAAATAATGATAGCGAATTATAAATAAAAAATTAATTGCTGTAAAACAAGTTGAATTGCAGTCGCGAAGAAAGCAAAATGATCTTATTTCAGTTGATACCAAAAGAAAGAAATTCCGGAAATCAATAAATTTAGTTGTTTCAGAACATGCAGAAGGATTCAAAGAAAATAGTCATGAATGCATTTCGAGCGAAGAACAAATATTTTCCTTTAAAAATGTTCAAAGTTTTGAAAGGAAAGGTTATGCATCTATTTCAAATACCGATCAATTTATGCAAGGTTCAGTTTCAGAAAGAATCTCACCTTTAGATTCTAGGAAAAAAATTTTTGATGAAAACAGTACAAACACCAATCAGTTAGTGGAAGATTCCACTTTAGAAAGGATTATCATTCCGCCAAAAGAGAAATTAAATAATCCTGAAGTATATTTTGATGGAGTTATATCTGTAGAATTATTATCTTCCCAATCAGAGCAACTAGCTTCTTGCTCAAATGCCCACTGCATTTTAAGGTTATTGAGAGCAGAAAGAGCAGTTTAAAACTTAACAAAGTTGTTGAAACATCAATTGCAAATTATAGATAAGCTAGGAATCGAACTGCGTCTAGAAAAAGAGAAAAATGACGAACTCCACACAAAAATTAAAAACCGCTATGAAGAATTACAAGGTATGATAAAATATGTTTTTGCATTTCCAATGTTGAAATTAATTAGTTTAACCTAAATTAATATTTTTAGTAAAACTATTAGAAAAATCAAGCAGTCAACGAAATCCTTATCCAATATCCGGATTTTTACGTTCTTGTGATGATCACGTAAGTGTATTACAAATAAAATTTCATAATAATATTCTGCTATACTTAAGCATGGTTGCCACGGTTTTGCTCATTTCAAATAAATAATTTATTGAAGAATTGATTGTTTTTTAAATTCAACTCTTATAAAGAATTTTATCAACAAATTTTTAAAATGGTATTTAAAATTCTTTTGACCAGTTTTAATAACATTTTTAAGAATAATTTCAGTTTTTGAGAAATTAAAATTGTGTTAGATTGAATTAAGAAAACCTTTTAAAATAATTCAAATTTTGACAAAAATTTTATTACTTATAAAGATTAATGATAATTTATAAAGATAATAATAATTATTATTATAATATATATTATATTATTATTATATTATCTGTTTGAAAACTGTGATTATTTATGAAAATATAATCAGTAAAGTAACTTGTCAACAACATTATGAAATAACTAATAAAATTGCTATTCATTTCAGATTCATCTTGGAAAAAATGTATGCATAGCCAAGAACAAATGTAATGAAGCATATGCTGCAAAATCAATGTCTTTATTTGTAAAAATACTTTGCGATATAGTCTTTACAGTAGGTGAACTAAAAGAATCTACTTTTACTGGTAAAACCAGTAACAGACAAAAAGGTACATCCAGGACAGTAAAAAACCTCGATCCGACTCGAATTTTAACCATCAAAGGTATTTGTTGTATGTACTTCATAACATTTATTACGATTTCATATTTTGTTCATAATTTTTCATTTTAAAAAATTAAATATTTATATAGTGATTATTTTTTAGAGACAACAGAGTATATTGGCTTAAAAGCTTTAATTATTCAGATGAAGTAATGGATATACCGAGATATGCGAAGTCAAGCGAAAAAAGCTTATAAATAATAATAAAATATAATAATAATAATAATATAATAATAATATTTTTTACATTATTATAGCTTTATAATTTCTAAAATTGCCGATTTCCAGAGACCTCCAAATTCAAGTACTTTAAAAGTTTAATTATATTAAATTTACATATATATATATATATATATATATATATATATATATATATATATATATATATATGAGATATTACATGTCAAGTGATCAAGGTGGAGAAAAATTTTTCTTCAATCGTAGCAAAACTTGGGGCTTTTGTAGTACTCATAGATAGTAATTTTTCGTGAAAATATTTTTTTACCTACCCAGGTGCGAATTTTCGGTTGGCCCATAATTGGGCCAACTTTTACAAGGTCGGTCCAAGTTCTCGTGCCAGAGGTTGGGCCAACCATACAGATGATAACGGTTGGCCGTCTAATGGCGACGATGGTTGGCCCGACAAGTCATAAAGAAGTTGGCCCAACTTAAAATGCATATGTTGTGCCAACTATACATTTCAATGGTTGGTCCAAAGACTGACGCCAAAGTTGGCACAACTTTAAATGCGTAAGTTTGGCCAACTTTAACAGCCAGAGGTAAAAAATTATTAAAAAACTAAATTATTTAATTTTCCCTTTCCTTTCCCTATTATTAATAAACACAATCTCATACATACATTTTCGAAAATATCTACCACTCACTGGGATCGAACCCCTAACCTAACGCGCCGGAGACTTATACACTGACCACTACGATACGCTCATATGAGAGTCCATATCGTTATATGTATATTAAAGCTGCAACAGTCGGGCCAACCATGGTCCAGAGTTTGGCCGACCAAGAAAGTTTAAGTCATTTAAACTGTTTTTCACAGAGTTTTGCCAACCGTGGCCCAGAGTTCGGCCAACCGAAAAAGTTTAAGTCATTTAAACTGTTAATCACAAAGTTTTGCCAACCGTCGGGCCAACCGTGGCCCGGAGTTAGGCCGACCAAGAAAGTTTAAGTCATTTAAACTGTTTTTCACAAATTTTTGCCAACCGTCGGGCTAACCGTGGCCCGGAGTTAGGCCGACCAAGAAAGTTTAAGTCATTTAAACTGTTTTTCACAAATTTTTGCCAACCGTCGGGCCAACCGTGGCCCAGAGTTAGGCCGACCAAGAAAGTTTAAGTCATTTAAACTGTTTTTCACAAATTTTTGCCAACCGTCGGGCCAACCGTGGCCCAGAGTTTGGCCAACCATAAAGTTTGAGTTTTTTAAACTGCGTTTTACAGAGTTTTGCCAACCGTGGCCCAGAGTTTGGCCAACCATAAAGTTTGAGTTTTTTAAACTGCGTTTTACAGAGTTTTGCCAACCGTCGGGCCAACCGTGGCCCAGAGTTTGGCCAACCATAAAGTTTGAGTTATTTAAACTGCGTTTTACAGAGTTTTGCCAACCGTGGCCCAGAGTTTGGCCAACCTAAATTTGTTAGTCATATGAGATACGTTCCCCATAGTTGTGCCGACCTTTGTCGCCAAAGTTGGCCCGACGGTTGGTTATACTCTGCATGTAATGGTTGGCTTGCAAAGTCGGGCCAACTGTGGGCACTAGTACTTGCCAAAGTTGGGCAAACTCTGGCAACCAAAACTTCGCTTGCCAAAGTTAGGCCAACCGTGGGCCAACCTTCAAACTCTGGCGGCCAACCCAAATTCGCACCTGGGTAGTCAAATATTTTCCGAGGGGGAGGGGGTTAAATTTTTGTGTTTTTCAGTACAATGCTTATTTCAATAATTTTTTACTCTTAAACAATGAAACATACAAATTTGACAAAGTACATTTTAGAAAGGTTTTTTCATGCTCTTTCGATTGGAAATAAGCATTTAGAAAAAAAAAATTTTTTGACCAAAAAAAAACAAAATTAAAAATAAATTTCAATTTTTGAGGGAGATGGATACGATTTTTTTTTTAACGAAAGCTGAGGTTTTTTCCTAAAAGGACATATAAATGATAAAGTGGGACTAGAATGTTTAAATATTGAAAAAAAGAATTTTCTCCAAAACGGAGCTAAAAACCGGGTTTTGAGCGCTCCGGCGAGTAGAAAACTCTTTTTTTAAATGTTTAAACATTCTAGTCGCACTTTATCATTTATATGTCCTTTTAGGAAAAAACCTCAGCTTCCGTTAAAAAAAAAAAAAAAAAATCGTATCCATCTCCCTCAAAAATTGAAATTAATTTTTAATTTTGATTTTTTTGGGTCAAAAAAATTTTTTTTTTTCAAAATGCTTATTTCCAATCGAAAGAGCATAAAAAAACCTTTCCAAAATGTACTTTGTTAAATTTGTATGTTTCATTGTTTAAGAGTAAAAAATTTTCGAAATAAGCATTGTACTGAAAAACACAAAAATTTAACCCCCTCCCCCTCGGAAAATATTGGACTAGGTAAAAAAATATTTTCACGAAAAATTACTATCTATGAGTACTACAAAAGCCCCAAGTTTTGCTACGATTGGAGAAAAATTTTTCTCCACCTTGATCACTTGACATGGAATCGCTCATATATAAATCATAATTTTAAATAAATTTGAAAGGTACATACTAGCAAAAAATTTGAAAATACACTGAAAAAAAATTTATTCGATAAATTTTTTTCTTTCAGTGTACCGTTTGTATTTTAAAGTTAAAATTAAGCTTTCCATTTATATTAATAATTAATTGATTAGAAATAATTAATTATGTATAATCGGGGAGACCGGGGCTAAACCGGACACGGGGCTAAACCGGACAAGTCAAATATTTCTGAAACCGTAAAGAATTTCAAATCGTGTAAATAACCTATGAACGCGCAATTTCGTGATGCATATGCTGCATGAGGTTTTAGGGACGTGTCAATTTTCTTGTAATAATAGTTGCCGTTAATATGTAAAAATGTCATTTCTTAAGGTAAAAGTAAAAAAAATTTTTCATTTTTTTGGGTTTTTATCGTTAAAATTAAAGTGCAAATATCATACGGCCATTTTTCTTTTAGCTCAAGGTGTACTGAGTTTAGTAGAAAAAAAGTTTAATGGAAAACATTAAGAAGAAAAATATATTGCAGGTTAATTATTAGATGACGGTGTGGGGCTGAATCGGACATCGTGATTAAAAACAACCAAATCTTCGAATTCTTTAATTTATTTTATATTAATTAACTATTTTATATTATATTCTTTGCTTAGAACCACTTAATAAATAAAGAATTTATTTTAAAACTCGAATTCGCAAGCGAGTTGCTACAAACAGACAAGCCTGAAAACTGTAATTCATTTTATATTATAATTATTACCGATTTTACATATTATATTATATTCTTTGTATAGAACTATCTACAAATAAATAAAAGAAGAATTGATTTGACTTTTTTACTAAAAAAAAGAAAATTTGTATCTCATTCTTTAATTAATTGGCCGTGTCCGATTTAGCCCCACCAATTTTCGGATTTTCGTTTTTGAGGTAGTCACCTTTGAAGCAATATATCTCTAAAGCTATTAAACTTTTTTTAAATCGAACAAGTGCGATTTGTAGGTGAAAGTACAAGCTTCAAAACGGTATATTACACTTTAGCAAAAAGTATGTTTTTGTATTAGTTTTCTGGTCAAAGACCAAATCCGTTCGGTTTAGCCCCGGTCTCCCCTACAATAATTAATTATATATACTATATTTATTATAAAAGAATCATGTCTTTTAATTAAATTTAAAATAAATAGGAAGCATAGTATCAGCTAGTACTTTTCAATTTATTTACTATTCGTTTTATTTGTTAAATTATTCAAAAAGATTATTTTTATTTATTCACCATTTTTTGCAGAAGCGAAGTCTAAACAGTCGTCGAATAATCTAAAGAATTAAAATTCGAGAAATTCAACCTTAGATAAAAAACGATTCTGATAATTGAGGTCGTCATTTGGTCGATTAAAATCCAAATAATTTTAATTTTGAAGATTTAATATCAAGCGAAAGAGATTCCCGCCAATTAATCCTACTACCTTTCTATATATAAACGATTAAAAACAATTGGGGACATTTGACAACGTTCTTATGAGCAATCGTAATGAAACGGACCGACACGATTAAGAAACACAATGGCCAACGATAGAGAATGGTTTTAATTTATTTTAATTGAAAGTAACCGATTTCTTCTTTAAGGGAATTATACTAACTCTGTACTCAGGTTTGCTTAACCTCGACAATCGCAAGCCACGGAGTGCCACCAATGTGATTCATCATAGGAATTTTATAACTTTATATAACTCTTAGAATGAAAAATATTAACTCTCTTGTGGAATCAATCTCACGCCCCCCGCCTCTAACGCAGATCGAAAGCCTATAAACGTATTCAGGAAAACCGCACGGCTACTGAACGCTAAAAAAGAATTCTCCTAATCTACTATATATCAATACCAATGTCTTATATTCTGTTACTTATAAGGACGCAGAGAAAACTATGACTACAAATTTTACACACAATAATCTAAAACTATTTTAATTGCCTATTAAAAATTATTTTATTATTCTGTAATATAATAATAATAATATTTAGGGGAGAGTAAATCCTTTTATTAAATTTCGTAGGTGCGGGCAAGATGGGGTAGGGGAGAGTGGGACAAGACGCGGTTCACAAAAATAAGCAAAAGAAAAGAGAAGTTAAGAAAACTACTTAAATCAAGACTGAATAAAATAAGAGTGACCAAAAAGAAGAAAGTTTGTAAGGTTAAATCATCAATTAGCGATGGTAAAGTGGTTCATACACCTTTCTCTATTGTAATGGTTACTATTTAGACTCAAATGAAGGCTGGGCTGCTTGTTCTGTCTGCGGCCAATGGGTTCACTGCATTGGGCTCTACCCCGCCGGTAGGGCAAGATGGGGAGATTTGCAATTTTTTATACACGGAGAAAAAAATGCTGTTGAATCAATGACATATGAGTTTGATTCATTGAATAGTGTCATAACGGGCTGCCAAACGTATATGCTGTTGTTTTGAAAGCACCGATTCTAATGATTCGACAGTATCACTTTCATTGAAACAAAAGCATATTTCTTAAATTGACAGCATACTATGTTAATTTGAAGGTATTCCTTTTGAATCAACGATCAAAATTTTTTAATTTAACAGTATATGCTTTTGAGTCAATGACTATAGTTTTTAAATTTAAAAGCATCATTTTTATGATTCAAAAATTTGTACTTTTAATTTTTTTAGTTGTTGCTATCGATTGAATAACACCATACTGTTAAGTCAATTCTTTTATGTGGTTAAAGATATACGAACGATAAATTGAAAAAATGAAATTTTTGTTCACATATTGTTTATATACTATAATTAATTCTCACACCTTTAACACAACACTTTTTATATACATCTTTTTTCAATTTTACACACTCACATACACATCTTTATTATTTTTTTCATTTTTTTCAACGACAAACACACATACATACACATTCAAGCACACTTTATATTTTTTTGAGTCTGAAAAATACGCTGTTCCCAATCGGTCACCCATCCATGTAGTAACCGCGACCAAACGTGCTTAACTTTCGTGATAGACGAGAACTGCCGCGCTGCAATGTCATACATTCGCTTCTTACATTGAGCAGTTACTTTGTAGTTAAATACCGTGCGCGCGATTTTTCTCGTGAATAAGGGAATTTATGTAGGGAATTAATATTTAACTAGTCCTTAATTCTTTAAAACAATTTAAATAATAGTTTTTTATATAAGAATCTCAAAACGACAGGTTTAATAAACATATAAATAAGTGTGGATAAGTATTTCAATAAATTTAGCACCTGTCAATGTGTCAAACAAATAGTGTCCTTATTTTTATAGCATATGCTATAGGCAGTCCGCTATAGCACCACTCATTGAAACGAAAGCATATGCTTTCATTTTCAAAAGCGCGCTTCTTTGGAGCAAACAACTTTTCATTTGATTCAAATTTACACGCATTTTCTTCAAATTTATCTATTAGATGCTTCAAATGAATAATGTCAAAGAAGCAATAAATTATTCTGTTGCTATATATAGATGAACTATAGAAACAATTTGTAGAATATCATTAATTTTACAGTACCGTACTTTTAATTTAAACAGTTTCATTTTTTCGTTTTAAGCAATATGCTGTTCGATTAATAAATGTGTCATTGAATCAATAACGGGAAATTCAATAGCATGGAGCTATTTGATTCAACAGCACTTTTTTTCAGTGTATATTATTAATATTATGCTTTTTTAAGAAACAGATGGACTTTAGGGTCGTCCATATACCACGTGGACAGTTTAGGGGAGGGGAAGGTTCGCCAAAAGTCCACGATTGTCCACGAGGGGGGAGGTCAATACAAATGTCCACGTGGGCACAAAAGTTTAATTTTATATCTTTTTTTTATTTAACTTTCAAATTTCGCGGCAATGTATTGTAGCAGCGTCGGCGTAAAACAATCGATTTTTCCAATGCAATCGATCGATTATTATCGAATCAATTTTCGCCGGCCGGTTCGCTCCACGTGCAGGATCATAACAAACCGGTCTAATCACGATTATACTTATAATATATAACATTTTCTATAGTGATAGTGATTACTAAAAATTAATATAAAAAAAATTTTGAATTGTATTTCTTAATAAATATCTGTTTATTATTCAATATTTTAAAATAAAAAACTCGATTGTCCACGTGGATAATCAGGGGGAGGGGGGGTTCGTCAAAAATTCACAATTGTCCACGAGGGGAGGGAGGGAGGGGTCAAAAAGTGCCTAAAAAATGTCCATGTGGTATGTGGACGACCCCTTTGTACGCCTTTATTACGAAAGACTGATTTGAAATGATGGTTATTAAAAAAAATAATAAAGTAGGGTAGAGTGGTGCAAAAAAGCCATTTGGCTTTTATTTTGAAACTTTTGAACTATTTTATCAGCCGTTTGTAATATAAGTTTAATTAAGTAAAACTCAACTTTTGATTCTAGTTTAGCTGTCGTAGCGATAATATTATAGTTGTTATTCTAATTTGTATTTTTTAACTGCTTTTTTTCGATTTGTTTCGATGACTGTGAATTGAAAACAGGTAAACTTAACATAAAATACAATTTTTGAAGCAAAAAACTTTTCTAAATTATTTATTTGTTATACAGATAAAAGAAATATATAATATTACAAAATTTTATAACAAAATATTTTGACAAAACCACCAAATGGCTTTTTCACCCCACCAAGTGGTGCAAAAAAGCCATATGCAGAACTTTCGTAAAACTCTTATAACTTTGTCCTTTCACAGAATACAAAAAAATGTTCTACAAGGATTTTGAAGCTTAATAACTAAACTTTCAGTAACAATTGGAAATTTGAAAAAAGAAATTTAAATTTCGATTTTATAGTACCAAAAGTAAAAAAGTGGCTTTTTTACCCCATTGTACCCTACACGGAAAAACTTTTTTCAAGAGTCATTACTAAATTTATTCAAGAACTCAGGATATGGGAAAAATTTAGAACTTCTTTTAGAAAAGTTAAATATTTATTAAAGAATTTTCAGGAGTTTTTCTAATGGCTTGGAAATAATTGTTCTTGACGCTGCGACTGAGTTCTTCAGTCACTGCGCGCTGAAAAAGACTCGAACTATTTAAGAAAGAAGACGAAGCGTAACCAATAGGTATACAGCGCCACTTGGCTTTAAACGCTTTAAAACGATCTAAAACTAAAGTATCGTAACGCGTCCCTGCAGCCGAGTGGCATAAGGCGGAGCGATCTTGAGTCTCGAGGTCTCAAGTTCGACTACTCAGGCGGGCAAATTTTTTTCGCTAATTTTAAATTTTTCTATTCTTAAACCAGTTCAGGACTTTTTCAAAAAAATGCAATAAGTAGTCCAGAAATGTACTACAGTTATCCCCGAACAGCTTAAAATAATCTTTCAATCTATGGTTTTGTAGCATTTCTTGTTTTATTTCCATATCCTGAGTTCTTGAATAAGTTTCTAAATAGCTCTTGAACAAAGTTTTTCCGTGTATATATATTCAATAATTTTCGTTCTTTTGCGCTTTAAACCTTAAGTACCCCGTCCTGCTCCACTCTCCCCTATTAATATTTATTTGCCTTTTTTATTTATTTTTTTTAAATAAATTTAATTTAAATTTAACATTCTTTACATATGAATGTTAAAAATAATAATTAAATAAATAAATATTAATATTTTTTATAAATTAATAACTTAATGTTAATTATTTTTATTTCAAATAATTAAATGATATAAAGGACGAGCATTGGGTTTATTCTGAACCAATATTGAACCCATATTCAGTGAAAGTGATATATAAAGACTACTTCCACTGAGGTCAGTATTGGTTTTTTGCCCTTTTTGATGGTCAAATTTATTGACATTGCTTCCAAGTTATTTAACCTTTAATTAATTTTTCTATTTCCGAGTCTATTTCTGACAAAATAGATCAAAATTTGTTCCAGTGGATAAAATAGTAATAGCGAAACATTGGTACCATCTTGAGGCCAATATTACCAAAAATGGCTCAAGTTTGTCAGAATATTAAATTTCATGGTGTAACATCAATTTTTTGTTTATAACAGAACATTTAAATTCTAATGTTGGCATTTTATTTTGTCTACACTTGCAGTTTTGGGTTAATATTAGCAATCGATACGGTTCCAATAAAATAATAAATAAACCGATTACAAATCTAAATTCTACTTCTTAAAATAACAATATATATTTCTTAAAAAATCATTTCAATTTTACATATTTACAAAATTCCACTTTATTAATTTTTCCTATATTTTTTTGTTCTAGGTAAGTGATGAACTTTGGAATTTTGAAAAAAAATTCGGCTCTTAGCACACATTACGTAAGTTTTTTTTAGATTTAGATTTTTTTTACAATAGACCCGAAAAAAAGAAAGATAATTAAAAATTTTTTTTATAGAATTTTTCTCATTTATATAAAAAAAATGGAACACAAATTTCAACATTGAGAAGCTAAATACAAAATAAATAAAGTTAGAAATAAATTAAATTCCAAATGGTTCAATAAGTCATATTAATAGAAGTTCATAGTCTCACTTATACGAGCACTTCATTTAGATCGTATTAAGAGACAAAAAACTCGTCAACCGAAGGACGCCTTCTATTGAAATGGGATGTAATGTATTAAGATAGTTCACGTGTGACTGAGTTCAGTTAACGCAAATGGCTTTTTTTCCTCTTCTTTCAGTTTCCTAAACTTTTCTTCCATTCACGAATATATATATATATATATATATATATATATATATATATATATATATATAGGGTGTCCCAGTCGTGGGTGTACATATTAAAAGGGCATATTCTACTAAAAAAATTAAGACGAAAACTACGCATTGCTATTGGCCGCGTAAGCTCAGTGAACCAGTAGGCGGGGGTGTCCCTCCGCTTGCACACATCGGCGTTTACCAGCAGCGCGCATAGAATAAATTTTGGATAATAATTTTCTGTTTCTAGTTTTATATGGTTTAAATAACACCAGGCTTATGTTAAAACTGCCATCAAAATTGAACCTACAATTTAAAGAAGAATAAAATGAAATATAGTGTTATTCTCAAGTTTTGACCTGTAAGTCAAAACTGCCATTAAAATTGACATATATTGAGGGAAGATCGGGTCAAAGGGAGTTTATTCGTCAATTTTTTACGTTTAATATTAATAATAAAAAAAACAAATTTGAGGACACCAGGATTCGAACTCGCTCAGGCGGAAAAGTCGGACGAATGCCGGATCATCCAACCGTCAAGGATCCGCGCCGATTTAATCGGAGAGTCAATACCGATTCGGGTGTTAATGTCTGCTGGCGCGGTACAAAGACGCTGTGCGTCCGGCTCGGTACAGATGTGATACCGCCGAACAACCGGCGTTGTACTGGTATTCGTCCGTCTGACAACCCGAGCGGTACCCGGCAGAGATGCATATAAACTGTATGGAGACTTCCTCGTGAGTGAAGCTTGAACATCCAATCTTAATTCAAGCTTGAATCAATCATGAGAAAATATTCAGATTATTTATTACCGTGTGCGCATAATATTAAATATAAATGTTTATAAATTATTTAATACTATAATATACTTTATGATAATTTTTTGTAATTTTTTATATTAATTTATTTAAAAATTATTATTAATTACTATTTTAAACCGTAATAATTTAATTAACATTAAGATATCAATGAATAAATAAATATAAATATTTATTTAGTCTTAGTGTACACTGAGAAAAATATGCTATTGAATCAACAGCATTTCTGCCGAAAGTATAAAAAAATATTGATTCAAAAGCATATGCTATAGAATTGAAATCATATTTTATGAATTTTATAGCATATGCTTTTGAATCAATAATTTTTATACTTTCGGCAGAAATGTTGTTGATTCAATAGCATATTTCTCTCAGTGTATAATATTTATGTTAATTATATAAAATTCATATAAATAAAGTTAAATTATATATTATTTTTTTCTTACACAGTGTCAAATTATTATTTTTAAAGTTCAAGAGTTTCGTTTGTCTGAAAAATGTTCAGTGATCAGTGTGAAATGATCTATATATAAATATTAATTAACGTGCACCATGCATAGTTAATTAAATATTTTTTTATTTTATTTTTTAATAGAAAATATAATTTCGTCTGGCTAGACGGACGAATGCCAGTAGAACGCCGGTCCGCTGAAGCGAGTCGTCTATTGAAACAATATTTGGCCCGCGGCGGTTGCTAGAGCGGACGAATGCCGGTACAACGCCGGTTGTTCGGCGGCATCAAATTTGTACCGAGCCGGACGCGCAGCCACTACAACACATTGTCATGTTCCAGTAGAAAGCCTGCACCGATCCGGTTGTCTCGCGGACGAATGTCAGTACAGTCTTACCGACGTCTGTACAGGCGCGGTACAAGGCCAGTGGTAAATTTACGCCTGGGCGAGGTCGACGCGCATAAATCTAACTTTCTACACTCAGAAAAAAATTAGCTCAAAACAACCAAATATTAAGAAACGAGATACGCTATTTTATATCCGCCATTTTAAATTTTTTTAATCTGACTTCAGATTCGTAATCTGTGACTCCAAAAACCCCCCGAGTAACAAATTTTAATCAGATATGAGCAATTTTTAAAAAATCTTCTTACGAAAAATGAAGAAATTTTTTGTCCTTCAAGTGCAATTTTAAATTCAAGATCGAAAAAAATAAAAATTAGAAATTGATATTTTTCAAGTACAACTATCGGTAACACGTTTTTGATACTTTTTGTTGTATTTTAAAAGCGTTATGACAGAGAAAAAAATTCTTTAAAAAAAAATTACATTGAAAAAACTTGACATTTTTTAGTATTTTTTAAAAAAAGAAGGGTTAAATATTATTTTTGAAAATTTTGATCACGCCATTTGAAAGAGTGACCCCAAAAATAGTAGAATATGGACTTTTGAAAATTTTTATGGATTTGTTCTAATAATAGAAAGAGATTGAAATTCATGTTAAAAAGTAGCACACATCTCGTCGTTAAACGGTTAAATTTATAATTTTAAATAACTAATGAAAATAATAATTATTAAAAATAAGACTATTTATATTTGATTTATAGTTAATACACATATATTATAATAATTAATTAATCTTAAAATTCCATTTTTAAAAAGAGTATTTGGTCATCTTAATATAACCCAGGTGAGAACTTACGGCTAGTTCAGGCTTTATGAAGCTTGATTCAGGCCTGGTCAGGATTGATTGAGGCTGGGTAAGACGGCCGATGCAAGGCTGCTTGAGTCTATAAATGTAACACCGATTTCAGCCTGACGCGCAGTCTTTGATGAAGATTGGCGTTCAATCTTCAATCAATGCTGCGGAAGCCTAATTCAGGAATGAAACGAGACTGCTTCCACTGTTCCCAAATTTACGCGTTTCTCGCGCTCATTCAATATAATATGAAAATA
Source organism: Leptopilina myrica (nomen nudum) (assembly GCA_032872475.1). Classification (NCBI taxonomy): domain Eukaryota; kingdom Metazoa; phylum Arthropoda; class Insecta; order Hymenoptera; family Figitidae; genus Leptopilina; species Leptopilina myrica (nomen nudum). Next base: position 43,273,098 of record CM065458.1, on the reverse strand, counting down.
TCAATTGATCAATTGATTATAAAAAAAAAATAATAATAATAAATATTATTGTTATTATTTTTATTCATATTATACATGTGTATAAATTTAATTGCAATATACTATTAGAACAATTATATTATTTTTATGTAAATAATATATTACTAAAAATAAATGTCATTTGAAATAGTAACATTAAAAAAATAATTTTAGTAAAAAAAGACAATTTTTCTGTTAATTAGTACATTTTTTTCTTGATTTTTTAACAGACTTTTAATATTATTTACAAACATGTTCACATTTTGTATTCACAACACAACACACAATTTTATTATTTTATATATCGCTTAGAAACGAAAACGGAAAAATATTCGCTCGCATGTGGGATCGAAACCCCGACGCATACCCGACACCTCTATAAACGCACCTATTTAAACCGCACGGCCAACGAAGGTTGGAAGGGATCCTGCTGAATCAAGTATATCACTGCCAGAGCATGGTAATTCAACATTGATTCAGCATTGGACACCAATGTTCGTCCCATGCTCGATTCAAGACTCGGTCAATCTTCGTGAGCGAAAATACAATATTCACTTTCTTTATTACCGTGTGCACTGAACAATATTAAATATAAATATTTATAAATTATTTAATATTACAATATTTTTTTCATAATATGTTTAATTTTATTTGTTAAAGTAGAAATTAATGAATATTAATTATTTTATTTGCCTGGGCTAGCTGTCGGCTACACGGCCTAAACTCAACTGCCCAGATTTCCTTGTGTCAATCAATTTTATTGAAAAACAATTTAATGGGGAAATCGTATATTAAGTTTATTGCACTTGACTGTTGCCAAGCCAATTCTGCAAGCTTGCAGATTTAGGCAGTGGCGTGATCCGAGTTTAGTGACTTGGATGCACCACTCCTTAAATTGAGCAATTTACTTAACTTTAATATTTTCTAACTCTTTCTCAAAAAGGTTAATAAACTGTTGTTAAAGAAAAGGAATTTATTAAGAAATATGGTATTGTTTTGCAAAACGGGAAGGAATGTTAAATTCAATTGAATCTCTTATTTAAAATAGAGTTGGATTTTTATCTAATTGAAATGCATTGGATTAAAATTATCAAAGCGAAGAATCCCTTTTGTGAAATTACAAAGAGTTGTTTTGTGTAAATGTTTTAAAGTTTGTAAACAAAATCTTATGTTGTGTAATTTGTTGTTTATAATTTTGATTTTCAGATATTGTAAATAATTATTAATGATATAAAAAGTTACGGAGTTCGGCCGTAACATTATTATATATTATTTCTTTCTTGCATAATGTCAAATTATTATTTTTATAGATCAAGAGTTTCGTTTGTCTGAAAAATATTCTGTGATCAAAAACTTACAGTGTAAAAAATGTTCATTAAGGTGCTATAAATATTTATGCCAAATATTTTTACACTAGAATTAACCGTTTAGTAAATATTTAGTAAAAATTAGGTTATTTGTCAGACCAACTTTAAAACCATGTTTTATTTATTTTTTTAATTTTTAAATAGTTTATTGAATACGGAATAATTAATCAAGTAATTTTAAACAAGAATTAATTACTTTTTTACATTTTGAAGCATTTTTCTATGTGTTTTTATACATTTTCTAACAGCTAAAAAAGTGACATTTTTCCGCACCTTCTCCACTTTACACTCATATTTTGAAAAAAGTAATAAATATTTTAACATAATTCTTTATATTTCGTTCCCTAGATATCATAAAGAATCATTTCTGAAAGAATCAATTATTTCTAAAATTTGGCCGCAACGACTTTATTCGATATAGAATGGTCTGACCCAAAACAGTTTTGTTTCTATTGATAAAATAAGTTAAAAAAAATTCTTGTTTATTCATTAAATATATATTTTAAAGTTATTTTTATTTACTTTATATGCTCGTGTAATAATACTAAAATTTTGAATTAATTTTGCTTTGAAAAATTAACTGTAAGATTACTGTAAATTTATACTAAAATATTTCAGTAATAGTACTGTAATGATAATAATAATAATAATAATAACGGACAGCACATTTGATTTAAAATTACTGATGTTATTTATTAAATTATTTATTTAGAAATTTTTAGGAATTGTAATTTTTATTAGAGTTATAAACGCTCGAAATGAAAAGAGGAAATGCTTATTAGCAATTGGTAGTTTATTTTATAAGTACGACGCGAAGTGTACAAAGTCACAGGACAATACTAATTTCTTTTGGTATTTAATAAAGAACGTTTGGAGGCGCCACCTCTTACGGCGCGGAATATTTGACTGCAGGTCAAAACGAATTACATGTTTCTCCGACACTTCCCCTCGAACTGCAGTATATAATTACTCTCTCTGGATCGGAATAGGCTGCATTCCCAGCAGATGAACACAATTTTGGAGCTTACTTTTCACTAGTCCTTTTGTCAGGATATCGGCTGTCATTTGATCGGATTGTATGTGCTCGATGATTACTAGTCCTTTTTCGATGGCATCTCGAACGAAGTGATGCCTTATATCTATATGCTTTGTTCGAGAGTGATACATTGGATTTGAATCTAATTTTTGTGCTCCCATGTTGTCGATTTTGATTGTTATCGTTTCCTTCCTTACGCCGAAAGTTCCCATGAGTCGCTTCAAATATAAGGCCTCCTTTGTGGCCTCAGACAAGGCCATATATTCAGCCTCAGTCAACGACAAGGCTATGGTAGGCAGCTTCCTTGACTCCCATGTTACCGCTGCTCCATTCAGGATGAAGGTAAATCCTGTATAAGATTTGCGGTCAATATGGCATCCTCCCCAATCAGAGTCGACCTACACCAATGAAGATGAATCAGATGATGAGTATACCAATGCCAATTTGCGAGTTCCTTTTAAATATCGCAGTACTCGCTTTGCTGCCTTCCAATGGACCTCGGAGTGACAATCATTGAATTGGCTTAGTACGCTAACTGCGTGCGATATATCAGGTCTGGTTCCGACTGCCAAGTACATTAGAGACCCGATAAGTTCTTGGTATGGATTCTGGTTTGGATCTTCTTTCTGAATATCCTCTTTTATTAATTTTGTCCCTAGATCCAATGGGGTAGAAACTGGATTACAGTCCAGCATATTGGATTTCTCGAGTATTTCGTTTATATATCCCTTTTGGCAGATGCTTATGCTGTCATTTCCGTTTAGGTTTAGGTAGGTTGTTCCAATGTCAATTTGCCTAATTGACATACTTTTTTCGATAGCTACCGCCGCTGCTGCTCGTATCGAACTTAGTCTCGCTACTGGGGCGAAAGTGTCATGGAAATCTATGCCGGGTCTCTAGGAGAAACCTCGTTCCACCACTCGCGCCTTTCGTGTCTCTACTTTTCCAGATGAATTGCATTTAATCCGCAGGACGAATTTGCTTTCAATTACACGATAACCTTCTTCTCTTCTTATCAGAGTCCAGGTGTTCTTCTTAATTAACGATTTAACTTCGGAGACCATAGAAGTTATCCATTCCGATGCGTATTCTCCTGAAATGGCAGATCCTACAGGAATTTCTCCTACACAAGCAATCTCGACTACTCTTGCGTCATTGTGGAGTACATCAGGTGATAAATCAACGTCGATCAACTCAGTACTGTTTTCCGGTTGGGCGGGTTGTTTGCTCTCGATGTAAAAATCCTCAAAAGATGATGGTGTGGGGAAACTTCCTTCCTGGAATTTGACTTCACGTGTTATCTCGACTTTTTTACATTCGGGCAACCAGATCTGAAATGCTTTCGATTCCTCAGAGTAACCGATGAATATCCCCTTCTTGGCTCTGGAATCGAATTTTCCCTTTGTCGGCGTTTTATTTAAACAAAAAACTTTGCATCCAAATTGCTTAAAATAACTTACAACCGGGGTCCTTCCATGCCACATCTCGTGGGGTGTTCTTCCTTTGAGCTTCTTCGTCGGACAACGATTTCGCACGTAGTTCGAAGTCGATACGGGTTCAGCCCAGAAGAAAGACGATAGGCCAGACTGTATCAATGAACATCGAGCAGCGTCCAAGAGGGTTCGATTTTTCCTCTCCGCAACACCGTTCTGCTCCGGAGTGTAAGTTGTTGAAACTCAACGTTGAATTCCTACGGATTTTAAGAAATCATTGAACTCCCTGTTCACGAATTCTTTACCGTTGTCTGGCTGGATCGCCTTTATCTTGACACCATGTTGCTTTTCGACGAAAGTTTTGTAGGATTTGAATTCCTCTAGTGCTTGATGCTTGTTTTTAATAAATCTTACTTCCGTCCATCTTGATTGATCATCAGTAAACGTGATAAAATAACGTGATCCAACATTCAATACTACCCTCATCGGTCCGCACAAGTCCATATCGTGCAAATTTAAATGAGCCATACGCTGATGCCAAATGTCTGTCGAAGAGGAAAACGCTGTTTGTTTATCCGATTCTGATACCACCTGACGACAGCTGTCGGGGGGTTCTCCTTCGATAAAATAAAGGTTGTCTCTGCGTTTCGCGATTAGTTTTAATTGTCCATTTTTATCGATCACGGTAGCTTTACTTTCGTCGAACATTACTCTATAACCCTTATCGGTTATGTTGGAGACCGAAAGTAAGTTCGTTCGTAGCGTCACTTGCTAGTTTCAGTTTTCCGTTGTCTCTATGGTCTCGATTAGTGTCTGTTGACAAGAGCGACACATATGACGATTTTTCACTAGTTTTTGTTGACTTACACTCAACTGCCTTATGACCCCGTTTGTTGCACTTAAAACACTTTAAACGGCGCAGTTTTCTATCTTCGTTTTTATTTTGAACATCGTTATTTGAACCTTTCTTGTTGAAAAACTTTTTCTTAGCATACATAGCATCTTTTCGTCCTTCGTGTTCCATTCTCTGATTTCCTCAGCGCGGCCATCTGCAGGTTCCGGTTTGGGGATGTCTCCACTTACATATCCCCACGCATCGTTTTTAACCAGTAATGCGCAAACTTGTAAGCGCCAGGTATCGTAATTGTCCGGTCCTAATGATTCGATTCGAACTGCACTATTTAAACTCATGATAAATCGATAATGACAAAAAAATGTAGATATAAACACTAATGTTTACGTTTATTTGGAAGTTAGTATTTACACTATAGCGTCCGAAGATACCCGGTGATACACGAAACGTTTTCGTTACTTTCGGTTTCACTATGATATCCGAAGATCCACGAGAATGAACGAAGCCGCCATCGCTATTTTCCTGAAAAAAATTGCTGACTGTTTTAGCGTGACCTTGATGTACGTATACGTTCACGAAATATTTGATTTTACCGGTTCAAGAGAAAATAATTATACACCGTACAGAGAGATTCACTTCACACTCGATCTTGTCCGAAAAGTTCGTTTTTAGTATGATTTCCGTATAGATATACGCTCTGTAATCGCGTCGATCGTTCACTTGTGAGAGATGCACACCACGAGGTGTTTCACAGTTTTTCTTTTTGTCTTTTCGTATCAACTAATTCACTTCACGTTAAAAGAAAACTTTTCTGAGCGGCCTGGGTCCATAACCTATTAGAGTTAGAAACGCTCGAAATGAAAAGAGGAAATTCTTATTAGCAATTTGTAGTTTATTTTAGAAGTACGACGCGAAGTGTACAAAGTCACAGGACATACTAATGTCTTTTGGTATACATATAATAAAGAACGTTTGGAGGCGCCACCTCTTATGGCGCGGAATATTTGACTGCATGTCGAAACGAATTACATGTTTCTCCGACAATTTTCAGTGTTTTACAAAAATTCAAATAACTTCTAAAATAGTAAACGATTTTAAATGATCTTAAACTTATTTTAAAGGTCACTTTCTATAGAGTAAGAATTACTTATAAACATTAACCTGTCATTTTTTCTTCATATAAATAGTACGTCAAAATTAGAAGTTATCCAAGTTTTTGTAAAACCGTGAAAATGCCAATTCTTATAAATTTCTAAATAAAATATTGTCTAAATGACATGTAAAAGGTCTTATTGTTTATAAAATTATATCATCTTACAAAATATGTACAGCTAATATTGCACATTTTAAGAAAAGGTACCACCCCCAACTTTGACTCCTTTAAATTTAAATTATTAAAATAGGTTTTTTTTCTGTGCCATTTTTAACTCTAAAATATATAGGACGGTAAGAAATTAGAAATTTTAATTTTTTAAGAGCTTAGAATTTTTATCTTTTAACTCATTGCATATATTTTTGCAAATCCATGCGAGAGGTTGTGTATGTATTGATTGTAAATGTGTATGTATATATTGGTAGATATGATACTGCCATACAGTATTGCTTTTTTAGCCATACCGTTCTTTCCCATAAAATTATAGGGGAAAAAATTGTTAATAAAAGTTATAGAGCTCGAAAATACCTTTAAAATGATGGGTCATATGTTACAATTGGTCCATTTGTTTACTTGCAAATGAATTTAAACCACTAAAAATGGCACTTTCTTATTTGCTTAATAACTTGAACAAAAGTTAACAATTTCTTTCGTTATTCTCCAAAAATGTTCCTCTCAAGACCCTCAAGATGTGTGCCAAATCTGAATACGATTCGATAAATAGTTTATGAGAAATTCCATTTGTTAACTAAAAACATGATTTTTTAAAATGTAATTTCTACATTTTTGGCCGGATGAAAATTCATTTTTTTTGTTGGGTTCTCTTCATGAAATGCCAATCTATCAATCACAATTTGCAGCGAATTGAATTTTTACAAGAAAACTGGTTTTTGGGGGGGATAAATTTTTGGCTTATAAACAAATGAACACTACATAAGTAATTTTTATTTTTACAATTTAGCATAAACGCCATTTGATTACTTATTCTTTCCTGAAAATTTTGCAAAAAAAATTTTGATCTAGGTCAAAAGGGGGGGAAGATAATTCAAAAAAAAAAATTCCTGAGCTTTTAATTATTGATATTTTTTATTTTTTTATTATATTTTTTTAGTTGATTAGTCATACTAATTATAAAAAAATCAATCTAAACATCTATGCACTTCTTGTTCGTAAAAATATTTTTCAAAAGTATGCACCGTTTGAATGCAACGTTTGAGCAGCTTAGCTGCTCTAGGATGCATAGTGGGGGACATCATCAGTCGCTCGCGCTAAAGTTGAATTCAAACTTTCAAATTCGTAAAAGTTGTCATAACATTCATACAAATTGATGAATTTTGATCATTTTTTATTAAACTGGGCTAAAATTTTCTCAGGAATTCAAATTTTCTATTTGTTTTTTAAAAAATTTATAAATAATGTCAAAATATTAATAATTAAAAAAATTTTTTTTTTAATTTTTTATTTTTATTTTTTCAAATTTGTGTTGCTTTTATTATTCGAGAAGTTAAAAATTAAAAAAAACAACTTTTACGAATTTGAAAGTTTGAATTCAACTTTAGCGCGAGCGACTGATGATGTCCCCCCACTATGCATCCTAGAGCAGCTAAGCTTCTCAAACGTTGCATTCAAACGGTGCATACTTTTGAAAAATATTTTTACGAACAAGAAGTGCATAGATGTTTAGATTGATTTTTTTATAATTAGTATGACTAATCAACTAAAAAAATATAATAAAAAAATAAAAAATATCAATAATTAAAAGCTCAGGAATTTTTTTTTTTGAATTATCTTCCCCCCCTTTTGACCTAGATCAAAATTTTTTTTGCAAAATTTTCAGGAAAGAATAAGTAATCAAATGGCGTTTATGCTAAATTGTAAAAATAAAAATTACTTATGTAGTGTTCATTTGTTTATAAGCCAAAAATTTATCCCCCCCAAAAACCAGTTTTCTTGTAAAAATTCAATTCGCTGCAAATTGTGATTGATAGATTGGCATTTCATGAAGAGAACCCAACAAAAAAAATGAATTTTCATCCGGCCAAAAATGTAGAAATTACATTTTAAAAAATCATGTTTTTAGTTAACAAATGGAATTTCTCATAAACTATTTATCGAATCGTATTCAGATTTGGCACACATCTTGAGGGTCTTGAGAGGAACATTTTTGGAGAATAACGAAAGAAATTGTTAACTTTTGTTCAAGTTATTAAGCAAATAAGAAAGTGCCATTTTTAGTGGTTTAAATTCATTTGCAAGTAAACAAATGGACCAATTGTAACATATGACCCATCATTTTAAAGGTATTTTCGAGCTCTATAACTTTTATTAACAATTTTTTCCCCTATAATTTGATGGGAAAGAACGGTCATCAAAATACTGTTTTTTTGGCACCTTTAAAATTGTTTATAACGCGCAGCTTAAAAAATCTCGAGTGGGAAACATATACATCTTCATACTACCACCCCACACTATATGAATCCACAATCAGACTTCAGGTATCAATTTTGTCACACTGAAAAAAAGTTCTGGTTAGGGTATATTTAACACGATATTCTAGTTAAAACAACCAGAATTCTGGTTATATTAACTAGAATTCTAGTTACCCTAACCAGAAAAGTTCTAGTTAATGTATATTTTAACACGAAATTCTAGTTAAAACTGGGATTTCTGGTAATTCCAACCAGAACTTTTTTTTCAGTGCACGAAAAAACACAGGGCGACTGGACCTTATGTACACGGAGAGACCGAGATTACTAATTTTTCTATAAAATCACACTAGAATTTACTATTTTCACATTGCAACCACCGGAAATAAGGGGACTTTTTGTATTTTTTACTATTTTCTACACTAAGTCACTAATCCCGACAAATGTTCACTAAATTAGCAAATTTTTTTACTATTTCGTCCAATAGTTCCAAACAACTGTAGTAAACTCAGAAGTATTGTGTACGTAAAATTACTACAGTCGTTTGTAAATGCAGAAAGAAAGATTGAAAGAAAAAATACGGATTTTTGTCGCCGGTTTTCCGTCAATTCTTGACTAATGGAGGTAAACTGGAAGGATTTTTACATACACATATACACACACACATTTATATATTTGTTGGATAAATATTTGAAGACACACACATGTTTATTTCACTTATATGTATAGACGCGGTTAATTAATACACTAATACACAACTGCACGCACGACAACGAATTTCACTGAAAGTATACATCTTTATTTCCTTATATATTGAATGATGAAAATTTACAACACTTACAAGAAAGCAGTTTACTTTTAACAACTTATTATAAGACATAGTTCTTGGGACAGGAATAAATGCAAAATTTATTAATTTATAATGGTCAATTTCTGAAATAATGAACGACCTACATTCCAATTTATATTTAATTATTGTAGATAATATCCAAATTTAGTTTACATACGCAAAGCATAGTCACTGTCAATGATCGGATGGCATCGGCTCATTTACGGACATTGACGAAGCTAGCAACCAATAGAAATGTAGGCGCCATATGACTGCACTCGCTAGCCACACTTGCTCACCAAAAATTATTACAGTGGATCGTAGATTTTAGTGGAAAATGTTTTCATTTGTCAGATTTTGTGTAATGAAATTAGAGAAAACTATAATCAATTTTTGCTACATTTACAACTCTTACACAAAGTATTAAAATTTGCTATTTCAATGTAGCAAATTTATCTATTTCTTTTGTAAATTTATCTAATTCTGTAGTACATTATGCTAAAAGTCCCCTTATTTCCGGTCATTGCAACCATTTTTAGTAATTTTTACGAATGTGGGTCTCTCCGTGTATTTGAGAGACAATAATATGTATGCGGAGAACACGAATACTGTATTTTAAGTACAGCAATGCGGTATTGCTGTTTCAGCTATACATCCTAACCATACTTGTATGTCAAAATGTAATCAGAAGTGCTTCTGTTTTCCATAATGAACGGACAATTAAAATCCTGTATTTTACTTTAGTTAGATCCATAATTGAGTATGCATCGATAATCTGGGCACCTTTTTATACTTATCTTTTGATTAGACTAGAGCGCATTCAAAACCGTTTCCTTCGATTTATGGCAAGACAGTTAAATGTCCCATTCAATATACATGACCATAATTATGATAGCCTACGTGCTAGATTCAACATTCCCAAACTTACTTCTAGATTTTTATTTGCTGACATGCTGTTTTGGTACAAATTGTTGAATGGTATAATTGATTGTTCTAATTTACTAACTGCGGTGAATTTCAATGTGCCTGCAAGATTTTCAAGACATTTCAGTTTATTCAAAGTGACTTTCTACAGAACAAATTATGCTAATAATTCATTGATCAACAGATTAAGTAAAGAAGCTAATGTAATATCCGAAGCAATAGATTTTTTTGACATATCAATTCTGAGATTCACGTCTAATCTACGCCAACTTTTGTTAATTATACACCATTAACTAATAGATAAACCTAGCGACTTATGTATTTACCATTTTTATATTATTTTTACATGGCTATACTTGCCATGCACTCTCTGTTAGTACTCCTGTACAAAAGGGATCGTTTGAACCCGTGTAAGATTGAATAAATAAAAAATTTACATCATCATTTTTTTCAGTGTATGTATTGAGTGTATATGTGTGAGTATGCATGTGTATGAGCAGTGTGTATATGTGTGAGTAAACAAGTGTATGAATTGATTGTATATGTGTGAGTATACATGTGTATGTGTTTAGTGTATATGTGTGAGCATTCTACAATATAGTTAGATATATATATACTTGGTGTGAAAACTGTCGGTCGGTCGTTCTCTAACTTAATATATTAGAAATATTGATTTTTTTTGTCACTTTCCCACTTAGCTCAGTTAGTTACAGTGGCCTTACAGCAAGAAGTCGTGCTTTCTGGGATTGGGTTATTTATTTGAATTTTTAAAAATTGAGTTTAGATTTGTAATAAACGACCCCAACAACCCCCGAGTAACAAGTTTCGAGTAAATTGGGGTTATTTAAACAAAAAATAGTCCGCCACTTTGTATTTTTGAAAATTGAGTTCATATTTGTAATCAGCGACCCCAAAAACCCATGACTAACAAGTTTTGAGTAAATTGGGTCATTTTAAAAAAAATAGTCCACCATATTTGATTCATCAATAGGTATTTCTAAAAATTTTCGAAAATTTCAACATATTTTGATTTTTTAAATCTCCAACACTGTTGGTGATCAATGTAATACCAATTGGAACGTTTTTTTTTTTTAAATGATGATTTAATTAGAGATGTTCTACTTTTCAGCCGTATAATGTGTCATAACTTATCCGCCATTTTGAATCTTTAAAAAGGCCAGATCGTAATTAATAGAGTACTTCAATACGAACATTTTAAGACTTTACACGTTGTAATTGAGCCCATAGAATTATGCATGTAGCTCTGATCCGGTTGACATGGCACGTCCCATAGTTAAACATTATTAATCTGTTTCAAAATACTCTCATTTTATGTCCGCAGGTGAGACCTACAATTTAAAACAAAATTCAGCCCAAAAGCTCTTTATAGTTTAGAGATATTTATGAAAATGTGATGTTTACACACACAAACATACATACGGAATGACACTTTTGAACTCCTGAGGTCAAATGACATAGAGATATGTTCAAAAATCGAACTCGAAAAATTTTGGTATTACAATACTTCCTCTATATGAGGAAGCAATAATGATTGAAAATAAAATAAAATAAGCTATTTGTCTGTTAATGAAAGATATTTTTATCCTCAATTTTATTACAAAATTTTGACGTCAAAAAGTTAGAAATATTTTTATAACTATATCAGCAGTTTATTCTAAAAATTTCAATTTATTTAAAAATAATTATTTATCAAAAATCATTCTTTCTTAGAAGTGTAATATAAGATAGTATAAGTTTTTCATTTAAACTGTTTATATATTGAGACGACATTACAGAACGGCGAACGGCTATCAAATTTTGTATACCATTTTTGAACAAAGACTATTGCTGAAGTATTAGGCTTATGCGAGTTAGTTTACTCTCGTTCTGTGATTTACATTTTAGTCTTACTTTATCAAGCAAAGAGTAAAAATTACATGCATCTTCCAAGTGCTTATTTAATAAAAGCAGAAGTTAAAATATATTATTGTTTCTTATTCTCTTTTATACCCATAATCCTAATAATAACAATTCTTGTGTAAACAATTTAAAAATGAAATTTGGGTCAGACCATTATATATCGCATAAAGTCGTTGCGGCCTAAATTTGGAAAAAATTGATTCTTTCAGGAATGATTCTTTATGATGTCTAGGGAACGAAATAAAAAGAATGATGTTAAAATATTTATTACTTTTCTCAAAATATGAGTGTAAAGTGGAGAAGGTGCGGAAAAATGTCACTTTTTTAGCTGTTAGAAAATGAATAAAAAAACATAGAAAAATGCTTCAAAATGTAAAAAAATTTATTGATTCTTGTTTAAAATTACTTAATTAATTAATCCGCATTCATTAAACTAGTAAAAAATTAAAATAATAGATAAAACATGGTTTTAAAGATGGTCTGCCAAATAACCTAATTGTTGCAACTTTTATCAATGAATTACAAGAAAGTGAAATTGTTAAATTAAAAAAAAACTCACCGAATATAGAATATTTTCGATAAAGTTTCAGATTTTTTTATCAGTTTTTCTGTTTTTCCTTTAAATATACAAGAAATATTCAGTTGAAAATACGCAATTTCCGAATTTTTGCCAACATGTTAACTTAATATCTCCGTTAAAGAAAAATAAAAAAATTTGGCACTTTCACAGCTATTAAATCACATCAAAATCTACATGCACCAAAAAGTTTCGTTTTGGTCCCGAATCTAATTTAAGAGATACAAGTGTTTTAAAATTTTACTTTATTTCAGGTTAAAACTGTATATTGTCTTCTAACTGAAGTTGGTTTAAATTTGAATTACCGTGATCGAAACATAGCCAAGGAGAAAAAACCAACTTCAGTTAGAAGACAATATACAGTTTAAACCTGAAATAAAGTAAAATTTTAAAACACTTGTATTTCTTAAATTGGAATCGGGACAAAAACGAAATTTTTTGGTGCGTGTAGATTTTGGTGTGATTTAATAGCTGTGAAAGTGCTAAATTTTTTTATTTTTCTTTAACGGAGATATTAAGTTACAAAGTTTGCAAAAATTTGGAAATCGCGTATTTTCAACTTAATATTTCTTGTATATTTAAAGGAAAAACAGAAAAACTAATAAGAAAATCTGAAACTTTATCAAAAATACTCTATATTCGGTGAGTTTTTTTTTAATTTAACAGTTTCACTTTCTTGTTTTTTTTACAAAAACCCCAATATTGATTACATCATATTTAACCTTCAAAACATCTTATTATTAAAATGATGCTGGAAGGCTTATTTTTGAAAATTAATTTTGCGCAACTCAGATTTTTATCTTTAAACGTATTTAAAACCTACCCATGACAAAAAAATTCAGAAAATGTAAAACTTAATTTGTTTTAGTTTTTGGAAAAAAACAGGTGTTTTTCTGGAATGTGACTCATATTTAAATATATATGGGTGATTTTTTACTCAGTGGTCACTTTTGCTACCCCAGTGTTCTCTACTTAATAACACTAAGGGCCGATTTCACCACCTGTGATTAGTGTAATAATTCGTGATTAAAGTATCTTATCCATCAGAATACGTTTCACCATAATCGAAATGATGATTAATGGAAAGTAATCACCGATTAACCTAATTATCCAAAATTGACTCGTTTAAGAACTTAAACAGCGATTTAACAGAAAAAATATTATTTTAAGCTGCCGGATCAAAGAAGGGCACATAAACTCGCCGCGCTGAAAAACGTTGGCCCCTGGACACTTAAAATTAAACTTTTGATTTAAATTGTTTATTATGCATATCCTTATAGAAAATTTGATTGCGCATCTTTTCTTCTAATAAAATTTTTTTCTATCTATTACCGTTTTCGAAATAATAAAGAAAAACCATTTTTTTTAAAACATGAAATTTAATTAAATTTTTCACTTCAACTCGCTATATTTCAGTCAATTTTGCATATTTTCTAATGTCACAAAAACTAAATTACTCGTTGAAATATCCTGAGAATGATGAAAGAAGAAAAAAATTGTTTTCATTAAAAATAAAATTGTTATTAATTTTTTTCTGAACAATTGCAAAAACCGTGAAGTGCAATTTTCACGAGCTTCGTTTAACGGGCGAATTTTAAGCAGCAACAAACTTCCAGTGAGAAAGTTGTTTATTGCAGTCTAAAGAAGTTTTTTGGAATGTTATATTACAATTGAACAATTAGTAACAAATTAGTGAATGTTTAAAGTTACACGCGCGGCTGAACGTGTGACGCCCATTTGTTGAAAGAAGCTGAACAGCATATGTCACAGTGTTGTTTCGCCTTTAAAGGTTAAGTAAATCAAAACAAACCTTCCGTTCAGCAGCTCGCGCAACTTTAAACATTCACTAATTTGTTACTAATTGTTCAATTGTAATAAAACTTTCCAAAAAACTTCTTTAGACTGCAATAAACAACTTTCTCACTGGAAGTTTGTTGCTGCTTAAAATTCGCCTGTTAAACGAAGCTCGTGAAAATTGAACTTCACGGTTTTTGCAATTGTTCCGAAAAAAATAATTAACAATTTTATTTTTAATGAAAACAATTTTTTTCTTCTTTCATCATTCTCAGGATATTTCAACGAGTAATTTAGTTTTTGTGACATTAGAAAATATGCAAAATTGACTGAAATATAGCGAGTTGAAGTGAAAAATTTAATTAAATTTCATGTTTTAAAAAAAATGGTTTTTCTTTATTATTTCGAAAACGGTAATAGATAGAAAAAAATTTTATTAGAAGAAAAGATGCGCAATCAAATTTTCTATAAGGATATGCATAATAAACAATTTAAATCAAAAGTTTAATTTTAAGTGTCCAGGGGCCAACGTTTTTCAGCGCGGCGAGTTTATGTGCCGTTCTTTGATCCGGCAGCTCAATTACAAACAGAATTGAATAGCATTCATTTTTAGACGAAACGTGGTCCTATCATGGTATAGAAAAGTATTGGACAGAAATGGCATTCAAAAGTATTGGATAATTCTACTACACTATACAGAGTTTGAATTATTTCAATCCTTTTCAATTCCTCGTTTCTTACTGGGGTATACGTATAATATTACCATTCATAATAATAAATAATAGTTATTTATATATATGTTATATTTATATATATTATTAATAGCTATATTATTTTATTATAATATTGTATATAAATATCTTTTTTAAACAAAAACACAAGTTTTATTGTGTAAACATTGAAAAAAAGTGGAACGTCATTTGTTGGAAATGATTAAAAATAGCCGATTTAATGTCTAAACTATAGAAATATTGCTTTACAATAGTAAAATGTGGTGTACACTCTTTAGAAAAAGAGTTTTTTTAGATACGCTATTTCGATGTTTTTGCCAGTCTGGGCCTTGGTGCGAGGAACGCCATTTGGAACGCCCGGCCAGTGAAGTGGTTAAATCCTCAATTAACCAATCACAAGCTGTTAAACTGGCTTTAATCACTGATTAACTTTTAATTGAGTTTGGTGAAATCAGCCCTTAGAATATAATTTATTTATATTATTAATGGACAAAACATGACTTTTTTAAACTTATTATTTAACCTCTAAACGAAATTTTTTAAAATTATTTATATAAAATTGAAAGATACACGGAGAGACCCACATTCGTAAAAATTACTAAAAATGGTTGCAATGACCGGAAATAAGGAGACTTTTAGCATAATGTACTACAGAATTAGATAAATTTACAAAAGAAATAGATAAATTTGCTACATTGAAATAGCAAATTTTAATACTTTGTGTAAGAGTTGTAAATGTAGCAAAAATTGATTATAGTTTTCTCTAATTTCATTACACAAAATCTGACAAATGAAAACATTTTCCACTAAAATCTACGATCCACTGTAATAATTTTTGGTGAGCAAGTGTGGCTAGCGAGTGCAGTCATATGGCGCCTGCATTTCTATTGGTTGCTAGCTTCGTCAATGTCCGTAAATGAGCCGATGCCATCCGATCATTGACAGTGACTATGCTTTACGTATGTAAACTAAATTTGGATATTATCTACAATAATTAAATATAAATTGAAACGTAGGTCGTTCATTATTTCAGAAATTGACCATTATAAATTAATAAATTTTGCATTTATTCCTGTCCCAAGAACTATGTCTTATAATAAGTTGTTAAAAGTAAACTGCTTTCTTGTAAGTGCTGTAAATTTTCATCATTCAGTATATAAGGAAACAAAGATGTATACTTTCAGTGAAATTCGTTGTCGTGCGTGCAGTTGTGTATTAGTGTATTAATTAATCGCGTCTATACATATAAGTGAAATAAACATGTGTGTGTCTTCAAATATTTATCCAACAAATATATAAGTGTGTGTCTGTGTATGTAAAAATCCTTCCAGTTTACCTCCATTAGTCAAGAATTGACGGAAAACCGGCGACAAAAATCCATATTTTTTCTTTCACTCTTTCTTTCTGCATTTACAAACGACTGTAGTAATTTTACGTACACAATACTTCTGAGTTTACTACAGTTGTTTGGAACTATTGGACGAAATAGTAAGAAACTTTGCTAATTTGGTGAACATTTGTCGGGATTAGTGACTTAGTGTAGAAAATAGTAAAAAATACAAAAAGTCCCCTTATTTCCGATGGTTGCAATGTGAAAATAGTAAATTCTAGTGTGATTTTATACAAAAATTAGTAATCTCGGTCTCTCCGTGTAACTTTAAGCTCAAATACACTACCGTCCGAAATTGTGCGAACGCTAACAGCTCGAGCTATTAAAAATCACACCCGCACAGAAACAGTTATAACTCGGTGAAAAATGAAGCTAGATGCTTTTTTTAAATTGCATTGGAAAGCCTATTAAATTTCTAATGAAATGCCACTATTTTAAGTTGTATTGCATAAATAGGAAGCGAGATATCATGTTATAAAGACAAAAAAATAATTCTATTTTTTTCGGAATTTCTTACTCTGACTTTGACTTCTGGCACAGTTTAGCAAAGTTTATGAAAAAAATTGTTACTTTTACAGACAATTCCTTGTAACCTAAGCTTTAAATAGAGACCAAGAACAGCAAAAAATATTTACGGGTTCGCGAGATATTAAAAAAAGAGTCGGACCGTGCAAAGCAGAATTTTCAATCATCGATTTCTCTAATTCGCCGTTGAGTCATTTACTTGTCTATGAAAAAAGTGTCGAAAATTAATTTTGCCAAGTACATTCTTACTGGGATCCACTTTTTAAATATCGATATATAATAAATTAAATTAAAAAATGGATCTCAGTAAGAATGTACTTGGTAAAATTAATTTTCGACACTTTTTTCATAGAGAAGTAATTGACTCAACGGCAAATTAGAGAAATTGATGATTGAAAATTCTGCTTTGCGCGGTCCGACTCTTTTTGTAATATCTCGGAAACCCGTAAATATTTTTTGCTGTTCTTGGTCTCTATTTAAAGCTTTGGTTACAAGGAATTGTCTGTAAAAGTAACAATTTTTTTCATAAACTTTGCTAAACTGTGCCGGGAGTCAAAGTCAGAGTAAGAAATTCCGAAAAAATAGAATTATTTTTTAGACTTCATAACATGATATCTCGCTTCCTTTTTATGCAATACAACTTAAAATAGTGGCATTTCATTGGAAATTTAATAAGCTTTCCAATGCAATTTAAAAAAAGCATCTAGCTTCATTTTTCACCGAGTTATAACTGTTTCTGTGCGGGTGTGTTTTTTAATAGCTCGAGCTGTTAGCGTTCGCACAATTTCGGACGGTAGTGTATGTACACAATAATTATTATCAAGCTTCATTATAAAGATCATATAGAAAATTTTCAAAAAAAATTAATAATTTTAAATAAATGTTCCTGTAGTTAAAAGTTACCACTTATAGTGGAGAAACACACATATATATTCGCAGATGATTAGAAAGACAGGTCTGCTCGCGCTCCTAAATTTGCCCGCCAAGTAGCAGAAGCTTCTAATGTTTAGGGGAGACCGGGGCGTAATGGCTAACTTTTCACTCTTTGTTGTTTTACTCGGACACTTTTGTCCTAATTGAATGTTTATCTCTCAGAAAAGTTACTCTGGTATCTCAGCTTACTTTTAAGACTACGAACGTCCCGATATGACTCTTGCTTTTTATTCTACAGCAGTTTTTCTGGAGCAATGCAGAGCTCCAAAATACGCCCCTAACCGGGGCGTAATGAATAATGATTGCTAATTATTATCTACAGTTTCCAATTTTATTGTATATTGTAAATTAAGGTTCCTGGGTATTCCGTGAATGCTATTTTTATTCAGCAATACTTCTCCTATCGCTTTTTCAATAATATTCTGTGATATTGGCACTCTCTCAATTTTTTTGTAATTTCTCATTAAAATCGTAGCTTGAAATCTACTGTTTGTAAATTTTAGACCAAAACTTAAAAATTTTGTTAAAAACACCTAAACATACTTAAACTAAGTGACAAGTAACCGCGAAAACAAACCTACACTTCGCCGATATGGTACGTTGCTTTTTATACATAGCGTATTGCATTAGCCAACACGCCCCGGGAAAAAGTAGCCATTACGCCCCGGGGGTGTTCGGCAAATATTTGCCTTTTTTTTAACAATACCGGAAGTGTGAATCAAAAATCTCGAATTGTCCCTTAAAAACAAACGTGTCAAGATCGAAACCTCATTTCAGTTTCTTTTTTAAAGCTATTTTTCAAAAAAATAGAACGAAAAAACGAAAATTTTGAAAAGTTACTTTCGTATGTCAAAAATAGTTTTTCTACTATATTTCTTACAATAATGAATAAATATTAATGAAACTTCCGACAAACTTGCAGTATACCAAGTACAATAACTTGTCTATTGTGCAAAATTATTACAATTTACGGTTTTTAAACAAATTACAATTATTCATTACGCCCCTTAGCCATTACGCCCCGGTCTCCCCTACTCTCAAAAGTGAACAAAAATATTAAAATATTGTATAAAGATATTCAGCATTGCACTATCTTTCTTTCGGAATTTGAAAGATATAATTGGTATTTCCTGGAAGTTGCCACGGGAAACTTCTTGGAAGTTTTTGTGCTATGTGGGTATGTATGTATGTGTGCACTGAAAAAATGTGTTCTTAATTTAAGAATATATACTAAAAAAGATGCCAAGGATATTTCCCACTTACATTAAGTGGGAAATATTCTTACAATAAGTTCAAGAGTTATTTAGAAACTTATTCAAGAACTCAGGAAATGGAAATAAAACAAGAAATGCTTCAAAACCGTAGATTGAAATATTATTTTAAGCTGTTCGGGTATAACTGTAGTAAATTTCTAGACTACTTGTTGAATTTTCTTGAAAAAGTCTTGAACTGGTTTAAGAATAGAAAAAAGTGAATTTAAGGAAAAAAAATTGCCCTCGTGAGTAGTCGAACTTGAGACTCAAAATCTCTCCGCCTTATGCCTTAAGGCGGTGTCAAAGTCGATGCGATTTTCCCATTGAAGCTCAATGCAAAAATCCAATCGACTTTGACACCGCCTTAAAGCCAAGTGGCGCTGTATACCTATTGGTTACGCTACGTCTTCTTTCTTAAATAGTTCGAGACTTTTTCAGCGCGCAGTGACTGAACAACTCAGTCGCAGCGTCAAGAACAATAACTTCTAAGCCATTAGAAAAACACCTGAAAATTCATTAATGAATATTGAACTTTTCTAAAAGAAGTTTTTAAAATTTTCCAATATCCTGAGTTCTTGAATACATTTCATAATATCTCTTGAAAAAAGTTTTCCCGTGTACTTAATTGAAGTGGGAAAAATCCTTGGCACCAATTTTGTAGTATTTATATTATTAAATTAAGAATATTTTTTTTCAGTGTGTGTTTGTGTGTGTGAATGTTACAAAAATATTGCGTACAAAATATCTCGGACAAATTTTAATGAATTGTCCTGAAATTTTGCAGGTTTATTGCAGTCATTAATACCTAAAATCTGACACAAGAATTTCCGAATATTATTAAGTTAAATTTTTTTTATTTTCCTTTACCTATTTTTGTTTACATAAAACGTTGAAAATCACAAAAACTGATGTTTAAACTATAGAAATATTGCTTTACAATAGTTAAATGTGGTGTACACTCTTTAAAAAAAGAGTTTTTTTAGGAACACCATTTCGGTGTATTTGCCAGTCTGGGCCTCGGCGCGTGGAACGCCATTTGGAACGCCCTGCCAGTGAAGTGGTTAATACTTGAGGGCATTCCTGCCACAGTTCAACTGATAACTGTAGTTAATTTTACTACTTAAAGTAGTTGCATTTATAACTTTTTACAGTTGATACTTTTCTATAAAAGTCAATAACAAAAAATACATGGAAAAGTATTCAACTGCTAAAAGAAGTAAAATCTACTGCAAAATTAGCCTATCGAACTACCCCAGGCGGAAATTTACCACTGGCATCGTACCGCGCCTGTACAGACGTCGGTAAGACTGTACTGACATTCGTCCGCGAGACAACCGGATCGGTGCAGGCTTTCTACTGGAACATGACAATGTGTTGTAGTGGCTGCGCGTCCGGCTCGGTACAAATTTGATGCCGCCGAACAACCGGCGTTGTACCGGCATTCGTCCGCTCTAGCAACCGCGGCGGGCCAAATATTCTTTCAAAGACGACTCGCTTCAGGGGACCGGCGTTCTACTGGCATTCGCCCGTCTAGCCAGACTAAATTATATTTTCTATTGAAAAATAAAATAAAAAAATATTTCATTAACTATGCATGGTGCATGTTAATTAATATTTATTTATAGATCATTTCCAGCATTTTTAACACATTGTACATTTAATACATTGTACCACTACGCTATTCGCTCGCATGCGGATCTGAGCATAATAATGTCGATATGTAATACCGCTACGAAGCAAACAATAAATAATAATTTTACAAATACTTTGGAATATTTTAGCATTTTATGAATATTATGTAAATAAATATAGTGTTTTAAAACAATATTTTAAAATTTTATTTTTTTAATTATTATATTATTATTATTATTATATTTATTTATTATTTTTATTATTCATTTTTTTATATTTATAAATAATTATCTGTATACTTTATTTATAAATATTTAAAAATTTTGATTATAACAAAAAAATTTAATTCTTTAATATAGTTGTTAATTAATAAATAAAAATATAATTAAAACCTATTTTTCAAATTCAATAATTTTTAAAATTAAATTTTATATTCTATTGTATTGTTAATTCTTTTTTTAATATTTAAACTTTAAACAATTCTCCTACAAAAATTTTTTACAACATAATAGATTAAAAATTTTTATTACTATAATTATTATTTTATTAATTTTTATTGAAACAATAAGACTATAGCTAAATTTTTGCATTGTAAAAAATCTATTTCTGAAAATTATGAATAAGGTGTTAATTAAAAAAAATTATTTTAGAAAACATTAAATTGTTTTAGAAAAACAATGACGATAGCCATATTCTTAGCATATTATTATTAATTGAAATCTTAATAATAAGAACATAAATGATATTAGTCCGCAGTAGGTAGAATGTCTGTACCGCTCGGGTTGTCAGACGGACGAATGCCAGTACAACGCCGGTTGTTCGGCGGCATCAAATTTGTATCGAGCTGGACGTACAGCCATTACAACACATAGTCACGTTCCAGTAGAAAGCCTGCACCGCTCCGGTTGCCAGGCGGACGAATGCCAGTACAACGCCGGTTGTTCGGCGGCATCAAATTTGTACCGAGCCGGACGCGTAGCCACTACAACACATTGTCATGTTCCAGTAGAAAGCCTGCACCGATCCGGTTGCCAGGCGGACGAATGCCAGTACAACGCCGGTTGTTCGGCGGCATGAAATCTGTACCGAACCAGGCGCACAGCCATTACAACACAGTATAAATTTTGATCCGGCGGTCGGATCCGTCTTTGTACCGCGCCAGCAGACATTAACACCCGAATCGGTACAGACTGCCTGTACCGGCATTAACTCTCCAAATCAATCGGCGCGGATCCTTGACGGTTGGATGATCCGGCATTCGTCCGACTTTTCCGCCTGGGACTTCAAGTAGTAGAATCTACTACTTTCTGTAGTTATTTATGTAACATATACCTGCTGTTAAAAATTTATTTACAAATTTGCATTAATTTAATTAATATTTTTTAACTACATAAAACAGTTAAAACAAGTATCAAAAACAGGCAGACTAACTAAAAAAATAGTTCTTTTTATTCATTTTTACTCTACTAAGGGGATGTAATTGAAAATCTCTCATGAATTTTTCTCAGTGTAATTTTTTCTTTTTTTTTTGTGTGTGCAATTATCTAAAAAATAGTGATTTCCTCTGAATAATATATTTAAGAACGTATACATATTTCAAATGTATATATGTTACCGGCAAAACCCGAAGACCAGGCAATTCGCGAAATGCCTAAGCATTTCGGGAAATTCCTATGTTTTTAGGCATTATCCGAATTTCCTAGAGATTCACAGGCATTTCCTAAATTGCCTAGGCATTTCGGGAAATGCCGTGGCCGTTTTAGGAAAATTAAGAAATGATTTGTCTGAATTAAGTGTAATCAAAATTCCATTTATTTATTATTAATTTATAAAGAAATTAAAGAGGAGCTTTGGTGGCATTTAGAATTGCAAAGAAGATTTTTTCGTTTGCATAAACATCTTTTACTATTGCAGGACTTTGTGCAGTTGCAGCGAAAACATCCTTGTCCAGATGTGTTTGATTGCTGTGTTGCAATAGATCGTAAAGAAACAGTTTCATTTGGTAGAATCTTTTCTTCATTCAAGAACTTTGTTTTACATTTGTTGATTGTAGATCTGAAAATATAATTGTTATTAGTTTTAAATTTGAAAACAATTAGTTTCTACAAGGACAAATGTTTAATTGACGTACCTGCTATATAGTCTATTTATTACACCATGACGTGTCCCAATTTTATAAAGATCGTCTTTTACTTCCACGACAATTAAAATTGGTTTAAAAACTAAACCGCGTTTTCGTTTTACTTTTTTCTGGTGACATACTTCACACATGGGCAAGAAAATTGTTATTATTTCGCGTGTAATATTTCCGTACTTCTTTCTGGTTTCACATAGCAAACGATCTCGTCCTCCATGCCCTGTTGCGATGTGTGCAGAATCCAGGATATCAAACATTTCTTCTAAAGGCACAATAAACTTCACCTCACCTTCATCACAATTAGATATCAATTGAAGGGCTACATAAAATAAGGGGACGAACGCGAGACTTGGAAGGGATACTACCAGTCAGGTAGCAGTGACAAGCCTTGAGCCGCTCACTGCTACCTGACTGATATTATCCCTTCCAAGTCCGGCGTTCGTCCCCTTATTTTATGTAGCCCTTCAATTTAATAATTCCTCCAAATTCTAACGCGTCATATCTATAAATTCTTCTATATTGAAGACTATTTTTTGCTCCATTTAATTTTAGGTTTAACATATCTTTCAAAATTTCGTCATATTTTTCTTAAGGAAAAACTTTATAATTTGACGATTCAATAATTGACGAAAAAAATTTATCCTTCCACTGCTGTTTGGGAGCTTCGTTAGACATTATTCAATTCGTGTGCACGATACAAAGTCTGTACGATTACTACTTAATAATAAACAGTACATTTGAGGTATTGAGACAA
The DNA here is from genome assembly GCA_032872475.1 of Leptopilina myrica (nomen nudum). NCBI lineage: Eukaryota > Metazoa > Arthropoda > Insecta > Hymenoptera > Figitidae > Leptopilina > Leptopilina myrica (nomen nudum). Next base: position 43,249,413 of record CM065458.1, on the reverse strand, counting down.
TTTGTCGATATTTATTTTTGTATATAAATGACTCAGACAAATCATTTCTCAATTTGCCGAAATGCCTAGGCAATTTGGGAAATGCCTGTGAATCTCTAGGAAATTCGAATAATGCCTAAAAACATGGGAACTTCCCGAAATGTCTAGGCATTTCGCGAATTGCCTGGTCTTCGGGTTTTGCCGGTAACATATATATATATATATATATATAAAACAATAATTTTGACTATCATTGAAAAGTAAAGTACTAAAGAGTACATTTTACTATTTTCTAATTTTTACACAACTTTAATTCTCAGTAGTATCAACTGTGACAATTAACCTATTAAGGACGGAATGTACAAAATTTGTACATAATGTTTAAGAACATATTTCTATCTTAAAAAGCACCAAGAATAATTTGTAAATACACTTTTCTTATGTATCTTGAATCCCTCTTTCGAATGGCGTACTAAAAAAACTGAAAAATGTTAAATAAACAATTTATACAACATTATTTAAGAAAAAACACGATTTTTTAAGAATTTTTTTTTGTTTTTTCAACAAACCTTCTACTGATAGAAATATCGCGTTAAAAACAGTAGGAGTACAACATAGGACTATTTTGGATATTAAATTTTTAAATAGCTGCCACAAAGTAACGACTAAAGTTACTTTTTTTAAACAATCCCAATGGGAAAAAAAACCATTGGCGCATTAATGGCCCAATAATGGGAGCCACCATTCCATTATTGTCCCATTATTGGCACCCATTAATGGACCAATAGTGGTAAAGTCATGGGCTGACTACGTCGTTGCCAATAATTGGCAGCCATCAATGGCACATTAATGGCTGCCAATAAAACGCCAATAATAAAAAATTATTTAAATTAACAAAAATTATGAATTAAAAATATATTTATTTAATTACAATGTTTAAAAATTGTTTATTAATTTTTTTTTAATTAATATTTGTTATAGAAAAAAGTCATCACAGTAATTAGCGAGAGCTTTTCTCTTTAAAAAAAAATTGCCTCACATCCTGTGCAAAAAAGGAGAGGCAGAGGGCAGAAACATATTCTACGAATGGACCTGAGGAGTGCAGCCTTTATATGAACGGACTGGAGTAACTTCGATGCGAGTGAAAGTGATGCTTGCTCACCCTATGCGGCGCGATTGGAACTAGGTTCCAAGCACAACGCGCACACGTGTTCACGCGCGTTCACGTTAGTTCCAACCGTGCCACATAGAGCGAGCAGACATCACTTCCACTCGCATCGAAGTTACTCCAGCCCGTACATATGAAGGCTGCACTCCTTAGGTCCATTCGTAGAATATGTTTCTGCCCCCTGCCTCTCCTTTTTTGCACAGGATGTGAGGCAATTTTTTTTGAAAGAGAAAAGATCTCGCTAATTACTGTGATGACTTTTTTCTATTACAAATATTAATTAAAAAAAAATTAATAAACAATTTTTAAATATTGTAATTAAATAAATATATTTTTAATTCATAATTTTTGTTAATTTAAAAAAAATTTTATTATTGGCGTTTAATGTGCCATTGATGGCTGCCAATTATTGGCAACGACGTAGTCAGCCCATGACTTTACCACTATTGGTCCATTAATGGGTGCCAATAATGGGACAATAGAAAATCAATGGCTCCCAATATTGGTTCATTAATGCGCCAATGGTGACTTTTGGCAGTTTCCCATTGGGATATTATAAACAAAATGGAGGAAATTTTTAAGAATAGTTAATTTTGCTTGAAACTTGATACTCGGGGTTTTTCGGGGTCGCTGATTACGAATATAACCTTAGTTTTCCAAAATTCAAAATGGCGGATCCAATATGGCGGACAAGAAATTTTTAACTTTTGTTGTAGAATCTGGAATTCAAAGTTTCTTGTACTGATAGCTTCAGTATATCTTCCATTAAGTGTTCTGATTGTTACTTTGGACTACCAAAGCTTGTAAGTTAAGTTACGAACAAATTAAAAATTAATGTCATTTGGGACAAGATGATCTCCCCCTGATTTCCAAGTATTTTATCTCACCTCAAACTGAATTTTTTAGTATTAATAAAAAATTCTATTTTTCTCGCTTCTTATATGTTTTTGTTATCAAAGCTAACTTATTTAATACAAAAAGTTGAAATCTACATCTATTATATTAATTTTCTTGATATAGAACATGACACGTTATTATGAAATAGGATAATGAATCGTGGTGAGTGTTCAAAAGCATTTATGGCCTAAATAATGCATATTACATATTGATACACGTTATTCCTTTAATTTAGTCTCCTTTTCCAATAATCATCTTGGACACCCCGGTGTCCAATATGATCCTTTTGTAAGGTTTTAGAAAAATTAAATTTACCTGTTAAATAGTAATTAGCCGCATATATTTCTAATCAGAAAAGTTAGATAGATTAATTATCTACTAGTTCGTACAAAAAAAACTAGAAAATGTTAATTTTTCTTTGAATAATGGCCATTCTCCCTTAGGGGGATCATCTAAGTACACCTTTCCCCTAGTTATTTTAATTACAAATGTACTAATTTTGACTGTTTTTCACTCTACTAAGCGTTTGTACTTGAATTCTGATCATAAATTTTTTTCAGTGTGTAAGACAGAAAATTAACATGTTTAAAATTTATGCGTTTAAAGCATTGATTTTTTAGATATTACAGGCCAATGAAAACGACTAAACAACTTTTATGTTTCGTTTTACTTCTTTACTTTATTTTTATTCGAATTTCGTTTCAGAAAATTACAGAAAAAAACGATTTATTATTAACCATATTAAAGGAGACGATTTTGTGGTATTTGGACACTTAGATGTAATCTGATAAATGCGTGGTAACGGCTAAGTTTGATCTTGCAATTTGTTATCCATCTAAAAGACAGAGTATCATACTTACGGTAGGAGACAAGGGGCTACTGTTGAATTAATCGTCTTACAGAGGAAGAAAAGTGAGCAAAGACGATCCCTTGGCACTTCTTTTTCTGTCTCTCTCGCTCAAGTTCAATGTGTCATCCTAACGAGGGACTTTGAAAGTATTTAAAAGTACGGTCACCCTCCACTAACAATACCCCCTCCGGTAATTCTTACTTTATTCATTCTTTTCTCTTATCCATGACACAACAGATTGTACCATCAACCGCGAATTTCTCATCATTATGACAATGGTAATAACAAATATTATATGTGACATGGACAGTTAAAAGGGACTTACGACCCGAAAAAAAGATTTCGAGAAAAATGACTTCCAAGTTTACCAAGTTAGTTTTTTTGCACTGTTTTTAGTCAAAGTACCTAACATTAAATTGAAATTGTGAGAAAACTAATGCAGCTAGAAAGCTGCGGTTTATTGCGTTGGAAAGAGCGGCTATTTACCATAAGAATAGATATAAAAGTGAAAATCGATTTTTTCGGATCGTAGGTCCCTTTTAACTGTCCGTGTCACATATGTCATTTTTTTGTAAACTCCCATCGAAAATTAGTTTTACTATCTATTTACTTTCAATTCTTATCCATAACTAAAGTATAAAACATGAGAAAGTTTTGAATTTGAATAAAATATTTATCTTGGGTTTAATTTTTGACGAAATACTGAAGCAAAAATTATGAACTATACCGACAATTTATTTATCCATTTACAGGTTAACCACAGATCAGGAAATCGAAGGGATTTTTATAAAAGTACTGGAAAAAATTGAATTTCGAAGAAGTTACAAATAATAAAATTCTTTTTTAAAATTAAGCTGCCGGATCAAAGAAGGGCACATAAACTCGCCGCGCTGAAAAACGTTGGCCCCTGGACACTTAAAATTAAACTTTTGATTTAAATTGTTTATTATGCATATCCTTATAGAAAATTTGATTGCGCATCTTTTCTTCTAATAAAATTTTTTTCTATCTATTACCGTTTTCGAAATAATAAAGAAAAACCATTTTTTTTAAAACATGAAATTTAATTAAATTTTTCACTTCAACTCGCTATATTTCAGTCAATTTTGCATATTTTCTAATGTCACAAAAACTAAATTACTCGTTGAAATATCCTGAGAATGATGAAAGAAGAAAAAAATTGTTTTCATTAAAAATAAAATTGTTATTAATTTTTTTCTGAACAATTGCAAAAACCGTGAAGTGCAATTTTCACGAGCTTCGTTTAACGGGCGAATTTTAAGCAGCAACAAACTTCCAGTGAGAAAGTTGTTTATTGCAGTCTAAAGAAGTTTTTTGGAATGTTATATTACAATTGAACAATTAGTAACAAATTAGTGAATGTTTAAAGTTACACGCGCGGCTGAACGTGTGACGCCCATTTGTTGAAAGAAGCTGAACAGCATATGTCACAGTGTTGTTTCGCCTTTAAAGGTTAAGTAAATCAAAACAAACCTTCCGTTCAGCAGCTCGCGCAACTTTAAACATTCACTAATTTGTTACTAATTGTTCAATTGTAATAAAACTTTCCAAAAAACTTCTTTAGACTGCAATAAACAACTTTCTCACTGGAAGTTTGTTGCTGCTTAAAATTCGCCTGCTAAACGAAGCTCGTGAAAATTGAACTTCACGGTTTTTGCAATTGTTCCGAAAAAAATAATTAACAATTTTATTTTTAATGAAAACAATTTTTTTCTTCTTTCATCATTCTCAGGATATTTCAACGAGTAATTTAGTTTTTGTGACATTAGAAAATATGCAAAATTCACTGAAATATAGCGAGTTGAAGTGAAAAATTTAATTAAATTTCATGTTTTAAAAAAAATGGTTTTTCTTTATTATTTCGAAAACGGTAATAGATAGAAAAAAATTTTATTAGAAGAAAAGATGCGCAATCAAATTTTCTATAAGGATATGCATAATAAACAATTTAAATCAAAAGTTTAATTTTAAATGTCCAGGGGCCAACGTTTTTCAGCGCGGCGAGTTTATGTGCCGTTCTTTGATCCGGCAGCTCATTATATTAGTTTCAAAAATTTTAATAAAATTCTAGTCAAAATTTCCATTGTTTAAAAAAATGTTAATAAAATTCTAAACAAATTCAACTATTTACAAATTCCTTTTAAATTTCTATAATATAATTGAATTGAATTTTATTATTACTTTTAAAAATATATTTTTAAATGTGTTTATTGTAAATGTGTTAATTGTTTTCAATTTGATTTTCAATTCAAATTAATATTATTTCTGATAATAATTAAATTTTATTACTTACTTACAAGTAATTAAATTTTGCAATGATTTTATTAAAACTCCTGAGAATAATTAAATTTTGTCTAAGAATTTTGTTTCATTTATAAAGAGAATTAAAATTGTGAATAATTTTTTTAGTTTTTCTTGAAAATAGTTAAATTTTTTAGAAGAATTACATAATTTGTGGAAGTAATTTAATTCTTGCAAAAAAAGTTTTGAAATCTTGTAAGAAAATTTAATATTTAGGAAAATAATTTAATCCTTAAAACGAATTTATTAATCTTTTTTAATAATTAAATTGAATTCCTACTACGAATTTTATTAACATTTTTGTAAATAATTTCATTTTTTTGAAATTCTAATTCAAATTCTTATAAATACAGGAATGTACGCTTTATGAGCGTTTGCCATCCTTCGAAATGTACGTGCTTAATAACGATATTTAAAGTACGGGCACTGTTAGGCAAAGTATATGGGAACAAGAAAATGCGATTTTTTAGGGAAATTTTCGAATTCAAACTTTTAATTTTTCGAGTTCTGGCAAAGTACATCAAAGTATGGGGGAGTAAAAGAAAACATACACCAATCTTTAAATCACAATTTTTTGTAAATACAAATGTCAGAAAATTAACAAATATACCATTCGAAAAATTGTTTAATTCTACGATTAATTATACATAACTCGAAATTTTAATAATTTATACAAAGATTTCAGAAAAATTTTTTCTCAAATTTTTTTAACCCCTTATAAACGTCCGAGCATGTTTTTTGATAAATGCATTGAATATTAGTTGAATTTGGACAGTTTTTGGCTGTTTATAATGATATCTCGCGTACCGATTAAGATTTTTAAACTTTTTTGGTCTTAAATTAAAGAAGAGACTTTAATAATTACATTTATATAAGTTTCAAATTTTTTCTGAAATTTAAAAAAAAGTGCAGGGGATGAAAAAATTTCCAAAAAATTTCATTTTTTTGTCAAATTTGTCGATTACTGAAATCATTGCATAAAAATTATTAAAATTTTTAGTTATGTATAATTAATTGTAGAATTTAATAATCTTTCGAATGGTAAGGTCATTTGGAGTAAATGTAAACGGAATATCTATTTTTCAGCAAAAACATTAGTTTTTTGTTAAAAAGTAAAAAGGACGGATCTTTTTTGCATGGACTTGTTACTTTACTTGCCTAGAAAAATTTTATGAGGTACAAAAAAATATTGATGCACCAGAATCGCCCCGAGATTTTGAAATTTTCCTAAAATTCGGAATAAATGTAAGCACCGCACTGTGGTTAAGTGAGGTTTAAGAAACCAGTTATTTTCAAGTATACTACTGTTTAAAGAGATGGAAAAACTGAAAAAAAATTCTTCGTAGATGTATAGTAAATCAACCAGTTGACTGATAATGTATTATAAATTAAACAATCAACCATTACAAAATTAGTAATGTAAAAACTTGAATAACTTCAACAAATTTTAATAGATTTTCATTCAACTTGGTAAAAAGAAGTTTTTAAAGTTGCTGAATAAGAATCTAAAATCGAATTTTTAAATTTCAAAATGGTGGATCAGACTAAGAATTGTGAGAACTAGCATACGTATAATTATTATCAAAAATTTGAAATAAGATTTTAGATTTTCGCTAAAAATACAATGAATATTAATTCTAATAATTTCCGCTATATTTTTTTCTCTAATCTACACGTGAAAATATATAAGTGTACCAATTTTCAGCTCTCTAAGTGTAAAACTGTGAGCACCAGGGGTACCGTTCTTTCTTATTATAGTGTTGTTAGAACCTCCTTTAATTCTCCAAATGGAAGATTGAGAAATTTTATCCTGTTCCGGGAGTCAAAGGAGGTTCTAATTTCAACAAATTGTATTGAAATCACACCCTACTTTACGACAGCTAAACCTGTTATTTTAATTCTACCAATTATCGATAAATGTTGCAAGTATCGTTTTAATATTTGTGTACGGAACCCGCCATTGAAGTGCGAGTACAACTCGCACTTGTCGAATTTTATTTTTATTTTTAGTTACAAAATTAAAGGGAGAAAACAATCTCTCATTTATTCTCTTAAAATTTTACTCTTCTTTACAATATTTCATGCCACTTGTTTTAACTAAAAAAAAAAGAAAAAAAAAATTTTTTTTAATTTTTTTTCAAAAAGTTTCTTAAATACATTTTTTGTCGTCAAACTGTTATAATACACTAGTAAACCAATTTTCAGCTCATTAAGTCAAATAATGTCAAATTAGAAAAAAAAATTTTTTTAGTTTTTCTTAACGCTATGGCCATTATTAAATGTTGTAGCAGTCCTGATATTAAACAACGATTCGTAAGGATCGAATTTTGAACTGATGATGTTTTATCTTGGACTTGAAATCTCAATTCGAATGACATTGTCAGAAATCATCAGATTTCTGATGATATTGAAAGGATAAGAAGAAGAAAAGGGAAAAAATATACATTGTGTTCCTCTCTTTTGTTATTGGGAATAAGAGAGGATTCTTTTTCCTTGCAGAAACTGGCACGTGGATATTTTCCAACAAATCAGTATTGTCTAAGTCGGGAGTTCGTTAAAAGCGGGGGTGTTGCTGATGGGATTGGCGCGGTGTGAAGAACAAAGGAGCATCCCGTTACGAATCGCTCTTTACTGTACGAAGTGAACATGGCGTATCTACATCCCGTTTTGCTACCTATTCAGAAGTCCCTTTTCTCCGTTCTTCCAACTGAAACATCCACTTCGCGCCTTTTCATTTCATCACCTCACTCTCTCGCGAGATTATAGCTAAACTGTTACGCTATAATATATACACACACGACTACTTTTGCACGTACGTCTCACTTTAGAGTGGATCAGGTCCGATATTTCAGTTAACTTCAATTGTAACACGTGCATCAACTTGAAATACTTTTTACAAAAATAGCTATCATTGAGTTTGCAATTTCTTTTAGGAAACAGGAAGATGATGATAATAGATTAATTGTTCTTTCTTTCTCTCTCTCTTTGCAAATAGGATGATGACGATTGGAATTTACAAGTATTATGTGAAGCATTTATACGTGTGGGATGAGAAGTTGAGATCCGCAGAGAAATTGGAAAATAGAACAATGCTAGCTGAATGTAGGTCTCGATATATGCATAATATACTTGATACATTTATATCGGTATCATGAATTGTCGAGATAAAAACTGTATAATGCGATGTTTAGAATATAGCTGTTTATATATCTCACGTCAATCTCTTGACACTAAAACTCGATTAATCGTCACATTTATAACACGCAACTGATAAAAAATGAAAAAAAAAATAGAATTGCATTCTGCGCAGCTATTTATATTTTCACCTCTAGTTTATTGAATCTTACTACATAATATGATACATTTTTTCCTTTTCATGAAGAAAGGTATTAAACGTTCTTTTTTCTTCCCCACACTTATTGCTCCAAATTGGGATCAGACCAAATTTTTACCAATTTCCCTAGCTGAAAATTGTCTTTGCTCTAGGTCCCAAATTTTATCTGGATTTCAGTCTGCCCAAGTAAAATTTAAACATACAATTTTTAATAATTCTAGAGAGCGAAAATTTTTCCCCGCTATATTTCATTTTTTTTGTCAAATTATGATCTGAGATTTATTATAAAATAAAGAACACGGAGAGAAGGGCGTAGTCAGATTAACTACTTGCGCAGTTAAATATACTAAACAGAATAGTCGATTTTGGACTGACTAAACTAGTAGTAGGATTTACTAAACAGGCGTTTAGTCATTGTGACTACTCAGCAAACAGTTAATTCAACTGCACAGAAAGTCAAATAGACTAAACTGTTCAGTATACAATATTAAAATATTGTTTTCTACATTTAATTTTGCAATAATTTCAATAGTTGTAGAAAGTCAACGTGAAATTTTTATATTTCAACAGAAAACAAAAACAATTATTACAAAAATTTTAAGCAGTTAGTTTGCATATTTTTAAAAGGTTAGGTTTTCTGCGAATGATACAAAATACAGAAAAAGGATACAAATATTATTAGCAATATTCACCAGTAGTTTTCATTTAATTTTATTCTGTAAATTTCAATTTTTGTAATGTTCACTATTTGCTTATATATAAATATAAAAATTTTGAGGTTAGAAAATTTGGTTTTGAGCAATCTTATTTGCAGTTATTTCATTTTTTTATGAAACGTTCCTTGAAATGTTTCATTAGGATTAGATTCGAAAACGTTTGCTCCTTGTCGTTATTCCCTTTAAAAGGGGAATATTTCGTACTGCGAAAATCCCCAATTACACAATAATTCCTTGACGTTCATTTCCTAACCAATTATCACTTTTCACAATTCCGACATTTTAAAAAAACAGTGTACTGCGCAGTGTTCAGTGACTTTAACTAAACATTCAGTGTCTTCGACAACACTGTTTAGTAAAATCGACAAAACGAAACTAAACGATGTTTTTTAAATGTAACTAAATATTCAGTTATTATTACTAAATACTGACTTAATAAACGTGTTAAGTAGAATTAACTACAACTTTTCTCTCCGTGAAGAGAGTTGAATTCATCACCCACACAGCACCGAAACTTTCCTAAAAATTTATTAAAGATTTACTTGCAAACTTCGAAGTATTTACTTGAAAAGTTTAGTGAAAATTTTGTTAAGATTTAAATGTCCCACTTCAATAAATGTTTAGCGTAAAAATTTCCTGAAAATTTAAAAAAAAATTTCGCCTACTGTATATAGGCGAAAATTTAATTTAAATTTTCAGGAAAGTTTTAAGTTACATTTTCGCTTATAAGAGAGAAGTCGAAAATTTAATTTAAATGTTCAGGAAAGTTTTAAGTTAAATTTTTAGGAAAATTTGACTATAAACATTTATTTAAGTGGGACATTTGAATTTTTACACAATTTCCACTAAACTTTGCAAGTAAATTTTTCGAAGTTTGCAAGTAAATCTTTAATAAATTTTCAAGAAAGTTTTGGTGCTGTGTGGGCACAGACATATTCCTGTCTTTTTATAATCTCTGTTATCCTTTATAAAGAGAGGCGCGGTGGTGGTCGATTTCAACGGCATTTGGAGAAAGCGTCGCAGGCACTTTAGAAAGAAGTACTAGATTCAAGATAAATCGAGGTTTATGTGATTTCTCAAATAGCGGTACCATCTATGGAATCCACAGAATCAGATTTATCCTAGTTGACGTGCATTCATTATTATCTAAGCGATAGTGACTGTCGTGAAATTCCGATCGGTTTTTGGTAAAGTAAACCTTATTTATATCTTCTCGTTCTTCAAATCACTTTACTTGTAAAAAATTTTCATCAGGCTCTGATTTGACCTAGACAATTATGCAAGAATTAGATCTTAATATGTGACATTAAAAAAGAGTAATTTACACCTATAATAACAAGCAGGTCCTTATCGGGACTAGATAGCGCCAGGTTAGCCTTAGGTGGGTCTTTATATTTAATTTTAGATTTAACCCAGGTAGTCATTTACACAGATTTGCATTTTCACTTTCATTTTCACCGTGATAAAGTTTTTTTATTTCACTTTGAAAAGAAAATTGTAATTTTTACTATATAGAAAGGTCTTATCACTTTAAATAAATATTTTTCTTTCTTTGGAATTTTAATTAACTTAAAAAGTTGGCAAGTCCAACTTGTGAAATGTAAACAAACCAAAAGGCAAAGAAACCAAGCACTAAAATCACATTTTTCAAACAGCCTTTTATCTCGCAAAAATTAACATTGGAACACTTTTTTATTGGATCTTCAACATCTGGAAGGGGAAATTTCTCCCTTTCTTCCTTGAAATTACAAGAGAAAGGGTATAATCTTCTTCATTACAATTTACTTTTCAAAGTGAAATAAAAAAACTTTATCACGGTGAAAATGAAAGTGAAAATGCAAATCTGTGTAAATGACTACCTGGGTTAAATCTAAAATTAAATATTTTTTATGAAGATTTCCGTTCATATCACAATGTCTGTTAAAACGCTTTAAATAAAAAGTTATACTATTTCTTTGTCAAGTGAAACCAATAATACGAAATAAAGTAATAATTAATAACAAATATTTTGGATTTCTTACATTCGACTTCATCCCAGTAAAAAAAATTCTATACACGGACCGCAGAGTTCGTATACGAGCTCGGTAGCTCGTATGAGAAATATGAGAAAACTCTCATACGAGCCTTTTCCGTAATGAGAAGTATATAGATGCTTGTATACGAGGTGACATTTAAAGCATTTTTCTTCATATAACACTATTTTAAAGTAAATGTAGATAATAGAAAACAATTTTCAAAGTAAAACAAAGCTAAATTTATAAGGGAAATGAAGTTTTAAGAAAAAAGGATAATTTTGTTCCAAAAATTTATTCACACTGAAAAAAGGTTAGAATTTGATAATTCCTTGTTACTCTAACTTACCGACATTAGATATTTCTCGGATGCGGTAAGCACGATTTTGTATTGACGGTAGAATAAATAGGTTTTTCCATTACTAATTAATAAATATATTATTATTTATTTATTATATAAATGTTCTTATGTACACGGAGAAAAATTCTTTTTTAATGATTACAATAGTCTACAGTACAGCTCGGATATGTGACCACTTTTTGTGATGATTACTATAGCTGTTGTAAGGAGTACAAATTAAAAGGTATCCCTTACAACAGCTGTAGTAATCGTTCCTACTCAATTCTTAACATATTACATAGTTTTCGTAATCATTGCAAAAAGTGGTCACATATCCGAGCTGTACTAAACTAAACTGCAGGTACTTAACTGTAAAGGAACCTGTAAAGGATCCTACACGGTTTCCTCAATTAATTTATTTATATTTTTAACTCCTGCGCAGTAGTTTTCTATGAGTTTCTCGAATGCGCAATACATTTTTCTGTCCAACATTGTTATACGAGCCTACACTGAGAAAACTGGAGAGTCAAATTCAGAGGTTCAAAAAGTGTATGTTTGCTTTGCTTATGAAGAGAGTTAAATAGTCCTTCTAAAATAAATTTTGAATTGATAATGGAAATCTACTTGTATATTCTCTCCCATTACATCTGAGGGTTAAAAGTTGCGCAGAAAATGTGTACGATCTGATGCGCGCGAAATTATTTTTCTGACATTTTATGTATTTAATTTTCTATATCTTCTATATAGGACTATGTTATTTAAGACCCTGAACAATTGTCCGGATGTATGTATGTATGTATGTGTGTGTGTGTGTGGATCCCGTTTTTTGTGAACACGATAACTCGAAGAGGTTTCAACGAATTGGGCTGAAAATTGCTAGGCATATTTATCATTAAAATATCTCGAGATGGATTGATGGACATTAAAAAATCTATTTAAAAAAATTTTATTTTACTTTAAAAAAAAAAAAATTTTTCTAAAAATTTTTTTTAATTGAATATTGAAGTTAATATATAATAAAATCTTATTCTTTGCATCAAGATTAATCGATTGGTATATATAAAGTATAAATTGTATGAGAGTTTATAGAGTTAATGACAATTAAAGCAGAAAAATTACCTTTTTTATCAAAAATTTAGTTCTTTCATCAAAATTATATTCCAGTACAATAAAATTTTACTCATTTTTTTCAATAATCTTATCCGTTGCATTAAAAAGGATCAATTGGTATATATATAAAGTATACATTGTATTTAAATTTATAGAACTAAACATAATTAAAACCAAAAATTCGCAATTTTATTAGAAATTTATTTCCTTCTTAAAAATCATGTTGCCTTATAATAAAATGTTATTCTTGACTTAAAAACAAACTAAAAATCTTCATTTCATCAAGACGAATTGATTGACGTATAAAAAGAATATATTTTATTAGCATTAATAGAATTAAATAAAATGAAAAAATTCACTTTAAAGCAAATTTTTTCTTATCGTAAAGAGGAAGCAAAATGTTCATGTAATGAACATCTTAATTCACAACTTGTTATTAACGTTACTTATTAAACCGCAGTACGGAATGACAGCAGCTACTGCCTCAATCGGAATAACTACTTCGAATTGCTAGGTGGGACTATATTTGTCCTATAAGGAAAATAGATTCTTTACACTTCTGCACAATTCGAAGTAGATATTGCGGTTAAAATATTGCGGCTTAATTACATTTCAGGATCAAGTCAGTTTCACGTTATATTTTGAAATATGACAAATATGAAATTAATTTTTATGATTAACATACGCGAAAAATGAAATCTAATTATTCGTCTTTAATAAAAAAATGTCTATTTAATGTCTCAATGAAAAATTAACAGCTAGCGCAGTAACGCCGCAGTACTGGACAGTGCTTGTGCTGTACCGTAAACCAGTATTAGCGCTTACTGTTGTAATTCCGGGATGATAACAATAATGGCGCAGTTCTTTAAAAAAACCTACACATGGGGGAATCGAACCTACGATCTACGTACTTATAGTCTAACGCTTTAAACATTACGCTACGCATGCTTACGTACAGACAAGTTTTAACTTCTTGGTTTTTTATTGTCTCTCAATCAGGATTCAAAGAAACGTTCAAACAAGCAATAAAGATCAAATTATTACATACGCAAGTATTTATTTAGAATTATTTTAAAAATTTATAGTAATCTTATCATTTAAGATGTTATAAATTTTTTAATTCTGAAAGAAAATTTTTAAATATTTTTTAATGCATTATTTGAAACTCTGTAAATGCAAAAAGTACTCCAAATTGAAAAATACATGAAATTGTTATAAACAATTTTTATAAACAATTGTTATAAAAAAATATTTTCAGAGTGGAAAATAACTTCTTTTCTATCCCACTAGCTTTCTTTTGTCATTAAACAGGAAACTAAAGTATCTAATGCTTATAAAAAATTTGTGAACAATTTATATAAATGTTATAAACAATTTTTATAAATAATTAGTTAAATATGAATTATCATAATAGAAAAAACGAATTTTTTTATTATATATTGCACTCTTCTAATCCAAATCTTTGTTAAAGAGATAAACTTTCATTTAATATTATTTAACAATATTTAAAAATGTTATAAACAATTTTTATAAATAATTTTATATTCGTGGGCCAAAGTGGTATAAAATTTTTTTATTTTTATCAATTCTCATTTCTTTTTGCAGTAAAAATGAATAATAAAAGTTAATCACTTAATTCAAAATTTTTTACAAGGTTTAAGAATATTATAAACAATTTTTATAAACAATTTGCAAAACATGAAATAGAATCCTATTAAAAAATTATTTTTTGATTATTGACAAAAATTTTAAAATAATTTCAAAAAATCCTTTTTTTTGCAAAATTGATTATAAAAATGTAAAAAAAATAAATTGTTCACAAATTTTTTAAAAGCATTAGATACTTTAGTTTCCTGTTTAATGACAAAAGAAAGCTAGTGGGATAGAAAAGAAGTTATTTTCCACTCTGAAAATATTTTTTTATAACAATTGTTTATAAAAATTGTTTATAACATTTTTAAATATTGTTAAATAATGTTAAATGAAAGTTTAAACCTTTAGCAACATTTTCATTACAATAAGAGAACGTAATATAATCAAAAACTAATTTTTTTCGAGGATTCTATTTCATGTTTTGCAAATTGTTTATAAAAATTGTTTATAACATTCTTAAACATTGTAAAAAAGTTTAAATTAAGTTATTAACTTTTATTATTCATTTTTAGTGCAAAAAGAAATGAGAATTGATAAAAATAAAAATTTGTTTACCATTTTGGCCCACAGATTTTAAATTGTTTATAAAAAATGTTTAAATTATTGTTAAATAATATCAGATAACAATATTTTTTGTTGAAACAACATTTTTTTATTCAAATAAAGCATAAAAGTGAAAAAAAATAATGTTAATATTTATTAACATTATTTTTCCAAATTTCAATACTTTGGCAATCCCAACCGAATTCGAGTAAATAATCTAATTTTAATAACAAAAAACACTTTAAAAACTACTTTTTTTTGTTTAAACAATTACAACTTTTTATGATTAAATTGAAATTTTCTTTCAGATTCTGAAAGAGGACACTCAAATCTAAAAAAACCTATGTCCCGATTTTTTCCAAATTCGTAACTCGTTGAACGGAAAGCTCAAACTTGTACAAAGAAATACGGACATTTGGGACTAAATGGGTTAATTTGCATTTTCACATTGACTGGGGCTAAATGTGAAATTTTGCACAAATTATTGTTTAGACAATAAATCAGCTTAGATGACAATATGAATTAATAAAAAAGTTTCCTGAAAGTTTGAAGCATATCAAACAATATTAAAATTAAAGCATTTGGGATGAGTAAAAGAAGAATTTCATGTATTTGGAGTACTTTTTGCATTTGTAGAGTTTTAAATAATGCATTAAAAAATATTTAAAAATTTTCTTTCGACCATCACATTTTCGTAAATGAATAGAAATTTACAGTTTTTTTATGAAAATGGTTGATTGAAATGTTGAATTTGGTATCTATACCTAGTATACCTGAAAGTATGTGAAAATAAGTGAGTTTCAGTCTAAAACAAAATGTGTCTTTCTGCATAGTGTTGTCAATGCTTTCTTGGCACAGTCTGCGCGTGCGCGGAGAGCAATCGTCTGACATCGCGAAAAATTTAAGTGTTTGACTATATCATTTGCACGGACGATGTAAAAGTTTTTACCCTTTCTCCTTGTAATTTCATGAAGGAAAGGGAAAAATTTCCCCTTCCACATGTTGAAGGTCCAATCGCTGATATGAGACTTCTTCATCGTCAGTGCGGTTGATATACTCAAACATTTTATTTTTCGCGACGCGTAAAAAATGCTATTTTACAGGTCATTTGAATTAGTTGTTTTACTAATTGATATTTATTGAACACACTCAAAAATGATTTTTTTGGAAACTTTGACACTCTAATTTATCATTTTTGTAAAAAAAGTGTTCCAATATTAATTTTTGTGAGAGAAAAAGATGTATAAAAAAGGTGATGTTAGTGCTTGGTTTGTTTAATTTTTGGTTTGTTTACATTTTGCAACTTGGACATGCCCTTAATATCTAGTATATTAAAATTTTTAATATCCATTTTCTCCGTTCATGGTGACGCGGATCGTGCGGCCAAAAAATTTAAACTTGGCCCCAATTGGGACTTTAATTATTATTATCATGGTGAATATTGAAATAAAATGATTATATTGACTCAATCTTAGCCTTATTTTGCCATGGATCTATCAAAAATCTTTTTTTGTGACCAAGACTTTGTTTTAATGTCTCGATTCGATTCAGACTACAACAAATTAAATCTTGATCTACTCATGAAAGGATCAAATTCACTTTAGCTCGAGTCCCATAATTAATTTCAAGAATCGCAAAGTCTTTTTATATTTTTCGAAGATTATATAAATTTTCATTGGATTATGAAATTTTGATATCCCCCAATGTGTAAGTAGGAATGTAGTGGATGTGACACGTTTGGCATATCTAATGTCACCCTTCTTCCTTTTGAGCACCTTGTTCATTCGCGAACTCCTCCTGCATTCCCCTTTCCCTTGAATGGAAGCCTGATCTCGTTGGCAACTTTCGTCGCCTACGTTTGAAAACAGAGGTGGTTGATGCAGCTCTAATTTCCGACAGAATGCGTGACTTGAATCATGAAACACATTGCGGAAGAATGAACATTCTACCTTCATCTCTCTTTGTCCTTTAGATCTTTGCGAAATCCCTTCTCGTATTCCACCTCCTTCACCCTTTACTTTGCTCTTTGCGCTATTATACAACTAATAATCGATGATTTATCAACGTTATTCCTTTCCATATAAGAAAAGGTTGCTTGCAGTTTCTTGTTGGAATCTTTCATCTAGGCGCAATTAAAAAATTATGCAAATATTTTTTTACGAAGAGTTTTAAATTTAAATAAGAAAGATTTGCAAAAATAAGAATAATCTACTTTTTGTGAAATTGAATTTTCTTCTTTTGAAAAATGTTTCTTTATTGTCGTTTATAGAAAAATCAGTTTGGATATCGAATATGATTTATATAGACCGCAATAAAGACTTTGTCTTACTTTCGAAGCCAAGTCTTGTAATGCGCTCTAAGAAATCACGGCAGACTTTATCTTTGCCGTGCAGAGATCTCTACCACACCGAAAAAAAAGTATTTTCAAATTTAGAGAATTCCTCTTCTTTTGCAGCATTTTTTCCTCTCATATACGGGCACTAAAGTTTTCTTTTATAATTGAGAGGATTTTCCTTTATTATATTTGTTATTAAATGTCACTTTTTAGACAGGTTAAAGTTGCATTCAGAAAAACAAAAAGCAACTTAAAAATCTTCTTTTTAGTATAAATTTGTTTCATTTTTAGAGGAATAATTTCAATCAAAGAAGAAATATTAAAATTAATCTTTTAGTTAAAAAACTGTCAAATATAAACAAAAATTCCTCTTTTTTACAGATCAATATTCGTATATTGAAAATAAAATGTGAAAATAATTGTTGAGCGGAATTTTCTTCTCACTCTGAGATTTTATTTTTTTCGGTGCAGTATATATGTATGTATAGGTTCGCTCTATCATCGCTGAAAAACGGGAAAGACTTTCAAGATAAAAAGCGAGCAAGCGAGAAAGGAATTTTAGGAGAGAGAGAGGGGGAAATGGTGATGTTATCGTATTCTAACTTCCTTGGGAACAAAAATATTGCCTTTGTACTTATAACAATAATTAGCAAATATATGGAAGAGCCACAAACTAACAATAAAATGACTGCCACTAAAAATAATCATTCATCTTAATTGGCATATCTAAAATCTTGGTTTCATCGGGAAACTTTATGCCACTCTTTTTTATTTAGAAGCCTACACGCAGAAAAATTCGATTGAAAGTTTTAGAGTTCAGCAGTAGTAATTTAGATTTCATTCCCAAACTTGTCTGCTTTTGCGGCTCCAGGATAAAATAAACAGGGAAATTAATGGTAAAAGATTTAAAACACGTCAGTAGGCTTAACACACTGAAAGAAAATTTTCGTCATTACTGCCATAATTATGGCTGATTCTGCCAAAATAAGTCACTGTATTATAATGAACTATAACTGCCAAAATAGTTTGGTTAATCCAGCCATACGAATGACAGAAATAGAGGACAGTAAATGTGAATCAGCCTTCATATGTCTAACTTAACCTCACTTATGTGCTAATCTGACAGATTGTATGACTACTTCAACCAAAATCCTTAACCAGAAGTTTATGGCTGAATTCTCGAAAGCATTTCTTTCAGTGCATGTTTTCGTTCTTATGCACACTTATACGTGGAACAAAGCAGACTGAACACATTGATAGGCGCTTCTGGGCGGAGTCCAAGGCAAGTCTAGTGCCGAGTCCCATACTGACAATAATGTGAGAAGATCTTCTAGTGACCTACATTATTATTTTTATTTGTCAAAATATTTACTTTAATTGGAATATTCAATTTAAAACTGAATATAAAATCAAAAAATGAAACAACTGTATATCAAAAACGAATTCAATTTGTAATTCTTCATTGGCTTCGTACTGCTATTACCCTATTGAAAATACCCACATGGGATCCTACATGGGATCTTACGTGGGTTGTTATACAAAAACCTGTATAAAATCCCAGATCCCACATAAGAATCCACATGGATTCTGGGTTTTCATGTTGCTTATATAAGATTTCACATAGGATTTCACAAAAGATTTGACATGTGATTACATTAAGTATATCCATTGTCCCAGTTAACTGGGGCAGATTTTCCATGTGGAAAATTATATGGGAAATAATATACGATCTCACCTGGGATTTCATATAATTTTTATTTCTATGTAAAATCCTACATAAGATCCCATATGGTTTCATATGCGGGAAATAACATGGGAAATTCAATGGCATTTTACGTAGGATTTTACATATAGGAATGAAAATTATATGAAATCCCAGGTGAGATCGTATATTATTTCCCATATAATTTTCCACATGGGATCTTACATAGGATCTCACGTGGTTTTTTTTATTAATGATACAGAATACTACAGTTCATACACTTTCACCGCAAGGTGGCGAGAGCGACTTCTCCCCCAGTTAACATGATTTTTGAACACTATATAACTGAGAGTTTATATCTCAGAAGAAGTGTTTCAAATTATAGAATTTTTTTTCTTATTTTGAAATGATAATACAACTTATTATTTAATTTTTAATCCTATGAAAATTCTTACAATGGATATACTGAATGTAATCACATGTCAAATCTTTTGTGAAATCCTATGTGAAATCTTATATAAGCAACATGAAAACGCATATGAAATCCTTTATGGAATCCTTTATGTATTCTCACATAGGAATCCATGTAGATTTTTATGTAGGTACACAAACTCAAATTCCCACATGAATTCCTACTCCAAATCGTGTCCCAAATATACATGTGCTTTAACATGGGATCCCATGTGGATTCTTATGTGGGATCTGGGATTTTATACAGGTTTTTGTATAAGAACCCATGTAAGATCCCATGTAGGATCCCATGTGAGTATTTTCAATAGGGTACAGCCTTATACGTATAGCCATGACCAGGTTAAAGTTCACAGAGCAGTCCCCGTTGAAGTGAACGTTGATACAAAGTTTGTAACAAATGAGTAGCTGAATTAAAATAAATGCAAATAATAATAATCGTTCCTAATTCTTTTCATCTTTGAATTAATTACGGAATCTGATTGCATTTGTTGAAAGAAGACTATTAGCGATTATTAAAATATTTAACATTGATCTTAATTGAAAATCATTACCAAACTTTTTGGGATAGAGAACAAAAATTTAATATTTCTTCCTACGATAATACAAATCAAACAAATCATTCAAATTATTATATATTCAGTCCGAAATCTGAATTTTCATTTTTCTCCGTGTAGTAACATATTTGGAATTTATTTTTTATCTGAAAGTTATTTCTATTGTTACGTCTCAAAGTATGAAACTAAACATAATCATAATTTACATATTTAATTCGGCCGGCATCGGTGATTCAACCTGATTTATTCACAAAGCATAAAGCTCTGATTTTAAGGGACAGGTTTTAAGAAAGAGTAACTGGTTAATTGATGTTAAATTACTAGAATATTTATTGGAATCCTTTACAATTAGAATTAGAGAGAAAGAGTAGATCCAAATGTCTTCAAGGACACTGAAACAAAATTATCACTTGTAGAAGAAATCGAGAATTTAAATGGGGACAAGATTTTAGAATATTAGTTACTTACCTTTTAAAATTATTCTTAGAGTCGTAGATCCAACATGTGAAAACCACCTTCACAAGGAAGTCGAAGAATTGACGTTGTCTAGCGGAAACAGAGAATGCAATATTTTCCCTTTGAATTGTTTTCGGGCCAGCAAAACGTACGGTCCGGAGTCCAGGTGTCGAATGTAAATTAGGTGTGCACCCCTCAGCTTAGGAGTGACCGTAATATTTATATTAACTCGATGTCGATATAATGCAGTCTTCAGAAATTTAGAAATGTGCCTCGTAGTAGAAATATTCTTCTTGAATGAGTTTGACTTAGTTAACTTGGTCGCGGTTGCTTGACTTATACAAAGAAGACACAAGGGGATAGAACACGACTTGTTAACTTGGTGGCGATTTTTAGACTGACGCGAAGAACGTAGATTTGATATTTCGAGGGTGACTTGTAGACTAGTGAAGTTGAAGGGGTTTGCTGGACTAGTTAAGTTGGCGGCGTTTCCTGGACTACCGAATTTGGCGAGGGTGGCACCTTTTATACTTTGGCTTCCAATGGAAAGAAATGATAATGCCACCCGCTTTTATTACCTTTGGGTCAGTTTTAATTTATCGATTAAATTAGGCGCGCGTGGTTGACCCTTGTTTTAAACAGGTGAACCACCTGGTATAAGGGCGACAATCGTGGATGACCATATATGGTAAAGGTCGTTCATGTGTCTGACAATTGGATCGATTTGTTTGGGTTACAAGAAAAAAGGGAGGATTCACATTCCAACATTACAAATATCAAAACAAGTACGTCGCGATGACGTGACACCTCCCCTCTTTAAAATTCGAAAATTGGAAAATGTAATTGAACAATTTTTGAATTCAAATTTTTGTACAATCAGAACTTATTACTGCAAAGGAAGTGTCATATTTAGATTCACAATTGATTTTATCGTAGAACAACATTTTCATTAATCTTGAGAGATATAGATTAAATGCATTATAGCATACAAATGCAAAATTTCAACACGATTTTAAAGAAGTACAATTGTTTAGTATAATGTTTAACGCATACATTAGTTTTTTAGAAATTTTGATCAAAAATATTTTAGACATATTTTGGGTAGTAAGCACACACATACGCATACAAGATTTTAAAAGATTAAATAGAACATTTGTTTAGCTAGTCTGATTAATACAATTATTTTGTTTAATGAATTTAAGTTTTGTTGAAGTAAGAGCATGCATACAAATATACAATTAAGTAATGCATTTGTTAAATAAATTTGGTTAGTACAAGTGCTTTTGTTTAATGAGTCTAAGAGAGCTTGATTAGTAAATGGACTCATACGCATACAAGATTCAACAAGAATAGTTAGTACATTATTTAACAAATACAATTGTTTCAGAATAGTTTTGATTCATAAATACACACGTACAAATACAATGAGATTTTATAGTTTTAAAAATTATTTTTATTGGTACAAATTGTTAAAAATTTAAAAAGGTTTCAAAAGTTAGAAGATACAGATTCATTAATGTTATTTTAGAATCACTCGTACATTCATTGTTAAAGCTTTCCATAAATATGTTAGAGATGCAATATGTTAATATGAATTTGATTTAGACATATATTGATAATAACATTTATTATTTGTTAATTTAAATACATTTTAAGGGTAGAAATATTAATTTCGACATTCACATATAGATTGATTGTTATTTTAAAATTTGCTTACATTTCAAGGCAAAAAGTGTTAATTTAAAGTTAAAGTCGTACATACAATTTTAGTTATTTTGAAAATTTAAAATGAACATTTAATGTTTAGAAATGTTAGTTTAAAATCTTACACATACATTGCAGTTTCGCTTGAGAATATACATGTTAAGTTAATCACTGTTAATTCGAATAACATTTTGAGGTTAGAAGTTTTAGTAAAAATTTTGAATCGTACTTGCATTCATAGTTTAACCATTTTAATTTTAGTATTCAAGAACTGATTTGACAATTGGCATAGAGATTTAAACATTATATTTATTCTATATTTTGGAATTCATAATTATCGATATCGTTTTTTTTAAATATATTCATTTGTTACGCTATTTTTATAAAAGAAGAATATGATTTTTATAAATTGCTTTTGCTTTGAGAAAATAAAAAATTTACCATAGTTATAATGATAAGTCATATATTGGAGAAAAAAAAGGAAAAAAAAATTTTAATTGAATATTATTTGGAGAATTAATTGCTTTTAGATTTTGCTTTCTTTCACAATTGTTGTCACCCTTCCCTTCCCTCAGAGAAAGAATACGAAAAAGAATTTTTAGTATTCTTTCTATACTGAGAATAAAAATAAAAAATTTTTTTTTTAAACGTTTAGATAGAAATTTCGTTTTTAGAGAAAAAGATGTGTCTAAGAATTTATAGAGAAATCTGTTTTTTTTAATATAGGTGACAAAAATTTATATAAGAGAAAATAAATTTAATTTTTCAAAATTGTAAATTTTGTTTTTTATACATAAAAGTTAATTTATTTCTGGTATTGTAAAATTTAATTTACATTACATGTAATTTTGATTAATTTAAATTATTGAGTTTATTTTTTAATTTTGAAAATTGTATCGTTATTATTTAATTTTATCTTTAATTAATATTGATAAGTTAATTTTCTCTTTGTTTTCTTTTATGAAAAATACAATTTTAGTAAATAGTTATCTTTGATTTTCATAAAATTTAATAGATTACTCTTTAAGTTTGTTTACAATTTATTAGAAAAAATTTCTGTATTTTTGAGATAAAAAGATGGGAAAAGGAAGGTTAAAGCATTACATGGTTTTTTTAAAGGATTTTCTGAAAATATAATTATACACAATTAAAAATGAAGATTATATATCGTTTCTAAGATGATCCTGAAACATAGCAAAACTATATTACAATTTGTTCAATGATTTAACGATTAATGCAAGTTTTAATTGAATAGAAATATTTATTTAATAAGGATATGAAGAATTTTTTAGAGGAATTTTCTTTGAAAATAAAGTTTGTGTGTTTTGTTAAGGAAGAAAAAAAATTCTTTTAATTAAATTGTGTTGGTATGGTTAATATGAGACAAACGAAGTCTGTTAATGTGTACGATTTTAGGGGTTTTATTAATTTTTATTTTAATATTTCCCTTAGATAAAATTTCTAGAACTTCATGTGAGCCTGTGTATTGATTTCCTAGTTTCTTTGGTTTAGGACCTTGAAGTAAAAATACGCTATCTCCCACTTTAAAATTTTGAGGGTTAGTTTTTCGATCATAATACGTTTTTGATTTTTCTTTAGATTGAATTAAGTTATTTCGCGCAAAAGCCTGAATGTCATGTAACTTTGTCACTAAATTTATAAGATAATCATCGTATGTTTCTAAATTTTCTTCTTGTTGTAAAGGTAAACTTGACGGTAATCGAGGTAATCTTCCAAAAACTAACTCGTATGGAGTACATTTAGTTCCTTCATGAACACTTGTATTGTAAGAGAACATAGCTAATTCGAGTAAATCATCCCATTGAGTATTTTTATTAATGAATTGTTTAAGATATTCGGCTAAAACGTGATGAGACCTTTCTAATGAACCGTTTGATTGTGGGTGAAAAGAAGTGGTTTTAAATTGACGAATACGAAAACGTTTTGCAAGTCGCTTCATTAAGTTACTTAAAAAATTTGTTCCCTGATCTGTTAAGACACCTTTTGGGGATCCGAAAATGCAAATAAATTTTTTGACAAATGCATCTGCGATTGTACTAGCTTGTTGATTCGGTAAAGGCACTGCGACCGAGTATTTTGTTAAGCAATCTTGTATAGTTAAAATACATTCGTTACCACTTTCAGTTGCTGGTAGAGGTCCTACAATATCCATTGAAATTTTCTCAAATGCACTTCCTGGGGTGTCGGTAATAATCATTGGATTTTTAGTTTTCACTCGACTAATTTCTTTAATTGACATTGCAAACAGATTTGTATATATTTCTAAATATCAAGTTTCATATTTTCCCAAAAATATTTATGCCTAATTCTGTTGTAAGTTTTAGTCACACCTTTGTGACCACCTAAAGCAGAAGAATGCGCTTCTTCAATCAAAATTTGTCTCTGTTCTTTTGATGCATATTGCACATAACCTTTACAAATTATTATTGTAGTACTAGAACTCTGAAACGTTTCTTTTAAAATTAATTCAATTTCTTTCCAATTAACATGATTTATGACAGCTGTTTTTGCAATACTAATCGACCGTAATTTAAGTTTTTCAGTTAAATGTTTAAATGATTTGATTGTTAATTTAATGTTATTTGTTATTTGTGTAATACTTTCGCTTGAATCAGAGGTAATTGGTAATGCAATGTGTAAAAAGTTATTCCTTTTTTAATTTCTTTAGCTTCGTTTAGTAAAAGATTTTTAAATTGTGGAAGTTCATTTTGTTTAAAGAGACTTAAAGAACCATTGTCCATAGGGGCACCTAATGTCGATAAAAAGTATGCATAATTATCTTTTCGCATTCTTAATTGATCTTTACATTCAACTACATTACTATGAAAATGTCGACTTGTTGAATTTCCTGTGTCACCTGTATGTTGTGTATTTTGAAGGGAACCACGAGAAAATTCAGGAGGGGGTTCAGGTGGTGGACGTTCCTCTTCGTCCAACAGCTGGGTTTTCGTATAAAAATCAATATTCTCTGTATTTACGATTTCCCCTAATTCATAATTATTTTTAGCTTTATTTTCAACTTTATCGTAATCATCGAAACTATCATCACTGAATTCTTCACTGGAACTAGTATTATTTTCGCGAAAATCATTTTTTAATGGATTACGTTTATCGTTATTTACAAATTCTAAATTCTCTCTGATTTCGCGTATTTTCACCAACTTGATTAAAAGTTTTCGATTTAGAATTTTTGGTAACAACATTGAATTTTTCACTTTTCACTGGTAATTTCACCGCACTAAAATTTTCACAAATATTTTTAATTTCTTTATTTTTTGTAGTATCAGAAATCACATTAATTATTTTTTTAATAAGATTCAATTCTCTAACCGCAGACACTGTGTTCACATTTATTATATCATTTGATTCTTCTTCAATTTCGTCATAGTTAATTTCTTCATCACTAAATAAATTATCATTATTATTTTCACCATTATAATAATTTTCTTCTTTATCGTCTTCTTCTTCGTATACTTGAATTTCGTTTTGGACACTTTTGACAATTTTTACTGGGTTTCGAGATAGTGCATCCGCATTAACATTCATTTTCCCTGCTTTATATATCATATCAAAATCGTATTCTGCTAATTTAAGTTTCCATCTTGTTACACGAGAGCAAGGATCGCTTGAATTTTGAAACCATAATAAAGGTTTATGGTCAGTCACAATTTTAAATTTTCTTCCGTACAGAAAATGTCTAAAATGTAAAACACAATAAACAATCGCGAGAGCTTCTTTATTATAAGTATCGTATTTGACTTCATGTTCGTTTAGAGATCTTGAAGCGTAAGCAAGAGGTTTATTTTTACCAATTTCGCCTTGAGATAAAATTCCGCCTATAGCAAAACCTGATGCGTCGGTAGTTAAAATAAAGGGTTGATCAAAATCTGGTCTTTGCAGTAAAGGTTCTTCACAAAGTTCTTCTTTTAATTTTTCAAAAGCTTCTTGTTGTTTTTCACTCCATTTGAAAGTTACATTTTTCTTTAATAATTGCGTTAAGGGTCCCGATTTTTTAGAGAAATTTGCAATAAAACGTCTGTAGTATCCTGCTAAGCCTAAAAATTGTTTTATATTTTTAACATTTTTAGGAGTTGGAAAATTTTTAACAGCACTTATTTTCTTTGGATCTGGTCTAACTCCACCTTTATCAATAATATGTCCTAAGTAAACTACTTCAGGTCTGAGAAATTGGCATTTGTCTGGTTGCAATTTTAAATTAGCTACTTCCAATCGATTCATAAAATTCTTAAATTTTTCTTGATGTTCTTCTAGAGAATTTGCAAAAATTACTACGTCGTCTAAATAGACAAATAATTCGGTACCAATAAGACCAGACAGACAAGAATTCATTAATCTTTGAAAACAACTTGGGGCATTTTTTAGCCCAAATGGCATGCGGTCAAATTCATAGTGACCATAAGGTGTTGAAAAGGCAGTTTTGTGTGAATCTTTTGGATTCATTTTTATTTGATGAAAACCGGAAGCTAAATCAAAGACAGAAAAATATTGGGCATTTCCAAGAGTTTCAAGTACCTCATTAATATTTGGCAATGGAAAAAAGTCAGTAATTGTTTTTTCATTTAATTTACGAAAATCGAGTACCATCCGCCATTTTTTATTTCCTAAAGAGTCAGCTTTCTTTGGCACAATCCAAACTGGTGTATTATACGGCGATTGAGAAGGTTTAATAATTTTATTTTTTAAGAGTTCACTTGTTTGTTTTAAAAGTTCTTCTTTATGCACAGGTGGAAATCGATATTGACGTGTGAATACTGGTTCCTCGTCTTTAGTAGGAATATTGTGTTGGAGAACATTAGTAGATGTAAGATATTCACCAGGTAAATGAAAAATTTCCGCGTATTCTGTTATTAATGTTTCTACGTGTTTTAATTCTTCTGGGTTTAAATGGTCTAATCGAAGTGAATCTAGTATCTGTTCAATTCTTTCTTTACCTGTTAATGTATAAAATCCGAATTCTGAATTTTGTGAATACATGAAATTATCTAATATTTTTTCTGCTGTGCTATTTTCAATGTTTAATTTATTCTGTTTAGTTTCATTTGATTTTACAAGATTTTGAAATATTTGACATTCTTCTAAAATTACTTTTGGGATTTTTAACTTTACAGAATTAGATAATGTGTTTGCTGCTTTGACATATGCTTTACCATTATTATTCGTGACTAAAGCGTTTCCTATGTAAATTCCTGGCTCGGTGCCTAAAAGAGGGATGTGACCATCTTTTAAATCAGTGTTCTCAACAAATAGAAATATATCTGATATTGATCGAGGTGGTAAAATTATAAAATCGTTTGATGCAAAAGGGTAAATTTTATTTTTAACCTCTAGACATTTTTCTGCATAATTAATTTTAACATTGTTATCAGTAAAAAATTCTGAGCCTAAAACGCCATCTTCTTCAATAGGAACTTCGTTAGGTATAATATTAAAAATAGTTGGGTAATCAAAAATTTTTAATTTTATCTGACCGATTGTATAAACTGGATGTTGATTAATTCCTGTAAATTGCAATTTTTTAAATGTATTAACTGTCATTGAGGAATCAATCATTTTTTCTTTTAAAAGATTTATTCCTGCACCGGTATCAATCATTAAATGAAGCGGTTTTAAACAATTTTGAATAAAAATGGATGGTATAACACTACCTTTAGTACAATTAATTTGAATCACTTCTAAATCAGTAGATGCTTTTTTATTAGGAATTTTTATTCCACTATTACCTGTCCTAGCGCACCTGTTTTGGGAAGGTTTTACTCGTTTCCCTGATTCACTTCAGTATGCGGGCGAGATTGTTGATTTTGGTAATACGGATTATTATATTCTCTGCGTCTACATTATTTGATATTGTGCCCTATTCTTTTACAATAATTACAATTATTTTGATTTTTAAATTGTTGAAAATTATTTTCATTTTGAAATTGCTGATTTCTAAAGTCATTTTGGGTCGATTTAGAAAAATGCGGGTGTTCATTGCGTTCCCGTGGTCGTCTAAGTGAAAGGGAGTTCCCTCTTCTTGTAAAATCGATTGGTTCTCTCTAGCCTTGAAGAGATACGAAGCGTTGATTTTGTACTGCGTGTGATATTGATTTTGTTCTGACCTGCGACAACTCTGTCTAGTATGACCTTTAATTCCACAATTTTCACAAATTATTTTTTCTGTAGCAAAAGTGACTTTACTTTGATTTTGTCTACAAGAATTTTCTTTTCTAAGATCTGCTATCGCTTTTAATTTTCTTTCAGCTTCAAGAGCTCTATTTGTTGCTTCTTTTAAAATTAAACAATCTCCAACGCGAATTTCTAATTCTGGTGGTAAACCACGACGAAAACGTGACACTACATCTTGTTCTAAATTTTCAATTGATTCTTTGTTTAAAATGCCTTTATTTTTTAATTTAAGTGCGTCATAAATTTGATCAGATAAATATTTTATTCTATTCGCGTAAGAAATAACAGATTCGGTTTCGTACATAAAAATATTTCCTAACTCTCCCTGCAATTGATAAAGACTTTTGCTCGGTAAATAGATTTTTTTCAAATGACTAACGAGGTCTGTGATTGTACTAAAACTACTCCCTGATATTGATTTTCTTGCTTCGCCTATTAATTTTGACCGAATTAATTTCACTAAATTTTCTTCAACTTGAACTGATGCGGGTAACATCTGTATTGCTTCGTTACAACCGTCTATGAAAATTGACAACGGAATATTTGATCCGTCAAAAATGGGCACTAATTCAAGTGCATCGCGAAGTGACACTTGTTGATTAGTCAGAAGGGACATATTTTCTTGTTGTTATCGTAAAAAAAAATTTGGAAAAAGTATTAATTTTGATTTGTTTGTAGTTTAAGTGTAAAGTGTATTTTGTTACTTTTTTTACATAAATATTCAATGTTAAAACATTAATTAAACTTCTGGATGTACCTGTTTCTCTCTTTTTTTTATAAATGCATCAAGAATTATAAAATTTTTATTATTTTTTTTTAATATTTTTTTTTACAATATTAATATTAATATTAATCAGAAATTAATTATTTAGTTACTCAATCTTATTATTTACACTGGTCAATACACCAAAAATTAATTGTACAGTTACTCAATCTTCTTGTTCACAACGGCCGATGCACCAAAAATTAATGGTTATGTTACGTCTCAAAGTATGAAACTAAACATAATCATAATTTACATATTTAATTCGGCCGGCATCGGTGATTCAACCTGATTTATTCACAAAGCATAAAGCTCTGATTTTAAGGGACAGGTTTTAAGAAAGAGTAACTGGTTAATTGATGTTAAATTACTAGAATATTTATTGGAATCCTTTACAATTAGAATTAGAGAGAAAGAGTAGATCCAAATGTCTTCAAGGACACTGAAACAAAATTATCACTTGTAGAAGAAATCGAGAATTTAAATGGGGACAAGATTTTAGAATATTAGTTACTTACCTTTTAAAATTATTCTTAGAGTCGTAGATCCAACATGTGAAAACCACCTTCACAAGGAAGTCGAAGAATTGACGTTGTCTAGCGGAAACAGAGAATGCAATATTTTCCCTTTGAATTGTTTTCGGGCCAGCAAAACGTACGGTCCGGAGTCCAGGTGTCGAATGTAAATTAGGTGTGCACCCCTCAGCTTAGGAGTGACCGTAATATTTATATTAACTCGATGTCGATATAATGCAGTCTTCAGAAATTTAGAAATGTGCCTCGTAGTAGAAATATTCTTCTTGAATGAGTTTGACTTAGTTAACTTGGTCGCGGTTGCTTGACTTATACAAAGAAGACACAAGGGGATAGAACACGACTTGTTAACTTGGTGGCGATTTTTAGACTGACGCGAAGAACGTAGATTTGATATTTCGAGGGTGACTTGTAGACTAGTGAAGTTGAAGGGGTTTGCTGGACTAGTTAAGTTGGCGGCGTTTCCTGGACTACCGAATTTGGCGAGGGTGGCACCTTTTATACTTTGGCTTTCAATGGAAAGAAATGATAATGCCACCCGCTTTTATTACCTTTGGGTCAGTTTTAATTTATCGATTAAATTAGGCGCGCGTGGTTGACCCTTGTTTTAAACAGGTGAACCACCTGGTATAAGGGCGACAATCGTGGATGACCATATATGGTAAAGGTCGTTCATGTGTCTGACAATTGGATCGATTTGTTTGGGTTACAAGAAAAAAGGGAGGATTCACATTCCAACATTACAAATATCAAAACAAGTACGTCGCGATGACGTGACACTATTTATTTATTTCTTTTTTATTTTATTTTGTAATCCTGCGATGGATTATTTGAATTCTTGTTGGATTAAAGTAGAGTTGTGCAAAATTCGAATCGACAGAAATTCGAATCGAACTAGCTAATTCGAAGTTTCGAATTTCGAATTGGCCGATTCGAATCGAAAGTAAATTCGAATCGAACTAGCTAATTCGAAACTTCGAATTTGAATTTCGAATTGGCCGATTCGAATCGAAAGTAAATTCGAATCGAACTAGCTAATTCGAAACTCTGAGTTCGAATTTCGAATTGGCTGATTCGAATCGAAAATAAATCGAGTCGAGTCGGCCAATTCGAAATTCGAATTCGGAGTTTCGAATTGCACAGCTTAACTCGGTTATTTAATTAGCACAATTATTTTGACAGAAATCCTAACCTAAAATTAGTAGGCTGGTATTCATAATATAGCTATCTAGTACTTAGAAACTTGTTGAAAGTGAAGGAAATATTTCGCTTATTGTTTCTATTACATAAGGAAAAAAAAACTCATTTTGCAAATCGTTTGCACAATTTTTAATAAATGAATAAATTTAATGTTTCAAGAACAATTGAAGAATTTTTTGATAATTTAAAAAAATCATTTTTTTGGGAAATTTTAATTTTTAATTTTTAATCTTGTTTGTGTATGTATTTGAATTTTTGGAAATATTGAAAATATTAAATATCGAACATATTGGAAATATTTAAATTCTTTGTAAGAATTCAATTATTTTCCTAAATAATATCAATCTTCGTAAAATTAAATTATTTTTAAACAAAATTTTAATAACATTTTACGAATAAATACAATTATTTTCTAAAATTTTAATAAATACTTCAAAAAAATTTAATTATTTTCTTAAATTGTAAAATTTTTGAAAAAATTCAGTTATTTTCAAAAAATTCCACGAAAAAATTCATTTTTTAATTCGTTATAGAGTATATCTAATAAGAAATTAGTTATATTCTAAAATTTTAATAAATCCTTTTAAATAATTTTTTTTATTAATTCTTTGCAAAAATTGAATTATTTTTAATACAATTTTAATCGAATTTCTCGAAAAATGTCATTATTCTTAAAATTTTTTTAGAATTATCTTATAAAAATTGATTTAAAAATGAATTTCAGTTAAAAATTTAGATTACAATTAAATATTAAAAGCAATATAGCGTGAATTTTTAAAAACAATTCGATTTTGAATAAGTTTAATTGAATTTTGCAAATATTAATTTAAGTTTTTATTTTCGAATATTTATTTAATTGAATAATTTAGGAATACTTGAAATTTCGTAAAATTGAATATTGTAAAGTAATGGATTTGAAAATTCTCAAAGAACAATCGATTTAAAAAATAATTTTAGTTAAAAATTCTTGCAAAAAATAATTGAATTGATAATGATTGTATCACTTGGTTATTTTTAATTATTAGAGACACCTTATTTTAACACATTATTGGTATTTGTATGTTATTTTTATATTAAAATTATAGAATTAATAAAAAATATATTGACATTTTTAAGAAAAAGTTTCTAAGTACTAGATAGATGCACTGTAAAAAATTTTTTTTGTAGATTTACAGTTTTATTTAGAATTTTATAGAAACTTATAAAATAATGTCTTTAAAAGTAGTGAATTTAAAATTCCGTCTGTAAAATTAATACTTTTAATGTGTCAATTTTACAATTTTCTGTAAATTTACTACTCTGAAAGTAGGTAATATTTTTGTCTTTTTATTACCTACTTTCAGAGTAGTAAATTTACAGAAAATTGTAAAAATGACACATTAAAAGTATTAATTTTACAGACGGAATTTTAAATCAGGTTTTTTGACTTTTTCACTATGATACACCCTGAAATCATGTTGGACATAATCTTTTTAAATAGCATGACCATGTTTTTAGACATTTTACACAAGCAAAATATTTTTAAAAAATTTAGGAAAAATATATTTGATTAAGATATTTAAATTTCATTAAAATTGATTCAGTAGTTTTCACACGCTCTTCTTTTGTGAGCGAACGAAACTAATGTGGAATCTGGTTAAAAAGTTAGTGCGCTTTAGAAATTTTCATCCAGTTCTAATGGTACACTGAGAGAAGTCCAGGACTTAATAGTTCCCGCTAGACGTCGCTATAAGCTACTCTGCTTGTCGCGTTTGAGATGTCTCGAATCTAGGGCTCAGACACCCCGAATCGGTCAAACATTGTTTCCGCATGTGAGAGACAACTCATGGCCGACACTAAAAGTTGTAAGTAATCCCTCTTCGGGACGTTCCACGTTTTTTATCGGGGCTTGAGACGTCCCGATCGAAGGTTCACATAAGAACATTCAAAATGATCACTCAAGCCTTGCACGGGACGTATTAGTTCCCGGACTTCTCTCAGTGTACGGTTGAAATACCCTAATTGTTGGGTTGTTTCTACTTCAGCAATACTATATGGAAAATATAACCTAGATTATGCCTGTAACTTCCATTTATTTCTTTCAGTGTATACCGTCAAGAGTAACAACTAAACTACAGTGTTTGTACTTTCGGTGTTCTTTTTTAATGATAAATAGGTGACGAATTAACATTTTTTAATTCTCTAAGGCTTATTTTAAAACTAAAATTCTGACCAAGATTACTGTGATTTAAAAAAAATTTTATCTAAAGTTTTGTAGATTTTAAAAATAGTTGAATTCAAGAGTAACCTGTAACCTGTAAGTTTGCAGCAGACTAACACCACAAGATTTTCAATTTTACACGTAAGCTTACTGCAAGTTTGCTGCAAGTACTAAGATGTCCTATTTGCTGCAAGATTGCACAGCAAGCTTAGGACAAGCCAACACTGCAACTTTCCTAAAAATTTTGTAAAATTTTTACTTTTGTAAAAACTTTGTGAAATTTTAGAATGCAAGTTAAAGAGAAGTTTAGAAATTATTAGAAAATATGCAAAATTGACTAAAATATAGCGAGTTGAAGTGAAAAATTTAATTAAATTTCATGTTTTCAAAAAAATGGTTTTTCTTTATTATTTCGAAAACGGTAATAGATAGAAAAAAATTTTATTAGAAGAAAAGATGCGCAATCAAATTTTCTATAAGGATATGCATAATACACAATTTAAATCAAAAGTTTAATTTTAAGTGTCCAGCCCGTGTAGAAATTAATAGTGGAAGTTTGGATCCATCCTCGCTCCACCCCTGGAAATGTTATAGTCATCTAGCGCCATCCATGGAGCGAGTCGATTCCGCTAGATTGAAACATAACCTCCAATTTCTCCGGCATAAAGTGTCAAAACGTGAAAAATATGTTAAATTCTTTGATTTTTATCGCATAAATCGTAGTTTATTCTATATTTTTTTAAATTAGATGTTAAAAGTTTCCATAAATAAATATATATTTTCTATATAAATATTGTTTTTTAATGCATCTTCGACTTTTTCTCAATTACATAATAAGCATATTTCATTCGTGGATTTGTTATATTTCCTAATTTCTAGGAATACCTATGAGGTAAAAAATCACAATTGTATGCATTTTTTCTTATCGTATTTGACCCAAAGAAAAATTCGGTTCAATAAAAAATAGTTAAGACCACGAAGTAGTATAAGGAGCTTCCACTCAATGGATAGTTTGAAATATTTTGATGACGATTTTTCTTTTCTGTTCGGCTCGTGGTTAGTTAGCGAAACAAGCGCTCTTGCGGGAAAACGGCTACAACTCAGGTGAGAGATCAGAAAAGAAAAGTTGGAAACACTTTTCACGAAGAGTGGAAGCTCCTTATACTACTTCGTGGTTAAGACGATTGAATGTTATATTTTTTAAAAATAAAAATTCAATCAAAGGATAATTCGGTTAGGTAAATATTCTGCATGACGAAAATTTGATTATATAAAAATTCAGGTTGGTAATATTTTGAGCGAATGACAATTTTGTTAAATGAAAATTCGGGCTAGTAAAATTTCGATCGGACGCAAATTTGTCTTAATAAAAATTCAGCTAAAGAAAATTTTTGTTAAAAAATTTTTTCTGCTGCAACAACTAACCTTAAAAATTATATTTTTTTTGTAAATTGTTAACTTTCAAATTACTTGAATTAATTGATTAATTAATAAACCAATAAATATATTCTACATTTATAGTAGAAATATATTATTCTATTTTTGTATATACACATATATAAACAATTTAAACTCACTTTTTGTAAAAAAAAAATTTTCTCCGATCAGCTGGCCGTATTTCTTTTTTGTTGATGTTATGGAATAAATAAATAGAAATAAAATTGATAAATGCATAAACATCATTACGTTGATATTCGACGATTCATTTTTTAACTTCTCAAATCAAATAACATGGTTAATTTTTAAATTCGCGAAAGAAAAAGTTTTGACAAATAAAGTTATGTTTGCAATCTCGCACTGCGAGCCGATTGCGAGGACGGCGCGAGACGACAAAGGTGTTTGAAATGCTAGTAGCGCCATTACAGTGCAATGGAACACTAGCGTGGTTCCTGCCTAGTTCCACGAAATTTTTCTATACGGGAGGGGCCAACGTTTTTCAGCGCGGCGAGTTTATGTGCCCTTCTTTGATCCGGCAGCTCAATTTATCTCTACAAATCCCCAAATATTTGATTATATAATATTATGCAAATTATTTAATATTTAATTTTTATTTCATTTTAATATATTTAATATTTATTTAAAATAATATAATGGTAAAAACGTTATAATAAAAGTGTTATTAATTTCTCCAATCCAAAGAATTATAGTTGTGTACTATTATCCGTGATCAGTGGACAATAGTAAAAAATTGTAAATGTCGTGGCAGACGTTAATTATTGATATTATGTAAGATACTATTGTGAAGCACCTGTTTAGGGGACTGATAGTTATACTTTCCCCCGTACAGAAAATGCCCCATTTGGCCTTATTTAAAACAGGGTTCTGGTCGGGGCCTTGTCAGTTTTCCCTATTAAAAATTTTTTTTTTAATAAAGTTTTTAGAATTCCTTTTTGTTGTAGAAGCTATTAACAATGAAAGGCAATCATTATTTTAGTTATTTAAACATTTTTTTATTTTAGGGGTTTGACTAGAATTCCTAGCCAGAACCCCAGGTAGGGTGTTCATTAGGTTTTAGATAGGGTACTGATCAGGGCCTCGACAGTTTTCCTCGTTTTAAAGGCATGTAAATAAATTTAATTTTTTAAAACAGTTATTAAAGTTAAAAAAGCGTTTTCTTTTAAAACACTTTATAAAATAATTATGGTAATATATTTAAAAAACGAAAATACATATAATTTTTTTTCTTTAAGTACAATATTATAATAAAGTTTATTTATCAATAATAACAGCTAAATTATAAACAACGAATAATAATAGTTATTAAATAATTAATTATT
Source organism: Leptopilina myrica (nomen nudum) (assembly GCA_032872475.1). Taxonomy (NCBI): domain Eukaryota; kingdom Metazoa; phylum Arthropoda; class Insecta; order Hymenoptera; family Figitidae; genus Leptopilina; species Leptopilina myrica (nomen nudum). The sequence goes on along the minus strand of CM065458.1, from coordinate 43,213,587 downwards.
ATACATTTATTTAAAAATAAAAATTATGAATTTGAAAAATAATAATTAATAAACAATAATTAATAAATTATACTTAATGAATTTTAATAATTATTAATTTATAGGATGAATTTATCATTTGCTTTGTATATATATATTATATTATTTTAATATATATAATTATTTTATATTATATTAGCTTAAAGTGAGAAAATGATTCGAAGAGATTGTTAAACTTAACACCTTCAATATTTAATAACTATTTTTTAAACATAATTAATAAATTTGAATAAAATATTTATTAAATAAATATTAATTATTACTTATACATTTGGAAACAAAAATTATAACCTTTATTAATAGTATAAAATTAAGGAAGCAGAAAGGAGCGACAACCTCCACAAGAAAAATGAATTAATCATAAAACCAAAAATTATATTTTTCAAAAACTTTTAAGTTTTCTAATATAATAATATTCTTAAGTACCGTAATTTTGTTTAATTTCTTTTGAATAAAATTAACCTCACAAAATAAGGCAATTTTAAGAAAAACTGACGAGGCCCTGACCAGTTTTTCCCTAAGTAGGGCATTGGTCGGGAACAGCGTCACACACTAGTCGGGCACTGGTCAGTTTCTCTACCCAGAGCCACACCAGAGATCGGGAAAACTGTCCAGTACCCTATCAGGCCCACATTTTAATTTCTGCACGGGCCGCGCAGTGTTGCCAGGTTCCACCGCTGTGAATGCAGGCGCGCAAGCGCATAAATGCGGATTTTCATTTCAAATTGAGGATTTAAAAAAAAAGTCATTAAAAATTTGTTCTCTCTATAAATTAATATTCCAAAAACGAAAATACGCGTATTTAAGTTTTTTAATACTAATTCATAAATAAAATATGTTTTTGGTGACATTTTTTATTTATTTTATAAAAATGTCTTATTTGTTTTAATGCGTAAATATCTAGTTGTTTATAAATAAAAATATATAACAATAAATTATAATTTATTACGTTTTATTAACTATTATATTATTATCATAATAAGGCATTATTAACATTTAAAATTTAGCCCAGATATTTTAAAGTTATTTAACAAGAAATTTTTAATTTCTCATTTGTTTCAAAATTTCACATTAACACAGTTAAACGATTAATAACTATGATGTTTGACAACATTACAGTATAAAATGTTTAAAAACTAATATACTGATTGACATTTGAAAGGCTCGAATAATATGAAAATGACTGATTCATAAATTAAGATTCTGCAAAACTGAATAAATTAAATATGTCAGTTTAATTTTGACAAATTTGATTAGACGTAAATTCATACATTAAATTATTTAATTTTTTATACACATCGCTGTTTGCTAAATAATTAATACAGCAGCCCTCTTTTTTTACCGCTTGACTCGCATGGAGAATGCCATTAACTGTAGGAGTTATCATTTTTTGCCTCTTCTTTGTTTTAATGTTGTTCACTTTAGAAAATTCTCTTTCGCAATCAGCATTGGAAATTGACAATGAAAGAATGGTCAGAGCGAATTCAGGCAGCACTGAAAATCGTTGTTCACCACAATCATCTCTGTAATGCATCAACTATAAAAACAAAATTATTGTAAAATTAAAGAGGTTTTTTGCAGACAATTCAATGTAAAAGTTAAATATGAATTTTTAGAAAATACATCGACTTTTAAACTATATTAGAGCTTTTTATGTCTTTCCATTTTCTTTTTACAGCATTTCAAAAAGTGCAAAAAACACGGTTTTTTAAAATAATTTAATCCACTATTTTAAGGGTTTGAGTAAATTAATTTTTTTTTTGCTATTTTCTTGTTTACTGACACCCAAACTTTCAATAAGCACAAAAATTTTGAAATAAACACAACATGACCATTTTTTTGTTACCCAGTGTTATTATTGCTGTCACAGTCCAAATCCATAATGATAATGATTTAAGAAAAAACCGACACATCTGACATCACAACAAGAAACAGTTTTGTTTTTCTCGAGTACATGCGATTTACGTTTTCAAACTGTGAAAAGTGAAATAGTATAGAGTAAGTGTAAACCAGACTAAGAAACTGGTGCTTAAAGTCATGGTCACACGTCTGTCTTGCTCACACAAAAAACCCAGTCTCATTTTTGTTGCATCTCAAAATGAGACTATGTTAAACGCCATAGAACGTGGTCTCATTTTTGTTGCAACTCAAAATGAGTAGCGAATGATACTCATTTTGAGACTAGGTTTTTTCAGTGCTTGCATAGTGTTCACAAAGAAAAGATGTGACCGTATCTTTAAACTTGTATTGTTCTTAGATTTAAAAACTTTTATCAAAGACGAAAATGTGGATTTTTCGTCATCCGCATGAGGTTAATGCGGATTGCAGATAAAGTTTCAAAAATGGGGTACAAAATGCGGAAATGCGGTTCATCTGGCAACACTGTCTCCGCGAGACAAGTCGTGCGCGAGAGATGTATTTTTCGCCATCTATCACAGAGTTAGAGAATTATAAGAGAAACTTCTATTAGTTTTCCAATTCCTTGATAGATGGCGAGAAGTACCTATCTCGCGGACGACCATAGAGATAATATAAATAGAGTAGACAAGGTATAAGTGGTAGCGTGTGGGGGAAGTGTCCTGACATAAGCAGAATGGGTTGGAGAGAGAAAGAAGATTTAACACCAGTATCTGTCCTTTATTCTGCTTTAGTGCAAGATAGACACCTACTGGTGCTAAATCTTCTTTCTCTTTCTATCAAGCGGACGCTTCTATACAGACCATCCCCACTCTATTTATATTATCTCTATGCGGACGACTCGTCTTGCGTAGAGTATAAGTATCAACCCTCTAAACAGGCGATTCACAATATTATCTTCAATGATAATATAAATAGTTAACGTCTGCTACGATGTTAACTTAGCAATTTTTTATAAAATATATGGGAATTTTTGGAGATCAATTTTGGAAAAATTATCAGTTAAACTTATGACAGGTGACGGTAATAATTATAGGTTATTAATTTAAAAGCCGCATGTTTGTATTATTTTACTAAATTATTTAATATTATTTTTTGCAGGCTTTTGAAATATAATCTAAGGACATGGTTTTTGCCTTAAATTCTAATTACAATTGTTTACTAACACTGTTCCCCATTCACAGTTATTATGGGCAATTTTATTGTATTTAATTTTCTTTATTTTTCATATATATATATATATATATATATATATATATATATATGGGGGATTCCGCGTCAAGTGATCAAGGGGTCTTTTGGTGCAATGCTTATTTCAATAATTTTTTACTCTTAAACAATTAAACATACGAATTTGGCAAAGTACATTTTGGAAAGGTTTTTTCATGCTCTTTCGATTGGAAATAAGCATTTTGAAAAAAAAAATTTTTTTGACCCAAAAAAATCAAAATTAAAAATAAATTTCAATTTTTGGGGGAGAAAGACCCAATTTTTTTTTTTTTTTTTTTTTTTAAACGAAAGCTGAGGTTTTTTCCTAAATGGACATATAAATGGTAAAGTGGGACTAGAATGTTTAAACATTGAAAATAAGAGTTTTAAGCTCTGTTTAGGAGAAAACTCTTTTTTTCAATGTTTAAACATTCTTGTCCCACTTTACCATTTATATGTCCTTTTAGGAAAAAACCTCAGCTTTCGTTTAAAAAAAAAAAAAAAAAAAAAAATTGGGTCTTTATCCCCCAAAAATTGAAATTTATTTTTAATTTTGATTTTTTTGGGTCAAAAAATTTTTTGTTTTCAAAATGCTTATTTCCAATCGAAAGAGCATGAAAAAACCTTTCCAAAATGTACTTTGCCAAATTCGTATGTTTAATTGTTTAAGAGTAAAAAATTATTGAAATAAGCATTGTACTGAAAAACACAAAAATTTAACCCCCTCCCCCTCGGAAAATATTGGACTAGGTAAAAAAATATTTTCACGAAAAATTACTATCTATGAGTACTACAAAAGCCCCAAGTTTTGCTACGATTGGAGAAAAATTTTTCTCCACCTTGATCACTTGACATGAAATGCCCCATATATATATATATATATATATATATATATATATATATATAAGATGAGACTTTTGTCTGTACATTGCTCAGAACTTAACATTTTACACATAATTATTCGTTTTGAGCATCCAGGATTCCAAAAATGCCAATAAAATCTTTCGTGTATGTATATGTATATCCGTATGTCACAGAATCTTTGTTCGCGAATCACTTAAAAACGACTTAACCGTTTGAAACAAAATTTGGCAGAATGTTTGATCTTGGGCCAAGGAAGGTTTATAAATTTACAGATTTGAAAAATATTAATTAGAACTGGAGATATTCAATTTTTTCAAAAAATTCAAAAATCAGAAATCTTCAAAATTTACATTTTTTTGAAAATGCTTTCAAACTTTGTATAATTGAGTATAACATGTTATTTAGTCCCATTCCATAATATATTTGCCAAAAAATGTCCTATAACTAACAATAAGATGTAAATATAAACATGATTTTTAAAAAATTAAAAAAATCGCAAATATCCCAATTTTATATTTTTTAATGAATTACTTTTAAATGATCTATAATTGATTGTTAAATGTTATTTGGTCAAATTTTGGCATAATTTTTTCAAAAATTGTGTCCTATAACTAAGATGTAAAGATAAAAATGTTTTCAAAAAATCTAAATTTTTAAAATTTTAGATTTTTTAATGTATTGCTTTTAAATCATCTATAATTGAGTATAACATGTTATTTAGTCACACTTTAGCATAATTTAGCAAATAATACTATTCCATATTTCAGATGTAAGTATAAAAATGTTTTCGAATATACTAATGGTAAGTTCAAGACAGAGTTTGAAAAAATTAATAACGGTTCTAGATTTTTCGAGAAAATCACATTATTTTGAACAAGATTTCTAGTATTACCAAACAGTAACAATCACTGCTTGTTGTGCCTGAAAAATTCCTGAACTCTAAAAGAAAATTGGAGTGCGCAACGGTTACTTTGCGCAAAACGGCAGAATGTATTCAACAAGTTTAACTTATAGTGATGGCTCTAGCTACATTTCAAAAGTGTGGATGTAAAATGTAAATTTATGCCAATACAATTTGTACTCAAGATGTATACAATAAAACCATTTTATTTTAAAAAAGATGTCTATTTCAAATGCAAGTGTCAATCAACTTCATAAGTGATTAGTTTTGTAATCTCATCTTAAAATTGATTTAAAAATCATCAGTTTTAATATTTAATTATATTTGAAATTTAATTTTTTATACTTACATTTTATAAATATTAGATTTTAAAAAATTTGTGAAAATTAATCTTTAAATTATAGGTTTAAAATGTTTCTAAAACTTTTGATTTTAGAAAAGTTTTCAGAAAAATTAATTATTAATATTTATATTTCAACTAAAATAATTATACTAATTATTATTGTTTTTGCTTCCTCATAAAGGAAGCCTTATAGTGATGTCGATTTCCGAATTTTTTAAAATCAATTATTTTTACAAATTTTCAAGTGTAGTATATATAATTCGTCGAGAGGAACAAATGTCCGGATGTATGTGTGTATGTATGTGTATGTGTGTGTGTGTGTGTGTGTGTGTGTGTGTGTATGTGTGTGTGTGTGTATGTATGTCACCGATTTTTGTGGACAAATTTTCTCTTACACATCTTGATGGATTTTGATAAGATTTTGTAGGTGTATTACGGTCATGAATACCAAGAATCAGACAGAAGGATTTTCCAAAATATATAAAAAAAAATTTTTTTCAACATTTTTTTAATTTTTAAAAAAATTAATTTTTTGGTTTTTTGAAATAACTTTTTTCTATATTAAAATTTTTAATAATTCTTGTCAAAATTGCATTCCTGACATAAAAACGAATCGATTCATGTATATAAAGTATATATTTTATCAAAATTAATAGAATTAATAAATATTTTAATTTTTCACAAAAAATTAAAATTTTGTATTTTTTGACATTTTATCATAACACTTTAAAATAATTATTCTATAATAAAAAATTAAATAATTAATATTTATTCAGGGTAGTTTACCCGGTTTATTAATTATATTTAATAAACTATTATAATTATTTAACTTTTAAAATTATATATAATAATATATATTGAGGAAGCTAAATGGTCATGAAATGAACAACTTGTTATTATTTTCTTTTTGTAATTTAATTATTTATGTTTTATTTAATTATTGTAATTTATCTTTCTTTTAATAAATTAATTTAAAATGAATTAGACTATTATTTATTATTTTATTAATCAATAATTTTTATGTATATTATTTTAATTATAATAAAATGTAAATTAATTAAAAACCTTTGAAATTTTCAAATTTATTTCAAAAATAAAAATTTCCTATTATACTTTTTTTAAAATTTCTCTAAAATATATTTACAACAATGTATATTTATAGATTTAACTGATGTACAACTTGTAATTATAATTGATATCGATTATCTATATTTTTAGTACCTATAATTTTCAATTCTAAATATTTCGTGTTAAAACCTTCTTTAAAAACTGACCTTGGTATTTTAAAATTTTTCCATCTTTTTAGAAACAAATTATTTTTACAATTTCTCTTGTTATTAACAAAACAAAGCAATCCAAAAGTGGCGAAATATCCTATACGTTAGTATATAAGAAAATTCTAAACCACTCGTTCACAGCGATCTTCGTGTAGCGCGTGCGTGCAATATTTCGATAAACGTTGTAGTTGCGAGCGTATATGTATGTTACTAGTATAGGTTACATTTATAAGTATAGTTTGTGTTTATATGTATACTTAGATGTGTTATATTTGCAGTGTATCTTGTTTGAATGTATGTTGGTTGGTGTATGTGAAAATAATACTGTATTTCTCTTCATATCTGTGATTTTTTTTTCTTGAATTCACCCAGAAATTTCCCCGAACTCAACAAGAGTTGTTGCCGCACGGAAAAAATTAGTTGCTGAAATTTTCCTCGACTTTGTAGAAGACTTTCGGATGTAGTCGAAAGTATTTAAATTTTTAAATCACTCTGTTTTAAAAATCATATTGAAAGATCGAAGAAAAAATGTACTACATTCGAAGAAAATTTAGAAAAAGGATTTGAAACTTTCAGCGACAGTCGAGGAAAATGAAAACACAGTCAGCGCGAACGATTCAGCGACAGTCGAGGAAAATGAAATCACAGCCAGCGCGAACGATTCAGCGACAGTCGAGGAAAATGAAATCACAGCCAGCGCGAACGATTCGGCGACAGTCGAGGAAAAAAGACGTGTCCAAATTTTCTTCTACAGTATTCTAAACTTCCAACGATAGTCGCGGAAAATGAAAAATTCTGCGGACCAGTAAAAAAAATTCTTTCAGTTATTATTTATTTCATTCCTTTTATGCCTTATATTTAATTACAATCCTACATTTATACACAATCACAACACTCATCACATGTAATTTGACACTATTTAATTACTAATAACCTGCCTAAAACTAAATAGCTAACACCAATACGCATATTATCCTACACTTTCGTTGTTTCGCACGCTATATGAATCTACTTTTTCATCGTCCTTATATACTAAATGGAACCTTTCTTTACCGCTTGTGAGAAAAAGTGCAATATTTTGAAAATTAAAATTCTCAAATATTTCTCTTCAACATATTTTAGAATTTTAAAGAGTATTTCAGTATACGTTAAGGACTATTTTACAATTATTTTTAATTTATTAAATGAATAGAAAAATGATAATATTTAATTAAAATAATAACTAAGGCAATAAAATTATTTTCTGTTCATTATTCTAAAAACTTATTTAACGATTAATAATTATATTTTATATATACATATAAAAAGATTTTAATCCTCCAATATATAATTCACAAACACTGTAGACAAGAATTTGTAAATGAACGGTATTAAATTGACTGCAGATCGCGTTTATCGCCTGAGAGTATGCGCATCTTTTCTGCGCACCGTTTTCCTCGACTCGTCGACGAAACTTTGTATCAAAGTGTTACAATAATTCCACGACTTTTTTCCGCTACTAGGTTTATAAAAAGTCCTCGACTTTTTTAGAGAATTTCTGCTAAAATCATAGAGTATTTCTATAAGTTTATAAAGTATTTTTTCATATCCGAGAGTCTTCGAGTAGTAGCTGAAAACTTCAGCGACTAATTTTTTCCGTGCGCACGGTTCGTATAGTTTCACTGAACATGACAATAGATTCTTAGATTTATTTTATAGTTTCTACTGCTTACAGTATTGGAAATATTCAATCAATTACTTTAGAGTTTCTCTTGAATTATTAACGAATTTTCACAGAAATTTAATTATTCTTTCTTGAAATGTGTATATGATATTTTAAAACTAGTTAATCAGTAAATCTTAGCGACTTTTTCTCATATCCACCGTTCTTGAACTAATTCAGGAATGTTTCCTGAATAAATTTTTTCCGTGTAGAATATTTTTTTTATACAATTAATCAAAAAATTTTCAATTGCAAACCTTAGAAAATATTAAAAATAGTAAATGACAAATGGTAAAAAATATTTAAAAATATTAATTCATAGCTTTAAAATTATTTTTCAAGTATTGAAAATGGAGATTTTTTATGATAAAATTCATACTACAGAAATTCAAGAATACCTGTGAAACGATATTTGCATTAAGTTACTGGAGAAAAACTTAGATAGTAAAAAGTGTTTTTATTTTAATTCTAGGTTTAACTATTATGGATGTTTTGAGCATTGTAAAGCTTTGTAAATTGGAAAAAACGAGAAACATGCAGGAATTTAATTTAATCGGGAAAAATTATGAATTCAGCTTGCAATATAGGTCTTAGTTTAGATTTAAGCAATTATGATACAATTAGTTCGAATTTGACTTTACTAGGACTCCAAAAACTGGTGGAAATTTTGGATTAACTTATATTACTATAATTAAATTTCTATAAATAATTGACAAACATTGTTTTCTGCATTTTAATTATTTCTCCAGTTAAATTAAATTCTCCACTATTTCCTATTTTTCAAAACTGTTGACACACTATTGAATGTATCTGTAGAAACTAAAACCTGTCGAAGACGTGTACGACAGCTAGTAATCAAATACAAACATTGTGATGTTAAAAAAATTACGTTTTAATTTCAAAAATAGTAGGAGATGGTAGTCCTGAACCGACCCCCCCTAAAGTTCAAAGTCTATAAATGTGCCAAAAATGTGTTTCTTAACCTTAGAAAAACATTTTTTGAGTAAAGGAACTATTATTCTTTGTTTTCTGACGATTGCCGAGGATTTTGATTGTCATTAATAAGAGATCTAAAGAAAAAGCTAAAAGTTACGTTTTTAACTTTGTCAAAATGGGTAGTACGAAACCGACCCCCTATTTTTTGAGGAAAATCTCTAGAATAATCAAGATATCTAATTATGAAGGTAATTAAATTAAAAATCAACAGTCTATAATAAACTGTTAAATTATTTTGACTTTATTTAAATACATTTTAGATTCTTTTTTGAACATAAAAATACATAAATGAATCATTGGTATCTTTATTATGAGATTATTTATGTCTATAAGTTTTGTTGACATATTAAACTTGAATTAATGTAATTTCTTTATTTACATAAATTTTAAGGCCTTTTTTTAAGTGCTCATAAGTAAATCGTTAAACAGTGCTTAAGTTTCAAATGTAATATCAGCAATGATTTTCACTGTTTTAACTTTCGCACTATTAATTAATTTTTTGTTCGTCCTCCTACTTAAAAGCTTCCAAAGATGTCGAAAAGTACACCTTTTGTTAATTCATATCGCCTTGTCGAAACCATTTTACAATTGAAAATGAGTAAAATATTTTACAAAGAAAGGAAATAAAGTTGAGTAATATGTGCTGTGATTGCTAGTATAAAATTTTTTAAATTTCTAAAAAATAAAAGTTAATATGCAATATCTATTCTCACTTTATATGAACAATTAGGAAGAAGAGAACTAAAAATAACAATGCAAAAATATGGGGGTGGGGTTTGGACCACCCCTTAAGGGTCGTAAAATGGTATTTGAATAGTCAAAATTAAAATTGTTAAAACAAAATTTAACACAGTGTTAATTTTTCACATAGAATTGCATATTTTGTTTTATATAAGTAGTATTAATTTTAACAATTAAAGTTATGTTATTAATTATTAAAATGCGTTGTAATAAATAAAGTTGTACCAAAATTTATGTGGATAAATAAATAAAAATTAGCATATATCATTACAAAAAATTGAATAATTTAAAATTCATTATTCAAAGCATTAATTAAATTAAAAGAAATAAAAAAAATTTTTAGAGAAGAATGATTGACGGAATGGCGGATAATTTCAAGATTCATGCAATTTGATCGAATTTTATTTCCGCTATTTTTAATTTCAAAATCTGACATCGGATTCGTAATCAGCGACCTCGAAACCCCCGAGTAACAAGTTTTAAACAAATCCGTTGGATTTTTTATTTTCTCGACCGCCATATTGGATTCGCCATTTTGAATTTTGAAAATCTGACATTAGATTCGTAATCAGAGACCCCGAAAATCCCCGAGTAACAAGTTTCAAGCAAATCTGATAAAATTAAAATTTTCGAATTCGCCATTTTGGGTCCGCCATTTTGGATCCGCCATTTTAAATTTTGAAAAACTGACTTCAAATTCGAATTTTGCGACTCCAAAAACCTTAATTACAATGACATCACATTTTTTAGAAACTTTTTTTTCGTGGACCGTTTTTGGACCACAAGCGATTTTTAGCTGGACTGCGAAGGGGTTAACACAAAGCCGGTGTTCTTGATGCAAGAAAATATTTTTCTTCAAATGGATATGCAACTTAAATACAGTGAAATTCCAATTATCCTGACGTCCGATTAACTGGATTACCGTCAACAAGGTAACGCAATGCAAATAAAGTGATTTTAAATATCAGATTGAAGTGTTTAATTCAAAGTATATCACTCTTATGCCCATTTCGATTACCTGAATTTTCGCTTATACGGATCGGGTCTGATCCTAATTGATCCTGATTATTGGAATTCTACTGTATCAGTTTTTGAAAAATGTCCATTGAGGCTAGGATTTGTTTTTGTGTTAAGTATTAATTAAATGTAAATATACATATATATATATATATGTGTGTAAAATAACCATTATTTAAATAAAAAATATAAATGTTAATTAATTAAAAAATAAAAAAGTTTGACCTAAGTATTAGAAAAGATTGGGGTAAAGGGGAAGTGAAAAACAAGTACATAATTTACTTGCATTAAGAACATATTTTTTTGATTTGATACATACATACATACATACATACATACATTGACGGGCAAATATTGAACTATAAAATAAGACGCGCGAATTCTTAAATTTTCAATTTATAAATATTTATAAGTAATCGAATAGTACATAAACTAAAATTTTTGAATATTAAAAACAGTGTTTGTAATACTGGATAATTATTTATATGCATACTATTGTTAATGATTTTTAATATATAATAATTAACAATTATTGTATAAATAAATAATATGATAATTTATAATAAATATAATAATTTTAATTATTAACAGGATTACAAAATCGTACACATTCTAACGAAAAAATAATTATCATATTCATTACAAAGATAGTGTGATTTCAGACTTTTCACTTTTAGGGTCTGGGCGAGTCGGACTTTGAAATTTGGAAATATTTAAGTTCTTAATTTTGTAAAAATTTGAAAAAATACATAATTACACATATTTGACAAATTGTCAAAAATTCGTATACTCAAAATCGTTCCAATATTCTCAAACTTTTCAGGTACCTGAATTTTTAGAGAACTGGAATGCACACGTGTATCCCATACATCGAGAACACTCCAACTCGGTCCATCTAGACTTTTCGGACTTTTTTAACACCTCTATGGATCCGCAATTTTGAATTTTTGAAAACTAAGTTCATATTCGTAATCAGCGACCACAAAAACCCCCTAGTAATAAATATTAATCGAATCCAATGAATTTTTCAAAAATTCGTCCGCCATATTTAGATCCGCCATTTTGAATTTTTAAAAACCAAATTAATATTCGTAATCAGCGACCCCGATAACCCCCGAGTACATAGTTTCAACTAAATTTGAGCATTTTTAACAAATTTCGAAAACGAGATTGATATATTATAAAAAATTGACTTTTGGGCGCCATTTTTAATCCGCCATCTTGAATTTTAAGCAAATAAACTGTACCATCTGAAAGCTTGAACATTTTGGACGCAATATTTCATAGTTTAATGAACTTCTTCGAACTCAAACCCTTCGAAAAAAATTCATTTTCGAAAAAAAAATTTCAAAAAACATAGTTTTTTTAAATGGCCGTGACTTTTTGGTTTTTGATTTTTTTTCAAATTTGAGTGCAGATTCTAAAAGAGCGATTTCCAGGATGGAAGGAATAATTTTGACGGATTTTTTTTAAGTCCCTAATACACGAAAAAACTACCGTCAAAAATTGTCTGTAAAATGTGTCCATCCCGTTATTAAAAGGTTAAATAAGTATATTTTTTCGTGAATATTTGTAAGGGGTTTATTCTCTAAATCTGAATATGTGAAAATTCACTTATTTCTAAGTTATGTCATCTTCTCGTTCAATAAGTGCATATACACTTGTAATAAGTAAAATTTCACTCATAATAGGGTAAAGTGCGGATAGATGCCCCCCAATTCGAAAATTACATCTAAATTCAATAAATATTGATATTTTTAAATGACTATTCGATTTTTCTACACTATTACTATTCATCATTAACATATGTAAGGACCAAATACCTGGAATAAACAATAAATGAATCAGAACGAAAATGCGAAAGGTCTGCATTTGGCCATATATCCCACCTGGGTGGGTAAGACGCCCCCTGCTGTAAGTTAATATCATTTATTACAACAATTATTATAAAAAAAGTAAAACGCGGATCTAATATGTTTCTCTGGTTAATTTGAGACAAGAAAATAATTGCAAATATTTTCTTACGTGTTAAAAATCCTTGATTCTCGTAATATGAAATTTTGTCCAGTTTCTTTGAAAATTTTTGCACTCTTTTAGCAATCTGAAATTTTCACATTATTGTAATCCGCACTTTACCCTAAGTGAAAAATTTACTTACCCAGGCGGAAAAGTCGGACGAATGCCGGATCATCCAACCGTCAAGGATTCGCGCCGATTGATTTGGAGAGTTAATGCCGGTACAGGCAGTCTGTACCGATTCGGGTGTTAATGTCTGCTGGCGCGGTACAAAGACGGATCCGACCGCCGGATCAAAATTTATACTGTGTTGTAATGGCTGTGCGCCTGGTTCGGTACAGATTTCATGCCGCCGAACAACCGGCGTTGTACTGGCATTCGTCCGCCTGGCAACCGGAGCGGTGCAGGTATTCTACTGGAACATGACAATGTGTTGTAGTGGCTGCGCGTCCGGCTCGGTACAAATTTGATGCCGCCGAACAACCGGCGTTGTACTGGCATTCGTCCGTCTGACAACCCGAGCGGTACAAACATTCTACCGACTGCGGACTAATATCATTTATGTTCTTATTATTAAGATTTCAATTAATAATAATATGCTAAGAACATGGCTATCGTCATTGTTTTTCTAAAACAATTTAATGTTTTCTAAAATAATTTTTTTTAATTAACACCTTATTCAGAATTTCCAGAAATAGATTTTTTACAATGCAAAAATTTAGCTATAGTCTTATTGTTTCAATAAAAATTAATAAAATAATAATTATAGTAATAAAAATTTTTAATCTATTATGTTGTAAAAAATTTTTGTAGGAGAATTGTTTAAAGTTTAAATATTAAAAAAAGAATTAACAATACGAGAATTAATAGTTCACGAGAGGAGAAAAAGCTCTCGATGTTCCTTCTTTGAAATTCACTAAGACTGAGACAATTATGTGATATGTCGCTTCACCTTCGTCTGCAGTCCTATAACAATATCAAAACTTGTATTGCGAAGTTGAGAATGGCAAGCAGGGGTGAGAGGTTGGTTGGGCAGAAGAGAGGGAGGTGGTTGTGTTGGGTGAAGAGAGATGCTGAGTGAGTGAGAGAGAGTCGAGTTTGACAGATCTTCATAACGGCACACACAACTGTGCCGTGGCGATAAGGGAATCGGGAGCAGGCATCTCGTCGCCCTCGCGCAACCCCAACCACCCTTTCCTCCTTTCCAACCACGTCCCAATCCAGCAACCCCCTCTCTCTCGTGCCACCCCCAGAGATACCACCCGGGCACTCAGTCAGTATACGCTGCTATCATTTTTCCACACGAGTGGGCGGCAGCGGTGGCATTCGTGGTGGTGATGGTTCCTGGGTACTACTCTTGTACTACGCTACTTTGATACTCTCTAGAGTCGTGACACTGCGGTATGATACTTGGATACTCAGAGATGACGCTCAATGTCTTAATATCAACTCGTGAAAAAACGTCCAGCTGTTTTTATTACATTTTATTCTTTTCCGAGTCAAAATTTAAACCCTACTTAGCCTCTGAAAGTGTAGGGCTTATTCAGGTTTAGCAGTCGTATAGTAGGGTCTGATTTCAATACAATTTGTTAAATTTAACGCTACTAAGCCTTCAAAAACAGGCGGAAAATTTACAATCTTCCATTTGGAGAAGTAAAGGAGGGTTTAATTCGGAGTAATCTATACTTTACTTCTAAACCTCGTAGGGGAGACCGGGTCGTAATGGATCACCTCAATTTATTCAAAAGTGGTAAATTAGAGTGATTTCGGGTTTTGATCAAAATAATGTACTTGGCATACTGTAAGTTTGTACCAAGTTTCATTGTTATTTATTTATTATTGTTAAAAATATGGTAGAAAAAGTGATTTTGACGCTTGAAAGTAAATTTTTGAAGTCTTTGTTTTTTGTTATATCTTTTTGAAAATTACTTGTAAAAAATTTTTGTACATCAGGTTTTGAGCTTTAAACATTTGTTCTTAAAGAACAATTGACAATTTTTGTTTAATACTTCCCAATGGGAAAAAAACCTGGCGCATTAATGGCCCAATAATGGGAGCCACCATTCCATTATTGTCCCATTATTGGCACCCATTAATGGACCAATAGTGGTAAAGTCATGGGCTGACTACGTCGTTGCCAATAATTGCCAGCCATTAATGGCACATTAATGGCTGCCAATAAAACGCCAATAATAAAAAAATTTTTAAATTAACAAAAATTATGAATTAAAAATATATTTATTTAATTACAATGTTTAAAAATTGATTATTAATTTTTTTTAATTAATATTTGTTATAGAAAAAAGTCATCACAGTAATTAGCGAGAGCTTTTCTCTTTCAAAAAAAATTGCCTCACATCCTGTGCAAAAAAGATGAGACAGAGGGCAGAAACATATTCTACGAATGGACCTGAGGAGTGCAGCCTTTATATGTACGGACTGGAGTAACTTCGATGCGAGTGGAAGTGATGCTTGCTCACCCTATGCGGCACGATTGGAACTAGGTTCCAAGCACAACGCGCACACATGTACACGCGCGTTCACGTTAGTTCCAACCGTGCCGCATAGAGCGAGCAAACATCACTTCCACCCGTGCAGAAATTTTGACCGGGGGCCAGGTCGGGTTGTCAGATCGGGATAAACCAGGCCCCGATCTGGCAACCCGACCTGGTTGAAACACTAAAACCGACCGGGGCCATGGCACTGTGCCCGATCTGGCCGCCCTATCGGGACCCAGTCGGGGCTATCGGATTTCCCCCTATCTTTTCGGTACCCAGGTATAAATCTAATACTGACTGAATTTATTATTTAATTACAGATCGTTATTTGATTATTAAAGCATGAGGTGTAATTTCTTCAATATTAATACTTCTTATTAATATTTTTGAAGTAAATAAAATATTTTGTATCACTAAAAATGTAAATAATTATTAGAATTGCTTTTATTGAAGTAAGTTTTAAAAAAATATTTTTCTTATTTTCTTTCATAATTTTTGACAATTTTATTTATTTTAATTAATGACTAATTTATTATTAATATTGTTAATAATTATTTAAACCTATACTTTATGTAACACTATTAAGAATTATACACAAAACACTTAAAACTAAGACAGAAAAATATCGCACGCATGGGGGACCGAACCCTATATCTTGAGGACGCAAGTCGAATACACTAACCTCACAGCCACGCAAGCTTAAAAGTGACTGCCCTTAAACTTCCTTTTGAATTATGGGACCGTTATAAACAGTGCTATCTTAATAAATCGTCTGTATTATATTTATTTAAAGAAAAATTATTAATTTAATTATTTATTCTCAATTACTTGCAATTAAAATATTTTTAAAATAATATTAAAAATTATTTTATTATTAATAATTCATAATAATACTAAAAATAATTAATTAATAATAATTTATTATTAATCCTTTTATTTTAGTTCATTTGAAGAATATTTTTCCTTTATGATTAAATATAACTTTTTAAATTGTTATAAATAATATTATTCAACAAATAGTTAACTCATGATCTTGTCCACCAAAAAATGAAATAATTTACTAAATTATTATAAACAATTATTTTTTTAATTTTCTAATGTGTAATTTTTTATTCACTTTTCTTCTTGGACTTTTAACATTATCTAAATATAAAAGTAAACGTGAAAAAAAATGTCTGGTGGAAACGAAAAAAAATAACTATTTGTAAATTTATATTATTTGTAACAATTAAAATAAGTTATTTTTTAAACAAAAAGGACAGATATTTTTTAAATGAACTTAAATTAAACGTGAAGAAAATTTTTGATGGACAGGTACATAATTTACATAACTATTTGTTATCTAATATTGTTTATAACAATTCAAATAAGTTATTTTATAACCAAAAAAGACAAATATTCTTTAAATGGACATAAATTAAAAAGAAAATGTGAGAAAAAAAATTTTTAGTGGATAGAAATCAGTGTTAAATATTTGTTAATTAATTTGGTTTATAACAATTTAAATAAGTTATTTTTTAATTAAAAAGGACAAATATTCTTTAAATGGACATAAATTAAAAAGAAAATGTGAAAAAAAATTTCAGTGGAAAGAAATCAGTGTTAACTATTTGTTAATTAATATTGTTTATAACAATTGATATAAATTTCTTTATCGTTTATCAATTGTGTGGTGGTCATATTGAATTAATTTGAACTGATTTATATCATATGCAGCAACGGAATAAGAAGATAAACTTTCTTTTCAAAACTTGTATTAATTTATTAACTTTTATTAAAAATAAAAATGATAAACAATTAAAAACTAAAAAACTGACCTTAAGAGTGTTCAATGGTCTCTGAAATTTTTAGGTTATGTTCGACAAACAGTTATCACCCAATAAATACGGCACTGCCTGCTTTAAATGACGTGAAATTGGTAAACAATCATTTTTAAACGATTTTTTCTCTGCACACAAACAATTTTTGCAAAATCTGAATCCGAACTATCGACACAAATCTTCTTAATTACCTAAATCCGAAATATTTTTTTAATTCATGCAGAAACGCGATTGCAAAATGGGAAACTCAAAAATAATGTAATGACAGGCGGCAAGACGTGTGTTAGAGCCATTTGCCATTAGAGGGCAGAAGCATGCAGGGAGTGTAAAGGCTCAGCTGTCAAAATGATACGCATTACATTACTCTGGCCTTTCCCATTTTACAACCGCGTTTCTGCATCGATTGAAAAAAAACTTCGGGTTTAGGTAATTAAGAAGATTTGTGAGGTTGGTTCGGATTCAGATTTTGCAAAAATTGTTTGTGTGCAGAAAAAAACTCGTTTAAAAATGATTGTTTACCAATTTCACGTCATTTAAAGCAGGCAGTGCCGTATTTATTGGGTGATAACTGTTTGTCGAACATAACCTAAAAATTTCAGAGACCATTGAACACTCTTAAGGGATGTCGTAAGAATTTATTCGCCTTTAATTGAAAATAAAGAACACTCAAACCGGTTAAGAATTGCAGGTTGTAGACAGTTTTTAACAGTAAATTGTAAAAAAAATCCCATTATGCGCTGTTTGTAGATCTTTGGGCAAACCCGGCCTGGCCCTGATCGGGGCCACTAAGTCGGAGCCAGATCAGGAAAGCCCGACCGGGGCCAGGGCGGTAATCGGGAACAAAAGTGGCGATTTCTGCACGGGCACTCGCATCGAAGTTACTCCAGCCCGTACATATAAAGGCTGCACTCCTCAGGTCCATTCGTAGAATATGTTTCTACCCCCTGCCTCTCCTTTTTTGCACAGGATGTGAGGCAATTTTTTTTGAAAGAGAAAAGATCTGGCTAATTACTGTGATGACTTTTTTCTATTACAAATATTAATTAAAAAAAAATTAATAAACAATTTTTAAATATTGTAATTAAATAAATATATTTTTAATTCATAATTTTTGTTAATTTAAAAAAATTTTTATTATTGGCGTTTAATGTGCCATTGATGGCTGCCAATTATTGGCAACGACGTAGTCAGCCCATGACTTTACCACTATTGGTCCATTAATGGGTGCCAATAATATACCAATAGAAAATCAATGGCTCCCAATATTGGTTCATTAATGCGCCAATGGTGACTCTTGGCAGTTTCCCATTGGGTTAAGGTATTAATAAATAATATCAAAATTTTCAACAAACACCTCCGGGGCGTATTGGCTCGCTTATTTTATTAAGAAAAACCTATTATATTTAAAACATTAATAAAATAATCCTGTCAAGTTTAATTTCATGTAATTTATATACTAATAAGTACCAATGATAACCCTTTATAAAAAAAATAACTGAAGAATAGATTTTTTAAGTAAATGGATTTTGCATTTCGCTACAACTTTCTAAAATTTGAAAATTGCATGAAAATGTTAATGTAAGTGTAAATATCCTTGGCACCTTTTTTTAGTATATATATTCTTAAATTAAGAATATTTTTTTTCAGTTTATAATAGAAACGAAAATTGTCGATGTTAAATAATATTTTATAAAAATTATGATTTCATTGCTGATTCATTACGCCCAGGCCCAAGGCGAAATGGCTCACCTTGCATTTCTCCAAAAACAATGTTCTAGAAAAAAAAGTATAAGTGATATCAGGGCGTACTTTTTTAATTGAAAGCTGAGGTGTTAGGCTAAGTTTTCCACATGATGAAATTTTTATTAAAGCAAGAATGACGAAGTTGAGCAACAAAAAGTGAAAAGTGATCCATTACGCCCCGGTCACTCCTATACCCTACATTCTGAATGACAATTTTCAATTACTTAAAGTACAAATTATTCATATTTGATACTTTATTTAATACATATTCAACACATTTTGGTACATTAAGGTCTCATCGATATTATTTTCTTATCTATATTACAGATGTAGCATTTAATTTTAAAACTTATCGTATATGTATAATATTAAATTATTAAAATGTGAAACAAAAGTACTAATTCTATATTTTAAGGTAAATTAATAATTGAGCCGCCAGGTAAGATGATTCGTACGAATTTCGTTCGAAAATCCGACCAGATTCGTGCAGATTTCTTATTGAATTCGTATGAAATTACTAGTAAAATTCGTGTGGTGTTTTGAAACGTTTTTTCGCACGAATATTCGTACGAATGATACGCAAATTTTAAGTATGGATATTAAAAAAAAAATTTCGCTCGGAATTTCGTACGAATTTTCGAACGAATTGTCAGCTAAAAATTTCTTATAAAACATTCGGCCGGATTTTCTTACGAAATTTGAACGAATTGCGAACGAAAAATATGAATTTTGTAAGAAAATCTTACCGAATATTTTTGAAAAAACTTTTAGCTGACGTTTCGTGCGGAAATCCATAAGAAACTCCTTGCGGAATATTCACAAACAAATTTTATATTTATCCGTTCGCAATTCGCTCGAATTTCGTATGACTTTCGTATGGAAATCTCTCCTAATAATTTTTAAGAAATTCGGGTATTATTCGTACGAATATTCGTGCGAAAATACGTTTCAAAACACCACACGAATTTTACTAGTAATTTCATACGAATTCAATAGGAAATCTGTACGAATCTGGTCGGATTTTCGAACGAAATTCGAACTATTTTTTAATAACGACCTTACATTTAATTAGCAACATTCAGCAAGCCCAAAAATGATAAATAACAATAAAAAGCGCAAATAAAATTAATAAGTAAGAGTGCCATATAGTGTACCGCTCTAAGAGTACAATTAGAGCGTGCGCGCACATGAAAAAGTTGTGCTACATAAAAATTTTTGACTGATTCACAACTTTTTCGATTTAATTCTTATAGTTGACAGTTCAAGCTTTAATTTAAGCCTAATTAGAGACTTCTAGCACGTCGGCATCATTTTCTACACGTGATAACAAAATTCAAAAACAGGGTTTTTTGAAACTTTGAGTCCATTTTTCTTAAAATCTCGACGTGATGGGAACTTTTGGAGGTCATATTCGTGTTCAGCAATGAAAATCCTATGAAAAAATCAATGTCTGATCTTTGAACCATTTTTCGTGTCGACCAGTTATTATTATAATATAAAGGCCCATTGCAGGAACATCTTAAAAGAATACCGTGATAGTCTTGCAAATTTACTAGGAAAGTTTTCATGCTACATACCTAAGGCACCACGCGTTTAAACCATTGCGATTCAAGGAAAAAGGCTATGTTTGTCTCAGCTTTTTTCCGTGATCACTACAATACGTATGATTTAATTCTAATATTCTGTGAAACTTATACCAATATACGGAAGACTAAATTGAAGGGATAACGTATACCAATATTAAATATGCATTATTTAGGCCGTAAATGCTTTTGAACATTCAGATTCGTTATCCTATTTTATAATTACGTGTCATTTTCTACATCAAGAAAATCAATATAATAAATGTAGATTTCAACTTTTTGTATTAAATAAGTTAGTTTTTATATCAAAAACGTATAAGAAGCGAAAAAAATTGAATTTTTTATTAATACTAAAAAATTCAGTTTGAGGTGAGATAAAATACATGGGAAACAGGGGGGATCATCTTGCCCCAAATGACACTAATTTTTAATTTGTTCGTAACTTAACCTACAAGCTTTGGTAGTCCAAAGTAACAATCAGAACACTTAATTAAAGATATACTGAAGCTATCAGTACAAGGAACTTTGAATTCCAGCTTTTACAACAAGAGTTACCTAAATTCAAAGTTTAGCTTTCCTTAGATCAAAACTATGAAATTTTAATTTTTTCCAATAAAATTTTTTTAATTGCGTGTGTTATCATGACAGTTTGACTGATTCATAGGTATGTCATTGGCAACGTATTACCGTTTTTACCTGAACGGTAACGCTAATAGGCTCTCCAAAGTTCGAAAGGATAATCTCGTACACCTTTCCTATACTACTGACTTAAAAAAATTTAGACTCTGTATTTTCGCTAATTTGCTTAAAAGGTATTAGCGTTGTTACTTTCCTCCTCGGTCTTCCCTACCAGCAGAGAATTAATAAACCATAAAGTAATTTATTTCAATTGTTAAAAACAACATTAATTAGCAAATAGTTAACTTTGATTCAACCTTAAAAAAAAATTTTTTTACGTTTACTTTTTAATTTTAGTTTATTTGAAAAATATTTTTCCTTTATATGATTAAAAAATAACTTATTTAAATTGTTTTAAATAATATTAATTAACAAATAGTTAACTTATGATCCTGTCCACCAAAACCATTTATTTGCAGATTTTCGTATTTACTTAGGTTCATTTAAAGAATATATATATTTTTTTTTGCTTATAATATAACTTATTTAAATTGTTATAAACAATGCCAATTAAAAATTATTATGTTAACTTTGGTTCCTCTCTACTAAAAATTTTGTTGTTATGTTTATTTTAATTTAGGTTCATTTAAACAATATATGTTAAGATAAAATGAACAAATGAAATGATTTATTAAATTATTATAAACAATTATTTTTTTTATTTTTCAATGTGTAATTTTTTATTCATTTTTCTCCGTGGACTTTTAATATTATCTAAATAAAAAAGTAAACGTGAAAAAAAATGTTCAGTGGAAAGGAAAACATTAACTATTTGTTAATTAATATTATTTGTAACAATTTAAATAAGTTATTTTTTAAACAAAAAGGATACATTTTTTAAAAGAACTTAAATTAAACGTGAAAAAAATTTTTTGGTGGACAGATACATAAGTTACATAACTATTTAATATTCAATATTGTTTATAACAAATTAAATAAGTTATTTTTTAATCAGAAATGACAAATATTCCTTAAATAAATTTAAGTAGGGACAAAATAAGTGAAATCGGCCACTTCAAAAAATATTATCTCCAATTTTCAAGTATTTTATGATTTTCGGTAGATATACAAGTACATTTTTATTCCTTACAATATTTTTCAATAAAAAATTTTATTTTGGAAGTAATCACATGTTAAGGTTTTGGGTCATTTTATTTTCGTTTTCTTACTACTATAAAACGAATAAAGATAATTAATAAACTTTTTTAAAAATGAAGCCTGAAGTCTATATTTTGTAGATAAAATAAAGCAATTCCTAAACAATAAATTTTTTTAATAGTTAGTAACAATTCTTTTAAACAATTGCAAATTGAAAATTGTTCTCAATGTTTTTGAAAGATTAAATTACCATATATTGATGTGCAATTTTCCAAAGATTAATTCATAAATAAGAAAATTGAGTAACCTTCAATTTTATAGAAATTGTGTAAAGTTTTCTGTCAAAATGCAGGCAAAAATAAAATCCTGTTCCTGGAAACATATAAAATTGGAAACTAATAAATAAGATCTTCTTTTGTTTTGTTAGAAACATCACCCGTTTAAGCGGATTTTCAAGATCAAGAGTCTATTTTCGCCTGCATTTTTTGACAGAAAACTTTACACAATTTCTATTTAATTGAATGATTTAGAAAATTATATTTTTCAACTTTTCAAAGTTACTTCCACATAAAAAATAATTTTTTTAAATTTCCACCACAATTTCTGTTTTTTAAAATATCAATATCTTCTTTATTTCTAATCGAATTAGCTTCAAACATAGGTCAATCGAATCCTTTTTTAATGTTCCATAAGATGATAATGATAGTTTCAAACAATATCTCCGTTGAATATGGGTGAAAAAAATTCATTAAGGGCTTAAAAGATGCTTCTAAAAAAAACTCTAAAAAATTAGACAAAAACATTTATAGGTGCCCTAACATTTTTTTAAAGTTATGGGCAAAAAACGTTTTTTTGAAAAATTAAAAATCAAAAAAATGTATAGTTAATAGTACATTATGCAACAAGGGAGGTACGTCCGAGTTTATGTACCGAGCACAATATCGAAAAACGAGGTTAACTCCCTTGTTCCATACATACTAGAACCTCCAACGATTGCAGCGTGACCTTATTGTGTGCAATAGATGGAGGTTTTCACCTTGACCGTCAAAATGGGCCCTTTTCTAAAAAAGACGATTTTCTTATTAATAAACCATTTTGTACAAGATTAATGATTGGGAACAATTTTATTGTGTCATTTGAAGGTAAATAATAGAAATTAAACTTATTAAAAAATTTTTAACAGGTTTTATTATGAAATTTTGACGAAATATCGACATTTTTTACATCTACGACTACGTAATCAATGTCTCTAACATTAATATCTCTGGTTCTTCTCGGAAGTTGTAAATAACTCGAAAACTAGAACCGACAAAATGGGCCCTTTTCATGTGGACGTCCACATATTTGAAATAATTTTAATGATTTTTTTTTACATAAAAAGTATAAAAAAATATTTTAACTTTCTTTATTTTTCACTTTAACTTTCTTTAAGCGTAAGTCTTTGTGCCCCTCCCAATCATTGGCATTGGAGATAGTAGTCTTTTTGTAAAATAAAATTTACAATCTTTAGGCGTCAACCACTAATTAATGAAATTAATAAATAGAAACTTACTATATTTGCTATTTAGTGGATATTTATTCTCAAACAACAGTACTCGATGGTTTTTTAAATTATTAAGTATTACTAAATTTAAAGGAGAGGCATATTGATAGATGACGCCTAAACATTGATGCTGAGAACGACTGCTAGCTTTAGCCGAGTAATCAAAACTCATAGAAACACATTTAAATCTATTTTTTTCAGTCCACATTTAAAATGAATTTAAGCAGAAAACAACAACAACATAGCACATTATTGTTCACATAAAACAGAAACCACAACGAATACTAAAAATCACAAAGAAAATGTACCATACGCTGACTGATCTAACGACGCCAAACAAGAGTGACCAAAAAAAAGAAAGCTTGTAAGGTTAAATCACCAATTAGCGATGGTAAAGTGGAAAATACACCTTCTCTCTATTGTAATGGTTATTATTTAGACTCAAATGAAGGCTGGGCTGCTTGTTCTGTCTGAAGCCAATGGGTTCACTGCAGTTGTGCTATTGTCGATGACGAAGATGAAGATGCAACCTTTACTTGTGAAATTTGTCGGCAGAAATAGGTTGTTTTCTTGAGTACCCATCTCACCCCTTAGGGTACCCCATCTTACTCGCCGGTGGGGCAAGATGGGGAGATTTGCAATTTTTTACATAATATTAATTTTATGCTTTTTTAAAAAACTTTATACGCCTTTATTGCGAAAGACTGATTACCAAAGAAGATAATTGAAAATAATAATAAATAATATATTCGATAATTTTCGTTTTTTGCGCTTTAAACCTTAAATATCACATCTTGCCCCACTCTCTCCTACGGGGGCATTTTTTGCACACTTAACCCCCTAAGTCCTTTGAAATATTTGTAAATTTAGCAAACATATTTTTAAATCTTTAAATTCACGTATCTCTCTTAATTAGTAGGGTGGAGTAGGGTAAAAAAGCCATTTGGCTTTTATTTTCAAACTATTGAACTATTTTACCAGCCGTTTGAAATATAAGTTTAATTAAGTAAAACTCAACTTTTGATTCTAGTTTGACTGTCATATCGATAATATTATAGTTGTTATTGTAATTTGTATTTTTTAACTGCTTTTTTCGATTTGTTTCGATGACTGTGAGTTGAAAGCAGGTAAACTTAACATAAAATACAATTTTGGAAGCTAAAAACTTTTCTAAATTATTTATTTGTTATACAGATAAAAGAAAAATATAATATTACAAAATTTTATAACAAAATATTTTGACAAAATCACCAAATGACTTTTTCACCCCACCAAGTGGTGTAAAAAAGCCATATGCCGAACTTTCGTAAAACTCTTATAACTTTGTCCTTTCACAGAATACAAAAAAATTATTTAAGTAATCTTTAACGTCCGAGATCCTTTATAAATTAAGGCAAATTAAACTAAAACATTCAGACAATGAATAAAATATTTATTTACTCCAACGTTTCGAAATCTAAATGATTTCCTCTTCAGGGAGTCAACAATTAATAATTAAAATAGACGAAGACTTAAATTTCTATGCCCTGATGATGGAGTAGAGTCATAAATAAATAAATAAATAATCCATCCTTGTATAAAAACAATAAATAAATAATAAATAACATGTAGATAATAAATAAATAACAGTTCACAATAAATTAAAACAAATATTCTGTCAAATCAAATTAAAAACGTATTGCAAACTGCAAAGTCAAATGTTTTACAAGGATTTTGAAGCTTAATAACTAAACTTTCAGTAACAATTGGAAATTTGAAAAAAGAAATTCAAATTTCGATTTTATAGTACCAAAAGTAAAAAAGTCGCTTTTTTACCCCACTCTACCCTATTCAAATTTTTTCAAAAAATACTCATTTTACGCAGAATTAAGTAGTCTTTGAAGATTCTCGTTAAAGTTAAAAAATAGAATGAAAATCGAAAAATCACAAATATTTTCAACCGCAGTATTGTTAATTGAGGGTTCACGTACAATAAGGGGACGCGCAGGCTATTCGTTGTCCTCTCACGCAGTTGCAGAGTCGCTATACGCGGGGACTTTCACTTTCATGAG
The DNA here is from genome assembly GCA_032872475.1 of Leptopilina myrica (nomen nudum). Taxonomy (NCBI): domain Eukaryota; kingdom Metazoa; phylum Arthropoda; class Insecta; order Hymenoptera; family Figitidae; genus Leptopilina; species Leptopilina myrica (nomen nudum). The sequence continues at coordinate 43,187,551 of CM065458.1, read as the reverse complement.
TATCTCCTTATTGCACGTGAACCCTCAATTTTTTTCGACTAAACGAGCAATCCACAGTTAAAAAGATGGGCTCTTACCCTTTCAAACAAAAAAACATTTTTGAAAATCGGTTGAAAATTATAGAAGTTATGAGTAATTTTTGAATACTAAAAATCGGGTCTTTATTCCTATAATTAAATTTTGGGGGTGTTTGAGTGCTTTAATACATATAATTTTTTTAAATATTTCAAGACGAACAAGTTAGAAAAGGGCCGCTATAAAGTGCCATTTTACTGCCACACAGTGATAATAAGATTATGTCATAATATTATATTTATTATAAAATCAGTAGATATGTAAATTCAGTAAGGCAAGAAAGTTACTATACGACATTAAATTTAAAAGTTTTATTATACCAACAAGTATACCATTCTAAAGATTAAATTCTACAATTAATGATGTATAACAGAAAATTTTAATGACTTTTCCAAAAATTGCAGAAATCGACAAATTTGACAAAAAAATCAAAGGAATAAAATTTTCTTGATAATGTTTTGAAGCCCTGCATATTTTTTTAAAAATTACATAAAAAAATTTGGATTGCCACAACTGCCATATGGTAGGTTTTCTTCCTTAAGGTGTATCTAAAGAGAAAAACATTGTCCAACCTAAGAGTTAGTTCGTGTTCTCTTTTTACAGGCTTGGTAGGGGGTTGAATTTTGAGAAACTGGTATTTATGGGAATTTACTTAATTTCTATAAATAAAGCTGAATTTTTGCTTCTTCTAACTGTTTTTTTTAATTCAGTGACTTTAATATATTAAAAATGGCGAATCTAAAATGGTGGATTTAAAAAAAGATTGTTCAGATTTCCTTGAAACTTCTTATTCAGGGGTTTTTGGGGTCGCTGATTACGAATCTGACATCAGATTTCGAAAATTCAAAATGGCGGATCCAATATGGCGGACAAAATTTTTAAAAATTCTTCGCATTTACTTGAAACTCGTTACTCTGGGGTTTTCGTGGTCGCTGATTACGAATATGATTTTAGTTTATAAAAATTCAATATAGCAGATCCAATATGGTGGACGAAATATATTTAAACGATGTTGGATATTAAAAATTCAAAATGGCGGATCCAATACGACTTACGTTGAAATTGTTCTCAGACTTTCTTGTTATTTGGTACTTAGGTGTTTCCTCTAGTCGCTAATTTGAAATCTGAATTTTTCATAATCCGGAAATGGTTTACTGTAAATGTTTTACTAAAATTTTATCGCATTACTGTGATACTACAATCTCAATGCGAGGAATTTTAAAAAATTTTGTCCGCCATTTTGAATTTTTAAAATCTGATGTCAGATTCGTAATCAGCGACCCCAAAAACCCCTGAATAAGAAGTTTCAAGGAAAACTGAATAATCTTTTTTTAAATCCACCATTTTAGATCCGCTATTTTTAATCCGCCATTTTAAATATTTTTAATATGTGACGCGATCTGAAGAAAGGGACCTTAGAAGCAAATCAATTTATCGTTATGTTAGCTTTATTTTTTTCTTGTTTGAAAGTTTCTTTTCACTTATTAAAAATTAAAATCAGTTTCTTTTAAATATTTTATTTGTAGTAAATACTTAAACATTAATGAATTCAATTGACAATTGGTCCTATTTTTGTATTTTCATTGAAAAAACTATAAACCTAACCTATAATTTTTTGCTTCTAAGGTCCCTTTCTTCAGATCGCGTCACATATATATTCAATTCTTATGTTATTAAAGTCACTGAATTCAAAAAACATTCAGAAGAAGCAAAAATTCAGCTTTATTTATAGAAATTAAGTAAATTCCCATAAAAATCAGTTTCAGTGCAGAGCGCGTGCCGATAATTCCCGACGGTAGTGCACCTAAAAGCAAAAAAACTATAGAATTTAGGTGCGCTTTAGAGATAAATTTTTCTACTTCCTAACTATCTAACAGCGCTTATTTTATGCCTGAGGAATAAAAAAATATTTTCTTTGAAAAATTTCCTTTTTTCTTAATCATAAACATTTTTGAGAGCACATTTGAAAATTTGTATTTTGATGCAATATTATGTTCTGTTATTATTTCCTTGAGAGTAATAACATTTATATTATGTAAAAAGGAAGCAAAAAAGATTCCCAGTCATTTATAATGCGATCTCCATAAAATTTATCATAAAACCAATATATATATATATATATATATATATATATATATATATATATATATATATATATATATATTTCTCAGCAAGAAAAGTATACACGATATGAGAAATTTCCAAGAAAAGTATATAGAACATTTAAAAGATAAGATTTTATATTTTCCAAAGTTTTATAGATTACTTCCCTCTCTTTCTCTTTCACTCTTTCTCTATGTATAGGTTCACTCACAGATTGGGGTTTTACTTTGACCCGATTAGACGATCTTGGTTTGGAGGGTGGCATGGTGCACAAGCTTCGGGAGACTTTGCATTATCGCTTTCAGATTCATTGAATTTACCGGTAGGTGGCGAGAAGTTTGAACCATTAAGTCGTTATCTGGATATTCGGATGAAAATGCGCGACGTTCTATGACGTGTGATATCATGTTCTCTACGTTATTACACCTCACTCTTTTCCTCTTATTTATTGTGTTAAAAAAGAACCCTCTTTTTTCACCACTCTTCTTTGGTTATATAGCTTCATTTAACAAATTTCTCTAAAGTTATCATGTTTTTCCTTTGTTTGACTCCACTTATATTTTATTCAATTATTGATGACTTGTACTTTGTTCTGAATGGGAAAATAAATTATTTTCTTGCTTGGATTTTTTATATTGATATTTTGATTGTCGTTGAATTTATGTTTAAACTTTAGCTTCTAATATTTAAGGTTTGTTTTGAAGGATTGTTGAAGCATTCTTAGCAGAAGATTCCCAGGCAAAAATCGACGAACGGCATGATAACGGATCCGGACTTGTCGGTGCTGGTCCAGTCAGGAATGATACCGGGGCTGCACCACAAGACGACCAACACAAAAAATTGCATTTCCGTCTAATTAATTGTTTAATCATTATTAATAATAATATTATTAATAATTAGAAACAGTAAATATATTAAATGCTTAAACAGAGAAACATAAACAATTAATTAAAAATTTGAAGACTCGAGGAATTGAACTCCGGACCCTGAGGCTGCAAAGTCGATACCCCAGTCAAAACGGCACTCTCGCCGGCAGTGATACCGGGCCGGCACTAATTTACAACCAGTGCCCGAGTTCTGCGGGCAGTTTATTTTTCGCCTCCAACTCACTTCCGTATTGGCAATTCAAACAGTTCAAACAGCGCCACTGTTGGAACTAATATAAGCAGGACAGCTGGTCTATGTTTCTGTTTGTTTACTTAAACTTTATTATTATTTTAATAAATAAACTGTATGTTGTACAATTAAATAAATTATTTTATTAAAATCGTTACAAAGTTTAAGTAAACAAACAAAAATATAGATCAGCTGTCCTGCTTATATTAGTTTCAATAGTGGCGCTGCTTGAACTATTTGAATCGCCAATACCTGCACGGCTTGAAATTTCGCTCCCGAGCCTTCCTCCACCCTACATACTTTCCGGGCACTGTCAGTCAGACATACATGGCACGGACTACTTACTTCCACCACAAATATGCAGTCAAATTTGATTTACTGAAAACACTCTAAACGAAAATATATTTTATTCCCTTTATGTTCCCGCTAAAATTGTTTGTAAAATTTATTTTTAATAATTAATTATTCTCCACATTATTAAAAAAATCCTTGTAAAAAATTAAATAATTACACTAAAAAAAATTTATACTAAATGTTGTAAAAGTATTTTAAAATTTAGGGAAAAAGGGCGACAAACCGAAATTTTAATATAAAAAATACCAAACTTTAGAAACATTTATGTGGAATTTAGTATAGGAGAGATCAAGAAGGAAAGTAACAACGCTAATAACTTTCAAACAAATTAGTGAAAATAGAGTTTTTGTAGCTTAATTATTTGTCTTTATGTTGCAATAGTGTATTTCTAAATTACGTGTTAGGAGGAAAGTAACAAATGTAGAGGTCGTGAATTCAGTCATGTTGTGAAGTGGTTATGTAATCTAAATGTACCTATAATTAAAATTTTATTTACTAGGTGAAAGTCGAAGCTTTCAATTAATGTATTAACAAAAATTATTCGTTTAATAGTTTGAACGCTAAAATAAAAAAAACTGAATTTTATTACTTTTCTCCTCGGTCTCGCCTAAGGGTGATTCCCCGGCTAGCGCACAATTAGGATTATAGAATTATTGAAAATAGTTTTTTTAAATTAAGTAAAAGTCGATATAGAATTTTTCATTTTGCAATAAACACCCATGTTAAATTATTTACACCATAACGTTCTGATTCGACCATGACACGCAAAGAAAATAAATTTTTTAAACAAATTATTAGCGATTTTCACGTCATTTGTTTTCAACACTGAAAAAAAATTATTTGATTTAAACAAATTTTGTTTAAATCAAACTTAAAATATTTTTGCTATACAGTCAAACATATTTAAGTTTAATTCAAACTTATTTTCTGGTTCAGTTTAAGAGATTATATATTAAAATTAAATATAAATTGTGATTGATTTAAAATTACCTGTACTTAACTTTTAAGTTTGATTCAAACATAAAGTTGTTAAACATAATTTTTGTTGAAACCGTAACAGAAAATATATATTTAAATTAAATATATATTTTCAAACAAATAATACTTTTGAATCAATGCAGTAGATATTTTCTATATATTGAGATTAAATTTACAAACTAATTTCAATTAAACAAAATTGTCTAACATTATTTTTGTGTTTCATTCAAGTATAATGTTTTCTCAGTGAATTGAATTATTTGTTGGAAATCTGAGAATAAAATGACAGATGAGGGGCGTCGATCAAATTTGACTGCATATTTGTGGTGGAAGTAAGTAGTCCGTGCCATGTATGTCTGACTGACAGTGCCCGGAAAGTAGGTAGGGTGGTGGAAGGCTTGGGAGCGAGATTTCGACGTCGGGTAGGTATACGGGAGTGAGTTGGCGGCCAAAAGTAAATCACCCCAGAACTCCGACTTTTCTGCATGGGCTTCTAATTCTCGTAGCGGAAGGTCACTTATTCTTAGTAAAAATTACTCAATTCTAGTAGAAATATACTAATTATTCCAAATAAAGACACTAATTCTAATTAACAGTATTTGTAATTTTCTCGACCACTGATGTTTGTAGACAATTCTCTTACACGTTTTGACGTATTTCGATAACAGTTTGTAGATGTATTACGGTCACGAATATGTAAAATCTGACAGTAGAATTTTCAAAAATATCTGAACAAAAATTTTTAATTTTTGACAAAAATTAATTTTTTGCATTTTCTGAAATAACTTTTTTCTTTATTAAAATTTGCTTTAATTCTTGTCAAAATTGTATATTATATTGCGAAAGGTAACTGATCATGAAATGAAACTTTCTAAACATAGAAAAAATAATTTTAGTTTTCCAAATTGCAACAATAAGTATAAATAACACTGTTCGACACGAAAAATGGTTCAAATATCGGACAATGATTTTCTCATAGGATTTTCATTGCTGAACACGAATATGACCTCCAAAAGTTCCCATCACGTCGAGATTTTAAGAAAAATGGACTCAAAGTTTCAAAAAACCCTGTTTTTGGATTTTGTTATCACGTGTAGAAAATGATGCCGACGTGCTAGAAGTCTCTAATTAGGCTTAAATTAAAGCTTGAACTGACAACTATAAGAATTAAATCGAAAAAGTTGTGAATCAGTCAAAAATTTTTATGTAGCACAACTTTTTCATGTGCGCGCACGCTCTAATTGTACTCTTAGAGCGGTACACTATATGGCACTCTTACTTATTAATTTTATTTGCGCTTTTTATTGTTATTTATCATTTTTGGGCTTGCTGAATGTTGCTAATTAAATGTAAGGTCGTTATTAAAAAATAGTTCGAATACCCAAAAACCATGAGTCCACGCTTTTTGGGTATGAATTCATGCATTTGAAGCGTGACTAGGGTCAGCCGGGGTAAATCCGAACGCTAATTATTTCAGCTTAATTAAAATTTAAAAAAATAAGTTAGACAGGAGAATTTTTACCTCAGATCCTTTTCAAGAGATTCCAAGTATTATCCCATTTTCCGTTTATTAATTAGCAACAGCATAAACAAAGATAACGAGTATTGCAAAAATGATTGAAAATCAAAGATGACACTCTTTCAGTACTTTGTCTTGTATTTGAAGAAAAAGAAGCTAAAAATTCATTTTATTATTTATAATTGTTTGTTATGAATACTAGAAAAGAAACTATTTTTGATTTTTGCCTTCTGTTAACTTTTATTAATAATATCAGACCGTTCGTATTTACCCCGGAAAATTGAAAAAACCGGAGTAAATCCGAACGGTATTTTTAATAATTTTTTCTTATATCAGAGCCACACAAAATTGTTTTTATTTGATTACACTATTATTTTAACATTATAAAAGTACATAGAAAAAAGTTTTTCTTTCTATATGTATCCTCGTTAGTAATTAATAAGCAGAAACTTAATCTCCGTTCTCTCGAAGGAGTGTTCCACTTTTTTGCCAAATGGTTTGTTGACAAAAGTTTTTCAGGATCGTAATAAAATTTTGTATTCTGGGGTTTTTAGGGTCACTCATTACCAATTTGAAGTCATTTTTTCAAAATTCAAAATGGCGGATCCAATATGGCGGACGAAAATTAAAAAATTCATTGGATTCGCTCGAAAATTCTTACTCGGGGGATTTCAGGGTCGCTGATTACGAATTTAGAGTTAGTTTTTTAAAATTCAAAATAGCGGATCTAATATGGCGGACGAAAATTAAAAAATTCATTGGATTCGCTCGAAAATCGTTACTCAGAGGTTTTCAGGGTTGCTGATTACGAATTTGAAGTCAGTTTCTCAAAATTTAAAAAATCACTTAAACATTAAAAGAAGCGGATTAAAATTTTTAAAACTGGAGGAATTTTTATGAAATTTGTGTATCATATTGTACCCGCCATTCTGAATGATGAAGCTCTGATGCCCAATTCGTCATCAGCGACCCCGAAAAACCCCCAAGTAACGATTTTCGAGCGAATCCAATGAATTTTTTAATTTTCGTCCGCCATATTGGATCCGCTATTTTGAATTTTAAAAATCTGACTTCAAATTCGTATTCAGCGACCACAAAAACCCCCAAGTGGCAAGATTCAAACAAATTTGATCATTTTTAAAAATAAGTTTTAGGAAAGTCTGCCATATTGAATCCGCCATTTTGAATTTAAAAAATTTAACTTTTATTTTTGTATTTACATTCAATCACTCCAAAATACTTTCTGTACCAAGTTTTGCAAAAATCCGTTATGATTTGATAAAGTTATTGAAGGTTTTAACTGTGTAATGCATTTTAATTTTTAACCTGTTTGATTTTTGTATTTATATATGATGCATTATTACGTAATAGGTTTATTATCGTATTTTTTTGAGTTTTTATAGAAGTTTAACAATTGCAATACTTTAAATTTATTTTCCCTAAGATTTTTCTGAAATACAGTGGCGTTCGTATTTACCCCGGTATTTTAGGAAAGTTGCAAAGTATCGGGGTAAATACGAACGCTAAGTTTCCTGCGATTGTAATTTATCAAAAATTTTTGCTACCCCATAAAATTGAGCCCCCGCGTCCAATAACTCGATCTGCGCTTGAAATGAAAAATTCAAGCCAGTCAAGCCGTCAGAAAATGGAAAAAAATAAAAGTCGGAATTTTTAATTTTAAAACATACTACCGTATAGAGCATAAAAATGCGCAACTTTTTTGTCTTTGGTATTTTTTTGTGGGACTTTTATTTTTAATAATAATGGACAAAAACAGAATTTTTTTTATTCTTCAATTTCATTGAATTTTAAAACATAAATCGACTTTTCTCCAACAAATCCCCCCCACAACACCGAGACTTTCCTAAAGATTTCCTAAAGATTTATTTGAAATGTTCGATATATTTAATTGCAATATTTATTGAAAGTTGTGTAAAGATTTAAATGTCCCGATTAAATAAATATTTAGCGCGAACCTTTCCTGAACATTTCAATTACATCTTCGCATAATTATAATTATAATTATAATTAGGCGAAAATTTTCAGGAAATGTTCAGGAAAGGTTCGTGCTAGACATTTATTTAATCGAGACATATAAATCTTTACACAACCTTCAATAAATATTGCAATTAAATATATCGAACATTTCAAATAAATCTTTAGGAAATCTTTAGGAAAGTTTCGGTGCTGTGGGAGTCTGCATGAAATTGATTAAAAATTGATATACTTACGTATCAGGGTCTACTGAAGACGATAAAATGATTAAAACATTAAAAAAAAATTAATTGTAAAATTATTTGTTAATGTAAATAAAGACCTGCCAGTAAATACGTTTTCTTAACTTTGAAGAGAAAAAGTATGCGGTGAACTTTCGAGTTGACAAAACTTCCAGTGAGACATTTGTTTATTAACATGTCAAGAAGTTTTTTGGAAATTTTTATTTAAATTGGACGAAAAATAAAAAAGATACATAATGTTTAAAAAAAATATGCGTCGCGCGGCGTTTTGACATTTTGACGCTAAGGCTTTACGATGGGAGGAAATTATTGAAAACTATTGCTATTTTCTGCTGTTTTATTTAAAAAATAATTTTATTTATGTATTGTATTTAAAATGAAACCAATTCTATACATTTATATATGATAGGCAGCTTTTAACGTTTTTTAAATCTTATTTCTGACTTTTAACTCAATCCAAGGTTAAGATTGTTTTGATGCAGTATATACCGTGCATTAATGTAAACAAAGCAGGTCCTTGTATTTTTTTTAAGAAAATACAGTTTCTTTATTCCTGTCGTTAACGGCGTTGGAAGGTCTGTGAAATTTGTAGGTTACAATTATTGCCCGACAAAATACGGTACTGACTAATCTAATTGACGTGAAATAGGTAAACAAACATTTTTCAACCACTTTTCTCTAAACACAGACATTTTTTACAAAAAAGGCCAACGTACCACAGGTAAGCATCTTCTTAATTACCTAAATTCAAAAGATTGTCTAAATTCATGATGAAACGCGGTTGTAAAATTGAAAAGTTATGTAATGACAGACAGCAAGAAGCAGTTTACTGCCAGTCGCCAGAAGAGGGCAGAAGCATGCAGAGAGCACAATGGTCCAGCTGTTATATTCTTAGCATTACATCACTTTCCAATTTTACATTTTACAACCGCGTTTCATCATGAATTTAAACAATCTTTTGAATTTAGGTAATTAAGAAGATGCTTACCCGTGGTACGTTGGCCTTTTTTGTAAAAAGTGTCTGTGTTTAGAGAAAAAGTGGTTTAAAAATGTTTGTTTACCTATTTCACGTCATTTAGATTAGTCAGTGCGGTCAGTGCCGTATTTTGTCGGGCGATAATTGTAACCTACAAATTTCACAGACCTTCCAACGCCGTTAAGTTTTTCAATAATCAATAGTAAAATAATAATAGTTTCAATAGTAAAATAATAATAAAAAATTTAAATAATGTCAAAAACAGAGTGTGTGCAAGGTGCTTCAAGAAAACGACCAAAAAATGAAATTTCATGGATTCATTGTGGTTAAAAGGTTTCTAATATAGGCCTGTAAAGCCTTCGCGTCAAAATGTCAAAACGCCGCGCGACCCATATTTTTTTAAACATTATGTATCTTTTTTATTTTTCGTCCAATTTAAATAAAAATTTCCAAAAAACTTCTTGACATGTTAATAAACAAATGTCTCACTGGAAGTTTTGTCAACTCGAAAGTTCACCGCATACTTTTTCTCTTCAAAGTTGAGAAAACGTATTTACTGACAGGTCTTTATTTACATTAACAAATAATTTTACAATTAATTTTTTTTTAATGTTTTAATCATTTTTTCGTCTTCAGTAGACCTTGATACGTAAGTATATCAATTTTTAATCAATTTCATGCAGATTTGTTGGAGAAAAGTCGATTTATGTTTTAAAATTCAATGAAATTGAAGAATAAAAAAAATTCTGTTTTTGTCCATTATTATTAAAAATAAAAGTCCCACAAAAAAATACCAAAGACAAAAAAGTTGCGCATTTTTATGCTCTATACGGTAGTATGTTTTAAAATTAAAAATTCCGACTTTTATTTTTTTCCATTTTCTGACGGCTTGACTGGCTTGAATTTTTCATTTCAAGCGCAGATCGAGTTATTGGACGCGGGGGCTCAATTGTTCTATGGAAGTAAAGCAACAACTTCATGCACCAGAATACCGGAAGTATTGTCTTTTAAAAGAAAAAACTTATGTTATTGTTGAAACTTACTAAAAGCGTTCGGATTTACCCCGGCTGACCCTATAGTCCATGCGAAATTACTATAGGTAGTGTTATACTATTAAAGCTAGATTTTTCTCTCCGTGTAGTACTGCCATAAATATGGCCAAATCAAACATATTACACGTAAAGAAGATTGAAGAGTAAAAGACTGTGTACGCATAGCAAAATCAACGTCTCAGAGGAGCACTAGACTGCGCATGAACACTTACACTGGAAAATACTGTGTCACTCACATGAAATCTTTGTGCCGACACAGTATTTTTGAGGTTTGTACAGAATAATTCACAGAGGGCGCACTGTATTTCTTGATGCTCTTGACACTCTTTCTGTCTGCTAGACTGCCCAGGTGAGAACTTATTACGGCTAGTTCAGGCTTTACGAAGCTTGATTCAGGCCTGGTCAGGATTGAATGAGGCTGGGTAGTAAGGCCGCTGATGCGAGGTTGCTTGAGTTTATAAATGTAACACCGATTTCAGCCTGACGCGCAGTCCTTGTTGGAGATTGGCGTTCAATCTTCAATCAATGCTGCGGAAGCCTAATTCAGGAATGAAACGAGACTGCTTCCACTGTTCCCAAATTTACGCGTTTCTCGCGCTCATTCAATATAATATGAAAATATCAATTGATTATAATAATAATAATAATAATAATAATAATAATAAATATTATTCTTATTATTTTTATTCATATTATACACGTGTATAAATTTAATTGCAATATACTATTAGAACAATTATATTATTTTCATGTAAATAATATATTACTAAAAATAAATGTCATTTGAAATAGTAACATTAAAAAAATAACTTTAGTAAAAAAAGATAACTTTTCTGTTAATCGGTACATTTGTTTCTTGATTTTTTAACAGACTTTTAATATTATTTACAAACATATTCACATATTTTATTCACAACATAACACACAATTATTTTATTATTTTATATATCGCTTAAAAACGAAAACTGGAAAATATTTGCTCGCATGTGGGATCGAACACCCCGAGCATACCCGAACACCCCTATAAACGCACCTATTTATACCGCACGGCCAACGAAGGTTGCACGGAAAAAAAGTACGTGACTTTTTCATTGACTCGGTACTTGATTTTTGGATACGACACAAAATACTAGAAACAGTCTAGTAGGGGACGGTGGTCCCATACCGACCCCCTAAAGTGCAAAGGCTAAAAATGTGCCAAAAATGTGTTTTCTTGTTTTTCTCAAAATTTTTTCGAGTAAAGGAACTATTTTTCAATATTTTCTAACGATTGCCGAGTTTTCTAATTGTCATTAATGAAAAATCTAAAGAAAAAGCGAAAATTTACGTTTTTAACTTTCTCAAAATGGGTGGTCCGAAACCGACCACCATTTTTTCGGGGGGAAATCTCAAGAAAAATTAAGGTATCAAATTCTGATAGTAATTAAAATAAAATTCAACAGTCTGTAAGTTAAGGTCATACACAATCAAAATTAATTTCGTAAAAATTTTCCTATATTCAAAAAACACTGTTAGCTCGAATTCCGTATAGGTCAAAAATTAATCTAACCAATGCTAAAATCTAATATTGATTGAATCTCCAAAATGAAATCAAACGCATTGGCAAAACCTGTGGCCCAGTTGTTGGTGTTGTGAAAGTGTTCCATTTATGGTACTGACGAATTTTTTAGTTGTACCATCTTTAAGAAACATAAGGGGGTCGGTATGGGACCACCCTCCCCTACTTTTGCATGAGAGTTTCAAAAGCAGTCAATGAAAATTTTTAGTACCTTGCTTGAGAGTTTCATTTACTTTCAAAAAACATGTATATTTCTGTAAAATAAAAAATATAATTTCCACTTGTTCACAGTTTTTCTGAAATTCACTCATTCATTCACATATTTGGATAATTAATCACACAAACAAGAAACAATTATTATTGTATCACTTTTCGACGTATATCAACACTTATGAACTAACCTATATTCGCGTATAACTTAAATATAAACACACACTTAACACTTAAAAGTACGTATCGAATTGTTCTTATATACCACATGGTGAAATTTTTCACGACTTGAGAGACATGCTATTTCACTGAAAACTAAGAATTACATAACATTCTGTTTTGTGAGAAACACAAAATAAAAAATATTTTTTTGAAAGTCAATTCTTGAAGACAAATATATATTAACACTATTTGTTTTTCATAAAATAATAGTATATTCACATCTGAAATAACCACAAATGGAAACAGACAATCAGCTGTCATTTACTTTGGATAGAAACGCGCAACGCACACTGCGCATGCTCTACAGAATTTTCAAGCGCAGTCAACTAATCGTTCACGTACTTTATAAAACTGAAAAAATGACTTTTGGTTAAAACTTAAAAAACACTGTGGCCCATACTAGTACTAGAATAATTCTAGGACTTTCTTATATTTTCTAATAAAAAGTATATGATACCGCCTTGTATTTTGTGTCCTATCCAAAAGTCACTCAACATTGATTCAGAATGGGGCACCAATGTTCGTCCCATGCTCGATTCAAGACTCCGTCAATTTTCGTGAACGAAGATACAATATTCACTTTCTTTATTACCGTGTGCACTGAACAATATTAAATATAAATATTTATAAATTATTTAATATTACAATATTTGTTTTGATAATATGTTTATTTTTATTATATACTATTTTTTTCTTGCACAGTGTCAAATTATTATTTTTAAAGATCAAGAGTTTCGTTTGTCTGACAAAAAATAGTATTTTGATAATATTTACTAAACGGTTAATCCCAATGTAAAAATATTTGGCGTAAATATTTATTACACCCTAATGAACATTCTTTACACTGTAAGTTTTTGATCACTAAAAATTTTTCAGACAAACGAAACTCTTGAACTTTAAAAATAATAATTTGACACTGTGTAAGAAAAAAATAATATATAATTTAACTTTATTTATATGAATCTTATATAATTAACATAAATATTATACACTAAAACTAAATAAATATTTATATTTATTTATCCATTGATATCCTAATGTTAATTAAATTATTATGGTTTTAATAATAATTCTTAAATAAATTAATATAAAAAATTACAAAAAAATGATCATAAAATATATTATAGTAATAAATAATTTATAAATATTTATATTTAAGATTAAGAGCACTCGGTAATAAATAATCTGAACATTTTCTCATGATTGATTCAAGCTTGAATTATAAGATTATAGATGTTCAAACTTCACTCACGAAGATTGACCGAGTCTTGAATCGAGCATGGGACGAACATTGGTGTCCCATGCTGGACCAATATTAAGTGACAATGGTATAAAGACTGCTTCAACTCTTGGTTACCTACGCTGTGCGTTCAGGGCTCAATCAAGCTTCAACACATCGTCAGCATTGGTGTTTCTCACCTAGGTGTACACAGTATTTTCCCCTTGAATCTTCTCTCCGTGTATATTGGTGGATACGGAACAGTATTGCTGTTTACAGCCATATGCAGTGTAGAATAGCCATATGTATGTGAAGAACACCAATAAAATGTGTGTTTATGGATAAACAAAATTAATCAAATTATGCTATTATGCATTCATTAAAAAAACAGTCAGGATGAAAATAACTCGCAGGATGTTACAAAACAAATTTTGGGTCTGGCGGGTCTGGTTTGCCCAAGTCGAGACGCCTATTTAGTTTCAGATTTGAACGTTTACTGTTTTACATCGTGGTTGTTTTAGTAATTTACTGAAAATCCCCGTGCAATATCTTGTGCAGAAAATTGTACAAGATCTTGTACAGCAAACTATACCATTTGTGTCAATGAACCTGTACCATTTCAGCATAAGAAATTGAAACAAGTTCTTGTACAAGATCTTGTGCAACATCTTGTACAAGAACCTGTACATGTAAATTTTTCGCTTTTGAATCAAGGTTCATGTACAATTTCTTGTACGAGATCCTGTAGAAGAATGTGTACATGCACAAGATCCTGTACAAGTTCTTGTGCAGATAATATTTTTTCTTATTTTTTATTAATTTTTTTATTTATACAAAATATAAGAAAATTTTTAACATTGTTGTTACAGACTTTTTGCATTTACGATTTAAAAACAATTGCGCAGCTGTAGAAGCCATAGAAAACTACTGCGCAGCCATTAAAGTTTTTAATTAATTTTAACATGTACAGGATCTCGTACAAGAAATTGTACATGAACCTTATTGTTCGAAATCGAAAAAAATTACTTGTGCAAGTTTTTTACAAGATCTTGTACAAGAACTTGTTTCAATTTCTTATGCTGAAATGGTACAGGTTCATTGACAAAAATGGTACAGTTTCCTGTACAGGATCTTGTACAATTTCCTGTACAAGGTATTGCACGGGGATTTTCAGTAGTGGTATCAAAAATACTTAATGATTACTTTACTCCTGTAAAAAGTTGGAGAATGTCGTCAAATAAAAACAATATTTTATTTGGCTAATAAACTTCATTGGAATAAAGGTTAATTAAGGTTTTAGTCATAGATACGTGTAAAGTAAAATGACTTTTTTCGAAATAGTTGTAATCGTTACTTACAGATTCCAGTGTGCCATGAAGTTAACAAGAATATCTTGTTTTTTGAAATGATAGCCAACTAGCTTCTCTCTAGTCTTTACTCTTTACATCGCGATAAGATCTTTCGACTTCCACCGACGTTATCTGAGAGGAGTGAGAAAGAGAGAAGATTGAAGAGAAATTACGCTAAAATGGGAGTTAGTGAGAGAAAGAGAGGTGAAGGCAGAAAACCAGCTAAAAATAACGTCTCTCTAGGTGGGAATGATTCGGTATCTCGGACGATGTCACGGGGGTCTGAAATATGAGAGATACGATGGACCTCGCCCCCCATCTCATCCTGTCCCATTCCCTGATGGTGCATTAGCGCTAATCTCCGCTCTTTAGTCCTCTCTTTATCTTTTCTGCCTGCGTCCTCCCTCGCCTCCTCTTCTTTATCCCCCCTCTCTCTCTCTCTTCCACAGTGTCTTGTCTCCTTCTCACTTGCACTTGCTGTGTTTAATGAACGTTCAACTAGAAGTTAAAGTGAGACAGCAAAAATAAAGCGAGAAAGATAGAGAAAATACCTGCTCTGCTTGCCTTGTGCTGTTTGGTCCTTATCGATTCATCTAATCGCTCGATCCGTTATTTGGGGGCCGATGTTTGGGAAGACTCCACTTTGAGTTTTGACATTCGGAATCTCATTAGCCATTGGCGAAAACCAGACTACCAAAAAACCAGATGAGAAATATATCTGCAAGCCAAAAGCAGAGCATCACGATCAAGACGGGACATTTATTATCTTTACATAAATTCTTATTGACTTATTCTTGGGGAGGGGATTATTTTTCAAAGTTCTATATCTTATCTTATTTTTTTAAATTATTTTTTTAGAAGGTAGGTTCAATCTTGAAAAACAAGAATAAAAAATAATATTTTCCATACTTTTATAGCAAAAGATAAAATGTCTAAACTTTTGTTAATTTTTATTTTACTTACGAAGTAATTTTCGAAGTACATTTGAATTAAATTTATAAAATTTTACAAAAGAAATAGCAAAAGTAAGGAAATATTTTACTATTTTCATAGCAAATTATGGTGGAAATGAGTAACGTTTACAACATTTTTTTTAATTAGCTAAATGGTACTAAATGTCACGCTTAAAGAGGTAGTGTATCGTTAAAAATTCTACAATTTACCTTAAAATTTCAAAATAGTACAGGAAAAATATTAATTTTTTCAATTATTGCTTCCTCATACTGAGGAAGTATTGTAATACCAAAATTGAGCGGCTGGATTCCATAAGGGCATGTAAATTTTTCGCGGCCGAAATCGAAGTCCCCTGGAAACTCAAATTCATCTTTTGAATTTAAATGTTTAAAATATATATAATATATAAAATATAAGGATATATATCACCGGAGATATTAAACTTTTAAAAATCAAAAATTTTGGAAAATAAGACTTTTTTGAGAATTTTGTTGAAAAATGTAGAAATAACATTAAAACCATAGTTACCAACTTGTAGAGCATTAAAAAACCCTTCGATTGACCTATTTTTCAAGCTATTTCGATTAGAAATAAAGAAGTTATTTATATTTTAAAAAACAGAAATTGTGAAAAATAATTTTTTTCATGTGAAAGTATTAAATAAAGAGAAAAAAATATTACAGCACTTAAGAATAATTGTTCAAAATTTATACTTTATTGTTATTAACATCTCTATGAGGAAGCAAAATGTTCATGAAATAAACACAACAAGATTTACGAAAACGAATGAAATGAGTACCAAAATTATAACAAAAATTTATAACTTGGCAGCGGTTTTTTAATTAATATTAATTTAATTCAAAAAAGTGCATTTTTAGAAGAGTACCTAATTTTTTTCACATTATTCTTGAAAATAGTAATAAGGGAAGAGATTTATTACAGATAAAGGAGACAAAAATTCTAGATGAAAGGTTGAATTTACAGTATTTTCCAAATCAATTTACAGTATCTTTATTTCTTGCATTTCTTTAAAACATCTTGTTATCTTAATGTTTTATGTAAATATCCTATAAAAGATATTAAAAATCCATTCAAATCATACTGGTTTTGAATCTCTGAATATCTGCATAAGTATTTCATGATATTTCTGGAAATTTTAAGTTATTCACATTCTCATCGAATTAAAATATAGTTTTTTTTATTTAAAAGAAATTAATCCCGCAATATTGAATCAGTAGTCTATTTGTTTTATTCATTCTACAAAAACAACTGCTTATTTTTAAATTTAATAATATTGGTTTACTTTGAAAGCGAATTTGATATTATAAAGCCAATTTAATAATTGGCTTCGTATTGAACAAGTATGAAATAGTTTCAGTCACATTAGTCACAATTTTTACTAATTCGAATTATTTAGATTTTCTACTAATGTCGGAGTTTACAACGAGCTGGGTTCCGTGCCTATTATACAGACCGCAAGTACCGATGGTCTGTATACCTATACCGATTCGGATTTCAAAATGCAACCTGCCGCGCGGTATTTAACCAATAACCCACATAGCACTAAAACTTCCAGGAAGTTTCCCGTGGCAACCTTCGGAAGTTACCCTTAGTAAATTTACGCATGGGAATTTGCACTATAGTTAAGATTCGTTTTATATTGTATTAATTTAAGTTAGTTGCAGTGAAATTAATCACAATTTTCATTAGCTGTTTAACCCCTTCACTGTTATTGACCTTTATAGCGGCATAAAAATGACATGCTGGTATGTTTTCGGTGTCGCTGAATTTAAATCCATAGTCGAAAATTTAAAATAGCTTAAAATGCTTAACTCGATAGTTTTTTGGTCGCTGAATCCGAATGTTTAGTAAAGATAATTAAAATTATTTTCTTTATAAACATACAATACGACACAATATCATGCGTTTTCTCAACCGCAGCAAACGTAAAATCTTTAAATTATTTTGCATATATAATAATTATTATTGAATAGTGATTTTTCAGGTCTTCACTTTTTTAATTGTTTTTTAATAGAATATACAATTCTTTTCGTACTAATCTAAAACACGTCTGCGTGAGATAAAAAAATGTTGAAGATATGACATTGCGCTTGTATTTCTTTTGGATGCTTCGTATATATATTTCTATTTATGGATAATATAAAGATTGTAAAATGAGATCTTATGATATTAGCCATTCTGAAATTTTAAATCTTTGTCATCAATTTTAAAGTAACATAACAGCCTGCAAGTAAAAAAATTGTCTTCGGCATAGGCCAAAGGCTACCCGTAGCTCAAAAAAATAGGTAAAATTAAACATGTATTTTTATTCGTTATTTATCCTCTTTTTGACCTATAGGTAAAAAAATAGGTCAAATTAGACATCGATTTTGACGTAATGTGAGGCCGTTATTTATACTCTTTTTGACCTATAGGTCCAAAAATAGGTTTATTTTGACATAAGTTTTGATACTGATTTCATTTCGCCTCACATCAATATATACGTTATAAACCATGCGTTCTAACACGTATAACAAAATATTCATTTTGGGGGTCTTCTATTTACACATGTATATACACAATTTTGTGAGAGTAGACCGTGAATCCTCACACAAATATTCCAACAGAATCGCGCTAATAAAGGAGTGAGAATGATGAGAGAGAGAGTGAAATGGGGAAGCTGAAATAGAGAGAAATTTTCGTGGCGTCGGGAGCAACCGTCAGCAACCATTTCGTTGTCAACGCGATATCATCGGATATTTTTGAGCGAGAACGATTGAAAACCGCTAAAAGGCCTCTTGCGACTCATCCCCGGACTTTTCGACAATAACCAAGCGGGAATTTGTTATTGAATTTTTATTTGTCGACGATGAGTCAATATGCGAGCACAACGTCCTCCCCTCTCTCTAACTCGAATATCTCTTTTGCTTCGCTTCATCACATTTCTAGTTTGATCCGTTTTGTCAGTGAGTTGGACAGTTCGCTTTTAAAAAACTGTCTTTTCTTTTGAAATGAAATGAGATCAATTCTCGTCACTATTTCTTCCAGGCACTTATCACTCGCTCTCGCCTATTCGAGTTACATTGTCGTTCTAATAGAATCTCGGATTTAAATTGCCATCTAGTTGATTACCAGTTTATTCTCCTTTCTTGAAATGATCCGCAGAAATTGACTTTTACTCGACGCCCTTAACCTACTTTAATTATTCTAATATGTAATCAATAAAAGAGGCAGAATTGAAAGCTTTACAATTCTCTTTTTTATTTTTTTTAATATAAATAAAATACAATTTTAAATTAATTTACTTTTGGTTGTGAATATAATAAAATTGAATAAAATTAAAAAAAATTGCTATAGGGGAGACCGGGGCGTAATGGATCACTTCAATTTATTCAAAAGTGATAAATCAGATTAATTTCGGTTTTTGAACAAAATAATGTACTTGGTACACTGTGAGTTTGTGCCAAGTTTCATTGTTATTTATTATTGTTAAAAATATGGTAGAAAAAGTAATTTTGACGCTTGAAACTAAATTTTTTATTTTTTGTTATATCTTTTTCAAAATTACTTGTAAAAAATTTTTGTATATCAGGTTATGAGCTTTAAACATTTGTTCTTTACTCCTTGACTGTACTGCCGTACTGACGAAGAAAGTCACTATCTACATTTTAAGTCGAACGGAGATATTTAATGAAACGCGTTTGCCTTAGTTCCTTTTATTGTATTATATTTTTTGAAAAAACACTCATCGTTCTTAAGTAAAATGGAAATTATAAATTTTAATTGTTTATATGCAAAACTTTAGATAGTTATTATACACATAACTTTTGCATGTGCGAAATCGTCGAAAAAACTGGGGTACTATGTACATAGTGACTTTTTTCATCAGCTTTCCTCAGCCGCTGAGGCTCGAAATACTAAAATTCCTGTAGATAGGACCGTTGTTTTGTAGATAGTGACTTTCTTCATCAGTATTTCACCAAAATCGATGTAGATAGACTAATTAAGCATTTAATTATCTCGAAACTTAATTAATATTTTTAATTATGGATAGCACATTTAGATTATAATTTTTATTACGAATCCAACAGTATAAAAAATTCATTTTTCGTCAAAAATGTAGATAGTGACTTTCTTTGTCAGTACGACAGTGTAGATGACGTGTATACACGTCATAAAAAACTGTCCCAAACTGTAGATGACGTGTATACACGTCATGATCAAAACAAGGAAACATCTTAACATATATTCGCAAAAATTGTTACTCGGGGGTTTTTGGGGTTGCTGATCATGATTCTGAAGTCAGATTTTCAAAATACTTAATTTTTGAACCGACATGGCGTCAAAAATTTTTCCTAAAATTTAATAGGTTATTATTTAAATATTTTATAATAATCGTCCGCCATATTGGATCGTCCATTTTGAAATTTTTAAAACTAATATTTGATTCGTAATCAGCGACCATGAAAACTCCTGAGTAACGAGTTTTAAGGGCATTCAATGAATTTTTCAAAAACGTGTCAGCCATATTGGATCTGCCATTTTGAATTTTTAAAAGCTAACACCAGATTCTAAATCAGCGACCATAAAAACCTCTGAGAAACGAGTTTTAAGCAAATCCAATGAATTTTTAAAAAACGTGTTCTCCATATTAGATCCACCATTTTACATTTTTTAAAACTAACACTGGATTCGAAATCGGCTACCCCAAAAACCCCTTTGTACCAAGTGTCATGAAAATATATTCACAAGAAGGTCTTACACATTTTGGGACCATTTTTTTATATCTTAGCTACACACTGAAGGGGTTAAAAAACAATTGCCAATTTTTGTTAAATACTTACGGTATTGAGAAAAAATAACAAAATTTTCAACAAACACCTCCGGGGCGTAATGGATCACTTTGCTTATTTTATTAAGAAAAACCTATTATATTTAAAATATTAATAAAATAATCCTGTCAAGTTTAATTTCTTGTAATTTCTATATTAATAAGTACCAATGATAACCTTTTATAAAAAAATAACTGGAGAAAAGATTTTTTAAGGAAATGGATTTTGCATTTCGCTACAACTTTTAAAATTTTGAAAATTGCGTGAAAATGTTTAAAGTTTAAATTAAATATTTTCCACTTTCAATATTCTTTGTTATAAATATACAATAGAAACCAAAATTGTCAATACCGTAATAATATTTTATGATCTTAATTATATTTTCATTGCTGATCCATTACGCCCCACGTAGTGATAATTATTGTAAACTATTGAAGAGATCTCCGGTTATTTCCCGCATATTAACCGAAGTGAAACATTCGGGGGTGGAGAGTAAGTATTGAATGTAAAAAAATTATGTAAAACCCGTAAAATTTCTATAAAACATTTTCTCGTTAGATATTCTTGTTGAAATTTTGATTTAAAAAAAATAATAAAAATAATGAATATCAGTAAGGAAAAAATAACAATAACAATAGAAAATGACAACATCAAGGATGTAATGATTTTTTTTTAATTTTATGATAAAAGTAATAATAACAAATAGGTAATAAAAATGTCTAAAAAAATTATATTCTCGAGAAGTTGATAAGAAATGAAGTGAAAGCGAACGATTCAAATTCTGCATTGAAATAATTCTGAGGTGAGAATTGAGATTCTGAAGTGGCGGCCGCTCATTTGGTGTCTTATTCTCTTTCTTGATGAAAAGCTGTGGTTATATATATATTGAAGACGAGTTGGCTTTCGAATTTAAATAAGAGCAACGTGAAACTAAAAGTGGATTTTAGCTTTAAGTGAGATATCTAGGCATAAGGTTTGGTTTTGTGGATAAGCAACACAGAGAACTCCAATATACATACGCTCAAGCTAAGTCTTTATATCGTCGTCGGTCTTATCAGACGGACGAGTATAACTCAAACAAGAACCAATTTACTTTGGATTCATATTCAGCGGGCCAAAATATATGGAAATATACTATTGTAGTGTCTCGGACAAAAAACTCTTTTTTTGTGCCTGTGTAAATTGATGTATATGTGTCCTGACGCGGTGAAAGGGACCTTACGTCTAAAAAAATTAATTTTGAGTTATTGATACCACTCTATCCAGATTTTTTCAATCGATATAATGGCATTAATAACAAAATATTAATTTTTTGGGCGTAAGGTCCCTTTCACCGCGTCAGGGCACATATAAAGTTCACATTTTATCAAAATTGATCAAATTAATAGCTATCTATATTTTTAACAAAAAGTTTAAATTTTGCATTTCTTGACATTTTTAGGGTTCCGTATATCATAGGTGTAGAGTCTACAATGAGCACGATCAACGTAGACGCGACGTGCTGACGTCAGTCATCCACGTCGCGTCCACGTGTAGGTCGATCGTACGACTCTACTTAAGGCTTGTTCCACAATGAGTGACGCTCCTATGTCTTATCCCTTTATATTATAAAAAGATTTCGCCGCCGGATTCAGTGCCCTAAAGTTGGTTACAAATGACCATAATATGAAAAGCAAAAAACATGACCTACATTATTTGTTTATGTTTATCAAATCCATGTGTCATATATGATTTTATGTGTTCCTCATCTTTTTCGGAAAGGGAGCACATGCTCATCTTGAAATTTTGCACGGATTATCGGGTCATCATATGTAACCATTTGGCATAAAAAAAGTTTCAAAATTTGAGGTACGAAAAAGGGGCATTTTTGCATGGGGCTTGCCGAGGCTCTTTCTATCTTCTATCTTCCTGGAAGTTACCAGAAAAATTCCAAAAATTATTTTAAATTTTGTTTAATGAAATTACTATTTAAAAAGGTTTAAAAAAATTTAAATGATTCAAATTTTGCCACTTGTGAATATTTTATGTATTCGAAGAAAAATTGCAGGGTCACTTTTTGTAAGGATAAAATGATAATTATTTTTTTAATGTTATTCGCACTTTAAAAAAATTTATTTATTATATCATTATATTGTGCGTATAACATTAGACAAATGATTATCATTATAGATCTATTAATTGAGGAGCTGGATTCTAGAATCGGCTCTTCGCTCGGAGAGCAAGCTCTAACCCAGGCGGAAATTTACCACTGGCATCGTACCGCGCCTGTACAGACGTCGGTAAGACTGTACTGACATTCGTCCGCGAGACAACCGGATCGGTGCAGGCTTTCTACTGGAACATGACCCAAGCTATTCCTAATCGAAGCACCGAAGTCTAACACGCTAACCACTACGCTATTCGCTCGCATGCGGATCTGTGCATAATAATGTCGATATGTAATACCGCTACAAAGCAAACAATAAATAATACTTTTACAAATACTTTGGGATATTTTAGCATTTTATGAATATTATGTAAATAAATCTAGGGTTTTAAAAAATATTTTAAAATTTTTTATTTTTTTAATTATTCTATTATTATTATTATTATATTTATTTATTATTTTTATTATTCATTTTTTTATATTTATAAATAATTATCTGTATACTTTATTTATAAATATTTAAAAAATTTGATTATAACAAAAAAAATTAATTCTTTAATATAGTTGTTAATTAATAAATAAAAATATAATTAAAACCTATTTTTCAAATTCAATAATTTTTAAAATTGAATTTTATATTCTATTGTATTGTTAATTCTTTTTTTAATATTTAAACTTTAAACAATTCTCCTACAAAAATTTTTTACAACATAATAGATTAAAAATTTTTATTACTATAATTATTATTTTATTAATTTTTATTGAAACAATAAGACTATAGCTAAATTTTTGCATTGTAAAAAAATCTATTTCTGAAAATTCTGAATAATGTGTTAATTAAAAAAAAATTATTTTAGAAAACATTAAATTTTTTTAGAAAAACAATGACGATAGCCATATTATTAGCATATTATTATTAATTGAAATCTTAATAATAAGAACATAAATGATATTAGTCCGCAGTCGGTAGAATGTCTGTACCGCTCGGGTTGTCAGACGGGCGAATGCCAGTACAACGCCGGTTGTTCGGCGGTATCAAATTTGTATCGAGCTGGACGCGCAGCCATTACAACACATAGTCACGTTCCAGTAGAATACCTGCACCGCTCCGGTTGCCAGGCGGACGAATGCCAGTACAACGCCGGTTGTTCGGCGGCATGAAATCTGTACCGAGCCGGACGCACAGCCATTATACCACAGTATAAATTTTGATCCGGCGGTCGGATCCGTCTTTGTACCGCGCCAGCAGACATTAACACCCGAATCGGTACAGACTGCCTGTACCGATTGACTCTCCAAATCAATCGGC
The DNA here is from genome assembly GCA_032872475.1 of Leptopilina myrica (nomen nudum). NCBI lineage: Eukaryota > Metazoa > Arthropoda > Insecta > Hymenoptera > Figitidae > Leptopilina > Leptopilina myrica (nomen nudum). Next base: position 43,163,342 of record CM065458.1, on the reverse strand, counting down.
GCGGATTCTTGACGGTTGGTTGATCCGGCATTCGTCCGACTTTTCCGCCTGGGAATGTTAAAAACTTTCCTGATGTTCTGTGCCGACAGGGTCCTCTGTTCTCTCAGATGAATGGAGAATTCAATTATAAATAGGTTAACTTGAAAAATAATAATTTTTATATTTGGTAGAAATAAACCAGTTCGGACTCCATCAACACGAGCGTGACAAAAGCGAATAATAGTTTCTCTAGTTGGAGCCCTTTTTAATTCTAATATTTCCATTTCTTTTTGTTTCAGGTGAGTTCAACAATTTTTGTTTCTGTCGAGTTTATTTCGTAAGTAAATATATTTTAAAACTGATATTTTTCTAAAGAATTAAACAAATAAAAACTTAATAAATACTCCCTAAAAAAAATAATCTTGATTTGCTTCTAAATTGAATGCATATTTTCCTATTACACTGCAGTCCATGAGAATCAGGACGATTGCGATAAATCGGTGACTGATTAACAATTTTTAATTCTCTAAGGCTCATTTTAAAGCAGAAATTCTAACAAAGATTTCTGTGTTTTTAGAAAAATTGTATCTAAATTTTTCTAGATTTTTGAAGAAGTTGAATTCAAGAGACCAAAATGAGAAAAGTTGATAATTTTTTTGTTCTTTGTCACTCTATAACTAAAATAATAGTTAATGAAATAACTTCACATATGCAAGCTTTCTTATTGTCTTTAAATTTATTTGTATCTCTTTATATTGCCGAGATATATAATCGAAAAAGTTATGACATGTTCTTTTATAGAGTCGCGTGTAATCGTCCTAATACTCGTAGACGGTAGTGCATATATGGGACAAAATTCCTCAACTGTCCAGGTCAAAAAATTTATTTTCTCGAAACTTTGCCAAAAATTTATTTACTGTGACCTTGAAATTCAAGTTCAAATTTGAATTATCGGGTGTACTTTCGAAAAGAGCATACCTCCGATTTCAATGAAAGTTAGTATACTTACGCAATTTTGTGCCCTGATTACGAAAATCATAGTGAAAATGGGCGCAAATAAGTTTATCATGGTGAAAACCATAAAAAATACCGTAAAAATATGGTTTTTTTAATTTAACTCCTAAAAACACAAAATTTGAAAAAGTATTCTTAACAAAAGATGTAGGTCTTAACGAAACACATCTTTCTTGTACAGTACATTTTTGTCCAATTGTAATTAGTTCTCGAGAAAAACATAAAAAACCATAAAATTTTCTAGAATACGAATTAATGATAAAACGGAATTATTCTTAACGAAAAACAGTAACATTTATGTAATTCAGAGTGCTAATCAAGAAAATCACATTGAACATTTTTGAAAATTAAAATTTTATAATAAAAACCATAAAAAACACGATAAAAATGTTTTTTTTTGCATTTAACTCCTAAAAAATACTGAATTTTTGCTGTTTTGTAGTAGAACGGGGATCAAATTGACATTCTAACACAGACCCGACCTTCCTCCAAACGAAGGCCGCCACCCCCGTGTTCTCTCGCTATTCTGTAATAGAACGGGGGTCAAATGCACATTTCTAGTTGGTACTAGAAGGTAACCAACCCAGACTCGAGCCCCCTGCAACGGCTACTACCGACTGAAACAGTTAATTAAGGAGTTGGATTCTAAAACTGGCTCTTCGATCGGAGCGCAAGCGCTAATACCAATCAGGTGTCAGTGAGTGGCCCAGAGGAATTTTTTCTTTTTCTAACCTATTCTATTAGAAAGCTTACCTTTTTTATATGAGCAATGTAAAAATCAGAATGGGACCTTGAAAAGTTTTGCAAAAAAAATTATAAATCTGATTTTTACATGGTTTATAGGAAAAAAGTAAGCTTTCCATTAAAATAGGTTAGAAAAAACCGATTTTTAGATACATTAAAATCAAGAATTTGGCCTTGAATTTCAAGGTCAAATTACAAGAAATTATGTTAAAAAACAATTCGACTAGTTAAAAATTATGATAAAGATTAATTCGATAAATTAAAAATTATATTCAATGAAATTTCGAAATCTGAAAATTATGCGAAATGAAGTTTCGATGATAAGCATTTTGATGTTTTAAAAATTAGAAAATTGAAATTTAGGGAATAATCATGCACCTTTGCGTAATGCCCGTATTGAATTTTGAAAAGCAACAACATACTCAAACATTTCTAAAATTCAAGAAAAAAAATTTCAAAATTTAAACCTTAAAATATCAATACATAAATTGTTTGCAAAATTACGATAATTGATTTTACAAAATTTGAATTATACGCCAAATTCATGACTCTAATTTTGTTAATAAACTAAATAAAGCAAAAGCCAGTTGTAAAATTTCCATCTATTTGATGTGAAAAATGCTCGTATGTCAATAAACCATTGTTAATGGTCTGTAAGTAAAATAATAAAGGTTAACAAAATTTTCAATAAAATTCCCATTCAATTTTAAACTTATATTGCAACCCCTGCTTTAACAATAGACCCAAAAGCCTATTATTGTATGGGATTATTATTTTTATGACTTAAAAAGTTTACAATTTAGATAAATCAATTTTTAAAACAAAAAAATTTATATTTAAAATAAAATGATGCTTTATGATTACAAACATCTAAAATATCTAATTATTACGTAAAAACGGATATTATTTTTTAACTTAGATTCACATCAACATTTAGCATATATAATAATTACTTGTGAAGAATCTGAGTTCATGAAAAACAAATATAATGTTGAAATATAAATAAAAATTATTTTTAACATTAACAAAGAAATATTCGACTTTTATCTTAATGACGCCCACATAGCACAAAATCTTCCAAGAAGTTTCCCGTAGGAACCTTCGGAAGTTACCCTTGGTAACTTCCTGGAACTTTCCAGAAAATACAATAATGTCCGCAGGTTAGAAGCTTCCCATGTAAACTTCCTGGAAGCTTCCCATAAAAACTTCGTGAAAAGATAAAAAAATGTAAATACTAAGATTCAAATGAGGATAGAAAGAGAATGAAGTAGATAGTAGAAGGATGAAATAAGGGTTATTAGAAGAGATTGAGAAAAATATGAGATAAAAAGAGATTGAAAGGATTGGAAAAGGAAAAGCCTGGGATAAAGGAAGGTCATAAGCAGGGATCAGTGTTTTTTTGGATTAAAGTCCAAAGATTAAATTGATTAAATCAGCGACAGAAAGGCAAGAAAGTAGATAGAAAAAGTATTGAAGAAGATTATTATTGACATGTCCTTTTGGAGATCGTTTTTCCAACATTTTAAATATAAGAAAACTGTTATTCAAAAAGATTGAGAAGAAGAGGAGATAAGCGATAGTTGTAATAAAATGGGAATAGAATTAAATAGGGATAGAAAGGGAAAAAAGTGAATAGAAAGAGGATAAAAGGCGAAAAAGTAAGGGTTATTAAAACAGATTGAATAAAAAGGGAAGATAGAAAGAGATTGAGGGAAATAAAAAAGGGATAGCCTGGAATAGAAACAAGATTGTTAAAAGAGATAAGTATATTCTTAGATGGAATTAGAGATAGAAAGAGATAGGTGTGTATATTGAAATCATTAAAAGAGATGAAATAAAGGTATTTGAAAAAGATTTATACAGAAGGAGGGATAAAAAGTGATTGAAGTGATAAAGTGGGAATAGACTAAGATAGAGAAACTTTATCTCTTTCTATCTCAGAGATAAAAAAAGCCGTAGAAATTTGTCGTGGCCTTCCTAGTGTTAGCCTACAGCTAGACAGTTTCTGTCGTGGAATTTTATTTTCAAATAACTGCCCTGGTCCCGTAAAGTTAATATACAGTTTTTGTACAGTATTCCCTTCATTTCTCTCGATATGGAGACTGTTTAGTATTTATCGTGATACTGTCTAGGTTACCAACGTAAGAAATAGAACAAGTCCGTTTAGTAGGTGTCATTAAATTCGTTACACAGAAAAAAACCGGACTCAAAATGAGTCGCATATGAGACTCATTTTGAACTGCAACAAAAATGATACCCCTTCGACTCATTCTGAGTTTCTAGGAAAAAAACTCAAAATGAGTCTTAGGGGTATCATTTTTTCTTTACGATAAAATTACAATCACATTGGAAAAGCTAAGAATAATTTATATAAATATGAATTAAAATAATTGTTTATAACTAATAAACACGTTGCACTTGTCAAAACATTAATACTTGCAGTCGATTTATTGTTTTTATGAGAAATGGAAAAAATTTTTTAAGTTAGACATTTGTCAATTGACAGACAGGGATGGGCAACCATAGAACACGAAACATGCGAAACACAAAAGAAAGTAACTAGAATATTGTTATTTTACTCATTTTGAGTCACTTGAAGTTGCCGATTACTCATTTCGAGTCACTTGAAGTTGTCGATTACTCATTTCGAGACCGACTTCTAAATGAGTTGCAACAAAAATGAGTCGGGCTTTTTTCTGTGTATACTAACTAGCTAGCAAACCAAATCTTCTACTGTTATTGCGTATGTAATACATTTAATTTTTTAAATAAAATCATTATATTATTTAGTACATTATTAGACATTCTAAAGCGACTGTCAGAGTTACGTACTCTCTAAATGAACGGGAATCATACGTACTTTCCAAAACAATCCGCTAACTTACGTGACTTCTAAAACCAACCTGGAAGATAGGTAACTTCCAAATTGTCTTTTAAACAGAAGTACATTGTACTTGGAGTAAACTATTTGTGTGGAGATAGGTTTTCATACTGAATCTATTAATCTATTAAAATTAATTATCTCGTCAGGAGGCGTCGTTTTTTTAACAAAAAGTATTGAAGTTTTGAATAATTCAATTTAGAAATTCGGAAAAAATTTGTTGCTTAAAAAATGTAATTAAAATTTTTTTTAAATAATTGTATTTCCTAAAATAATTAATTTAATTTGATTTTCAATTTTTTATGCAATATAAAATTTTTTTGTACATACTGCTGCTAATTGACAAACGGAAAATTGGAAAATACTTAGAACCTGTTGGGGGTAATCTAAGGTTCATGGTGTAAAGCTGCCGTATTTAAATTTAAAAAATTCTTTATTTAACTAAAATAGAAACAGTTTATTATTGCGATTTGATGATACCCATATTTTCTACTACTTAATAAAATTGTTCTACGAAAGTGAAATAATTACTCAATACACAAGAAAACCGGAAGTAATCCGATTTAAAAAAACTTATATTACTGGTGAAGGGAGGGTTAAGTTGTTGAAAAAATAAGATATTTTATTTATCTTACGCTGTCTAGACTTCCAAGAGTTGTTCCTGGATTTCCTCCCCCAAAACTCATATGAGTACTCGACAAAGAGGGGCAGGACAGTGAGTCGTCTGTTGTTGATCCCCTTGCGTCCGTGCTCTGAGACTTTAGAGGATCTTAACGAATAAGATAACGCGGCGCCAAGAATTCAATATTCCAAGAGGCCGACGTCACCGCTCTCAGCTACAATTCATACATGAGAGGTCATATCAATTACCAAAAATCTTTTCATTTTACACTTGTACTTGAAAATTGTTCTTCTTTTTCGTCCTTAATAATTTATTCAGTAATCTTTAAATATGAACATTGAAAAAAATTTCTTGTGAAAGCCAAAGGGTTTTTTGTAGAATATACGATTAGGTTAAGTTCCCGTGTAGAAATTTTCCAACTTCGCTTTATTAAAAAGGGGCTTTGATAAGGAATTAGTAAGGCTAAGCACACTAGAAATTTCTAGATAGGCAATAACCGGGTTCTGACTAGAATGCCTTCTTTTTCAGATAGGGAAATCTAACTGGATCTTTTTATGTCACTATTAAATATTTAAATCAGACCCTGACTTGAATGCCTTTATTTGAATTCACACATTCTGATATTCTACTCAGACACTGGCAAGGCGATCTAGTTAGAACCTCTCTATTTTCCACATCATCACCTGATATTCCAAACGTGAGGAAATTAGACAGGTCCTGACGAATTTTCTTAGTTTGCGCCTCACTTGCGAAGGGGCATCTATTCAAATCCTTATTGAAGCCTATTTTCAATTTCTACACGGGTTGTGCATTAAACTGGCGAGTTTAGTGTTTCCAAAAAGCTGGTTCAGGCGTAGCACAAATCAATCTGTAATATCACCAGGAAATTCAAGTTTTCGTCTACTAAAGTTTGTAACACACACAGCATAGTCCAGTTTGTGTATTTCTCAAACTCAGCTGTTTGTGGATACTACAACTACTTTTCATAGATAACGTAGGAAATCCTGTGAATTTAACAAAAAATTTTTTTCCGTGAAGGTTCTCTTTTTTCCATTTTATATTATTGCTTCTTCTTTCTCCCTTTTATTTCTTCTATTACTTCTCCTTCTCAATTTTTTTATTACTTTGTTCTCCTTTTTTCTTTTTATTCCTTCAGTTATTTCTCCTTCTACTTTGTCCTCCTTTCTTCCTTTTATTTTTTCAATTTTTTTGTAATTTCTTTTATTATTTCTTTTTTTTGCTTCCTCATTGCAATCTTTGCATTCGGGATGATTTAAAATTTTACAAAAGAAGGTTATATGGATTCATTTTCTTCTAGAACATATGTATATTCAATTCTGAGCAAATGTCCAGATAAAGGTACCAAACTTCCCACATTATCTGAAATGATTTTTTTTAGAACGTAGGTCACTTATTGAAACTACGCAATCCTAATTGTTTTTTATCAAACCACAAGACAAGTGAGTGTCGTAGAGATCCTTGAAAAAATTTGTCGCAAACCTCATAATATTTTCTTGCATTTTACCAACAAAACTCCTAAACAATCTGAATCAAGGCAAGAAAATATTACACACACTTCCACCACTTCCCTATTAAGTTATTAAGTGAAAAATCACTCACAAATTGTTTTGGGTACCGCTATAGTCGATATTTTAGATGGACAAGGAAATTTTAGAACTTGTCGAGCATTGTTAGATTCGTGTTCGCAATGTAATTCAATCACGGAAAAATTCCCCAACTCGTTAGGTTTATCGAAGAAGAAAACTGACGTCAAATTAAAGGGCGTTGAAAATCTTCATTCCGAAATCAAGTTCAGTACCACAACAATGAAAAAATTAAAATATGATAACTATGAAGTTAATATGTCCTTCTTAATTTTAAACTAAATTTCAGAAAAAATGCCTTCATTAACAATTAATAAAAATTCAATAAAGATACCTAATCAGATTTTCTTAGCTGATTCATTGTTTTATGAACCAGCTGAAATTGATATATTAATTGGTGCTAAACATTTTTATGATATGTTATGTGCTGGTCAAATTCGAATTAAAGGTCAGACAGCACTCTTTCAAGAAACCGAATTAGGTTGGATTTTTGCAGGTCGGTGTGTTCCTCCTCGGACATCCTCAATTGCATGTAATTTAATAAAATCTAAAGAGTTGCCTATCATATGGGAATTAGAAGATGATTCTTCTACTATGCCAAAGTCCGAAGAAGAAAAATCTGCTGAACTTCATTACACTGAAAACGTTACAAGAAATGACTCCGGAAGTTATTCTGTGCGAATTCCATTTAAGCACAAAATAGATTCATTAGGAGATTCAAAAAACAGCGCTTATCAATATTTTTACGCGTTAGAGAAAAAACTTTCAAAAGATTACAATCTCAAGGCGGAATATTCTGCTTATATTCAGGATTATATTGATAAGGGTCATATGTCTCTTATTAATGAGACTTATGATGTTAAGACTGGTTTTTATCTTCCTCATCATGCTGTAAGAAAAGAAACAAGTCTAACATCCAGTACTATAGTTGTTTATAATCCCAGGCGCGAAAGACCAATGCTGACGATGGATTGAAGCTTTATTGAGCCTTGAACGCCCAGCGTGGGTAATCCAGAGTTGAAGCAGTCTTTAAAACACTGTCACTCAATGTTGGTTCAACATTGGAGACCAATGTTCGTCCCATGCTCGATTCAAGACTCGATCAATCTTCGTGTGTGAAGCTTGAATATCCAATCTTTATTCAAGCTTGAATCAAGGCTTGAATCAACGATGATACAATATTCACTTTATTTATTACCGTATGCACTAAACAATAATCAATAATTTCATCAATCATTTTTAAATAATATAAAAAATTATCTAAATTAATAAATAATTATTAAATATTAAATAATTTATTAATATTTATTATATGTAAATATTAATAAATAATCAAATAATTTAGATAAAAAATTATCTAAATTAATAAATAATTATTAAATAATTAATAATTTATTAATATTTACATTTAATATATTAAATGTAAATATTTAGAAATTATTAAAAAATAAATATTAATAAATAATTATTTAATATTTAATAATTATTGATATTATTATTAATTACAATAATAATTATATAATAATATAATAAGTATTATTATTAATTATTATTATTATTTAAAATAATAATACTATAATTATAATATTAAGATAACAGTGGTAAATAAATATTAATAATTATTTAGTGTATAATATTTACATTAATGATATTATATTATAAATAAAGTTCAATCTTATATTATTTTTTTCTTGCACAGTGTAAAATTATTATTTACAAATTTCAAAAGTTTCGCTTTCGTTTGTCTGAAAAATTTTCAGTGATAAAAAACTTCCAGTATAAAAATTGTTCATTAGGGTGTAATAAATATTTATGCCAAGTATTTTTACATTAGGATTAACCGTTTAGAAAATATTATCAAAATACTATTTGTTGTCAAACGCGAGTGACCTTGCGAGTCAGCGTAGCCAACTCAACACATACGTTAAACTCTTGAGTTGGCAACGCTGAGTTGCAAGGTCACACGCGTTTGACAAAAAAATAGTATTATAATAATATTTATTAAACGGTTAATCCTAGTGTAAAAATATATAGCATAAATATTTATTGCACCTTAATGAACATTTTTTACACTGTAAGCTTTTGATCACTGAAAATTTTTCAGACAAACGAAACTCTTGATCTTTAAAAATAATAATTTGACACTGTGCAAGAAAAAAATAATATATAATAAAATTAAACATATTATCAAAAATAAATATTGTAATATTAAATAAATTATAAATATTTATATTTAATATTGTTCAGTGCACACGGTAATAAAGAAAGTGAATATTGTATTTTCGCTCACGAAGATTGACTGAGTCTTGAATCGAGCATGGAACGAACATTGGTGTCCAATGCTGAATCAATGTTGAGTTACCATGCTCTGGCAGTGATATACTTGATTAAGCAGGATCCCTTCCAACCTTCGTTGGCCGGGCGGTTTAAATAGGTGCGTTTATAGAGGTGTCGGGTATGCGTCGGGGTTTCGATCCCACATGCGAGCGAATATTTTTCCGTTTTCGTTTCTAAGCGATATATAAAATAATAAAATTGTGTGTTGTGTTGTGAATAAAAAATGTGAATATGTTTGTAAATAATATTAAAAGTCTGTTAAAAAATCAAGAAAAAAATGTACCGATTAACAAAAAAATTATCTTTTTTTACTAAAATTATTTTTTTTATTTTACTATTTCAAATGACATTTGTTTTTAATAATATATTATTTACATGAAAATAATATATATAATTGTTCTAATAGTATATTGGAATTAAATTTATACACATATATAATATGAATAAAAATAATGTCAATAATATTTATTATTATTATTATTATCAAATGATATTTTCATATTATATTGAATGGGCGCGAGAGTCGCGTAAATTGGGGAACAGTGGAAGCAGCCTTGTTTCAGTCTTGAATTAGGCTTCCGCAGCATTGATTGAAGATTGAACGCCAATCTTCAACAAAGACTGGACCGCGAGACTTAAATAAATGTTACATTATGGCTAGAATCAACCTTGCTTCCGCCGTCCCGCCAAGGCTTGATCAATATTGACCAATCCTCATCCAAGCTTCAGTAAAGCCTGAATCCAGCGTCAGTTCGCGCCTGGGATAGTTACTAGGACCAGTAAGTAATACATTATAAACTCACTTCAATTGTCATTAGATTCAGAACTTTTCCATATGCATTTACAGTAGATATTAAACAAATGTATCGACAAAATGCATAAAAAGTGACTTTCCCGCCTTAACTTCTAAATCATTTAACATGGCGAGCTACAATTTGGCATACTGGTGTATTTTAATACGAGTGTTATTGGAAAAACATGCAAAACCTGTAATATAATAATGTCTATAGCATTGTCAAGGGAAAACTAAACAAGTTTTGAAAAAACGATTTTTTCCCGTAACTTATAAATTATTTGATGTAATGAGCTAAAAATTGGTATTCTATAGTGTATTTTCAGTCTGATCACAAGAAATTTATTTAAAAAAATTTTTGAAAAATATTTTTTGTGCCAAATGATCTAAATACTATAATGTACGGAACTTCAAGAATGAGTGCGACTCGCACTTGCCGCGTTTTTCCATATTTTTGTCTTCTTTTTTAATATCTTTTTTTTTCACTAAATATTTTCATTTTCCTCTAAACAAATTGCTCTTCTTTTCCTTTATATAAAATATATACAATATGTATATACAAATGATTGCTAAAATTATTATCAGATGAAATATTTGGAATTAAACTAGTGTGTCATCACTTATCATTTTCATTATTCCACTCTCATTTAGAGAGAATATTAAACACACAGTTTCGAGGGAAATTAGTTTTGCATTTTAATTACAATATATATATATGTATGTACATTTTGATAAACAAAACACACAATTCATATTGAATCAAATTAAAAATTAAATTATATTCCATTAAATGTAAAACAGAAGATTTACAATCTTGTCACTTCTCTATATGTTACTCGTCTTTCTCTATGTGCCAAATAATTGAATGTATAAATTTTTCTTTTTCGAAAAGAGTGAGAAGTGTATGGGAGGGGGTTGAAAGTGCACAATCGATATTTTGCCTATCAAACGTCATTTTAAACGTTATCGACATATCGGTACATAATAAATTGTCGATTTATGTGGTTTAAATACTGTAATTTATAATTTTTACATTTAATTGGTGATTTAAATAAAATGATATTTATTTTTCTCAGTCGATTTAATCTAATTATTCACTGTCAAAAAGAGAAAAGTTAAATTTAAACTCCAAACGGGATTAGCTGTTGCTTGGGATGTAGCAAGTTCGTTAAGCAACGGTTTTTAATATGCAATAGCTATTAGAAAATAGCATTCTGCAAAAATCTTTCCTCTCTAAATCTGAATAAGGTTAATGTGCCATCTACTGCGATTTTCAGGTTTAGCAGCCTTTGAAATAAAAAATTCGAGAAATATTGTAGAATTTCTTACTTGGAATTACACTTTGTTATAAACTTAAAAAAAACAATTTAATTAAATATGATAAAACTGCAGTTTATTAAAATTAAAATAATTCACATCATTTCAAGAAGTGGTCATGGTCGTGATAATTTTGCATCTGAGTCATTCGTCATTCTCATACTCTATCATCGACAGATCAGATGGTTAAGTCTTAAGCCGTATTTTTGTGTTTACAAATATTCCGCGAATTTTCGAATTTAAGCACTATAAATTTCCTACAAATCGGCCATCCTACAAAATTCATTCGCCTCTAATGATTAACTATTTACAACCCACGGCTTTATATACTCAGCACCTGTACATGTGTTTAGTTTGGAATCTTTTTTTGAGCGAGATTTAGCTCCGTATCGAGAAAGGGCGCAAAAAAGAAGAGAGGTCATTCAATGACGTTCCTAATGATGGTCCTTTGACAAATCATAGATTTCTCCTCTTTTCCTTCCCGGAACAAGATGATCTTTATCCGTCTTAAGGTTATACATTTTCACTGCTGAAGTATACATACATATATTGTATGTGTAATTGACTGTTTCTTCAGAGTGAATTCAGTTTGTGTGTGTGAGAGAGAGAGGGAGAGAATTTTTCTTTTATTTCTTGTTCACACACGTATACGGAGGCTCAGACATAAGTTTCGGCCTTGGCATTTGCGAATAAATGGATCCACTGTCCCTTTGGTTGAGTAGATTCTGTAAAAATACCCCCTTCACAGCGGTTGAACGAGGTGGTTAGAGGCAAGGAACGTTTCCGTGAGATAAGATAAGACCATATCAAGAACAACTCTCTTCCTTCTCTCTCTCTCCTTTTCTTTCTCTCTTTTCTAAAAAGACACGGCGACGAGCAGCGATTTCATGTACACCCATCGCATTACAATCTTTACACGAGTAGCAAATGACCAACCGACACTTGACCCGAAACATCGAATCGCCATTAAGCCATTAACGACAAGAAACTGTGTCCTATTTAAAGAAACTCTCGTTGCAAAAATAAATCCACTTTTCGAAAAGCAGGGAAACTTTAGAAGCGAGATAACCAAATTGCAAATTTTGAAACCGCCTATTTGAATTTTTGAAAATCCATTTAAGATTCATAATCTCAAATAATAAATAACATTTGGATTGGTAAACTTAATTTGTTTACAGAGTTTAGGAATCAAGTTTAAATAGCAACGCCATTTTCGCATTTTTTTGACGCTTCTGACACTTACTCATGCGACGCCAATTGGAACGCCATGCCGCTGAAGTGGTTAAAGATTAAAATACAAAAAATAGACAAAATGAACCGTCCTTTTCTAAAAAGACGGTTTTTGTAATTAACAAACCATTTTTTACAAGATTAATAATAAAAATAAAGAAAATCAAGGTTTTTCTCAAAAATTACTAAATTGCGATTATCTCGAAAACTATAGAACCGACAAAAGGGTACCTTTTCATATGTAGGTCCGCATATATGCACTGTAAAAAAGGGAGTTAAATTTTAACTCCCCAAGGGATTCTATAAAAGTCGCACTCATTGGGGAGTTAATGCCAGGGGAGTTAAATAAAGGGAGTTAAAATTTAACACCTAAATGTTAACTCCTAATGGAAAAAATAACTCGCGCGGGTGTTGAATGAAGGGAGTTAGAAATTAACTTTCTTTTGGAGTTAATTTTTAACTCAAAAAATTTAACTCCCGCTACTACCGAGTCCGTTAACTCCCTAAATTTTTTACAGTGTATGACCGCGTCTGAGAGTTAAGAAAAAAAGTAGGTTTATGACGTTTTCTTAAAATAAAAGGTCCTAAAAGCTTCATGCAATCAGTAGTCGGTGAAAAAAAGCATCAAATATAAACACCAAATCTATCTGCAAAGAATTTAACCTAAACTCTCGTACAAGGAAAAAAAAGTTCGCCGATTATTCGAGAACTTCGTTCGTAACTTTTGGATTTGTATCGCTAATTTTGTCTATTAAAAAGACATCACCGAAGATTACTTTTATATAAAAAAGGTCTAATAAAATATGTTTAGCTAATTTAAAAAAATTATTTTTTATATTATAAGTATTTTTATTTCAATATGTACTTTTATATCAATAATACTCTTCTTTATATTAGAACTATTTTGAACAGTTTTACGACATATTTTACCGTAATATTTAACTAAATATTAACATTACAATGCACAATTCTCAGGTAAAAATTAGGAAAAATTACTCGCTATATTATTATAGTGAGTAATTTTTCCTTGTTTTTACTATCATCCTAAGCTATCGTTACACTCTGATGTTAGCATAGTAGTTAAACTGTACATTTTTCAATAAAAAATTGTTAATCAAAAAGAAAAAAATACCGAGAGAAAAAAACTGTCTGACAGCATGTAGACAGATACTGCCATAACCTATCTATAGTGTGGTGCAACGCCAGGCATGAACGCGCGCTTGCGTATGAACATTAATTTTAGGACCCAGGAGGTTCATACCTCTCATAAAGTTATAAATAGTGAACTAAAACTTCGGAAACTTAATAAATACATTCAATAGGTCTTGTACAGAACAGTGATAACACAATTTTCAAAATCACCTAAGTTGACTTAGGTCGTTTTTCGAGCGAACGGCTCATATAATCGCGCTTAAGGAACAGTTGACATATACGTATACATATGTCCCACTTAGAATATTTTATGTAATCCTTATAAAAATTAACCAATTAATTTGCGCTAAATTGCTTACTATTTCGAATAGATGTGGCTACAATTAAAAAGATAGTAAATTACAAAAAGTTGTAATATTTATTTTAAACAATAGAAAAAACATTAACAGTTTAAAAAAATAATGTAACAAACTATACATTTCATTAACATTTAATGAATAATTTTTAACAACACTTCGTTTTTTTTGTTTTTATGGTCGTTATGATTACTAACGATCTTAAGTCAAATTTAAAAAATTCAAAATGGTGGACTTAATATGGACCAATTTTTTTTTAATTTTATCAAAATTGCTTTCAAATTCACTGTTAAAAATGTTCTGAAAATTCCTATAGAATTCAGACACAAATGTAACGTAATTTTCTAAATGACTGTACTGAAAGCATTCATAAGTAACATTTGCTAGAAATTTACTACACGTTTCTTACGATTTCTAAATGTTACTCAACATTTTTAGTAAAAATCCTTAATGAGTATCGGAATTCTAATTTCAGCCAAGCAAAACTCAGTAACAACTTAAGGAAATTAAATGAAATGTAACTGAAAATTTGAGAATTGAAATGATTTAAAATATCTTTAGTTATCGATGATTAATAAAATTCTATGTTCAAAAGAAAAATTTTTAAAAAATACAAATTGACCAAAGATTAATTATAAATATTAATAAAATTATTTTACAGATCATATCATAATATTATTTTTAATAATAATAAATAAATTTATAATTATGTTTAATTTACTTTATAAATGAATTACTTGTCAATCTAAAACAATGATAATGATGAAGTTTATTCCTTTTCATGAATAATAAATAATTAAAAAAATAATTTTGTTCCCTACTGAAAATCCCCGTACAATATCTTGTACAGTAAATTGTACAAGATCTAGTACAGAACCTATACCTTTGTGTCAATGAACCTGTACCATTTTCCGCATAAGAAATTGAAACAAGTTCTTGTACAAAATGTTACACAAGATCTTGTACAAGAACTTGCACAAGTAATTTTTTTTTTGATTTTGAATAAAGGTCCATGTGCAATTTTTTGTACGAGATCCTGTACAAGAATGAGTACTTGCAAAAGATCTTGTGCAACATCTTGTACAAGAACCTGTACATGTAAATTTTTCGCTTTTGAATCAAGATTCATGTACAATTTCTTGTACGAGATCCTGTACAAGAATGTGTAGATGCACAAGATCCTGTACAAGTTCTTGTGTAGATAATATTTTTCCTTATTGTTTATTAATTTTTTTATTTATGCAAAATATAAGAAAATTTTTACATTATTATTAGAGACTCTCTGTATTTACGATTTAAAAACAACTGCGCAGCTGTAGAAGCCATAGAAAATTACTGCGCAGCCATTAAAGATTTTAATTAACTTATTTTTGGATTTCTGAAAAAGAAGTTATTTTTAATAATTTTCTTTATTAAATACCTGGCGTACATAAAGTAGCCCCAGTTGACGGCAGTATTATTCAATGCATAGGGTGGTCAGCTCCGTAGCAGCCCATTTTCGATTTGTTATAATTTTTTTATAATTATAGCTGTAGTAAAACCATTCAAAGTACAACTATATTATGCCCTAATGATGAGGAAAAGTGATATTTAACATTAAAAAAACAAAAATTTTTTAAAACTGATCTTGAAATTACACAGTTACGTGAAAATCACCCAAATATATTAAAATTGACCTTTTTCATATAATTAAAATTGATAATTGCTGTTATATGAGTCACGTGTGATTATTAACTGACTAGTTCTTTCCTCGGGTTCTATGTCATTCTATTCGCTAGAAATCGTCAAAGATCGCATTCTTCCGAATCTTGACAAATACATTTTAATTCATACACACTTCTTTATCTATAGCCACTATATCACCTCACACATCCAACATACATGTAATCAACAGACTCACCACATCATCCCCCTCATTGGAGCGAAAACACTTTCTCTGACAATTTCTTTACATAATTTTAGTGTCGTCCATCAGTTTCACAAAAATAAAAACATTTGTCATTAAAATTAAATCTATTCGATTATAAATTTCACTTTTTGTCGTTATATTTATAAATAGTCATTACATATTTTCAGAACACATAAAAATCATGCACATACACAAATCACACTATTCAGCATAAATAATTAAAAAAATTTGTGTACAAACAATACATTGATTCGGTTTACTTTCATTAATAGTTTTATATGGTTTTATTCGGTTGAACGTTCCAACGATATTTGAAGGTTCTTCTAAATCACTTAATTGAAATGCATTCGCATTGATGACCTTATTTACTCTAAAAGGACCAGAATAAATGTGAAAAAATTTATATATTACTTTATTTTCTTTATCCGACTTATGTGGAATTTTCAGTAAAACACGATCTCCCTCAATGATACGCAAACTACTGAATCGATGCTGGCTTTCTCGTCTTTTCTTACATACATTTTTCATTCGTTCTTTTGCAATTTCAATTTTTATCTCTCGAGACTCATCAACTCCAGGTGAAAAGTTTATCAAATCGCGAATTTTATCCCTCTTAGTAAATCTATATTGCAATTCATAAGGTGTATAATCCGTAGTGCAATTCTCTGAAAAATTTATACATTCTGCTATTTTGTTAAGGTAACGTTCCCAACGAGAATGTAAATCATGACAATAAGTGCGAAATAAGCGTCCCAACTCACGCATCACGCGTTCAGTAGGATTAGATTGGGGATGACGAATTGAACACATAATCCTTTTAATCCCATTTTTATTAAAAAAATTTTTTTATTTCCCAGACGTAAATTGTGTTCCATGATCGGATAATACTCGATCTGGTTTGCCATGATCTTCAAAATCATCATCAAGCAAATCACGGCAACCCGAAAGATAGGACACTATGACATCCTCTCCCCCCTCATTTGCATTCAAATCCGGCAACGCGCGACTAAAATAATCAGCCACTATATTATCCTGCCCTTTGCAATGACGGATTTAAAAGGAATAATTTTGAAGAAACAACGACCACCTCATTAGCCTTGAGTTATGATAGGGAGTTTTTAGAAGAAATGTCAGTGCAGCGTGATCAGTGATAACATAAAAAATTTGACCCAAGAGATATACTTGAAACTTGATCAATGCAAAAACTATTGCCAAAAGTTCGAGTCCCGTGTCAGTGTAATGAATTTCAGCTCGAGTCAAGCAGCGACTTACAATAGAGACAATACGCTTACATTCTTCGTCATCTAACTGATATAAAATTGCTCTTATACCTCTCTTCGATGCATCGGTTTGCAATCGAAATACCTTACCCGGAGGATAATTACTTAACGGTACCGTTACTAAAAACTTACGTTTCAAATTATCAAATTCTCGACTATGATTCTGAATCCAAGGAAATTTTATTTTTGAATTTAACAATTCGCGAAAAGGATCAAGATAATTTGCATATGAGATAACAAAGCGTCGATAGTATCCGAATGCACCTAGCACTTTTTGCAATTCTAAACGCGAAGTTGGTTCAGGAGTCTTTTGCAATAGGTACTTCCAGTTTATTCGGATCAGGTTTTATTCCATGAGGTGTCATAATAATGCCCAAATATGGAATTTCCTCACGAAAGAACATTGTTTTTCTCAAATTAACAGTTAAGCCGAATTCTGACAATTTACACAAAACTTTTTCTAAATCTATGAAATGCTGTTCAATACTTGTGGATGCAATTAAAATATCATCCACATATATTATTAAAAAGTCAGAGAAACTTTCATCGAAAACATCATTCATTGCGCGTATCAAAACAGAACCAACGATTTTAAGCCCAAATGGCATGCGACAAAATACATAACAACGACATTCAATTACAAATGCTGTATACTGCTCCGATCTTTCAGACAGTTTGATTTGGTGATAACCCATTGATAAATCCATGATAGTGAATACGCGCTTACCGTGATGTCCTTGTATGATATTTTTGATTCGCGGAGGTCCCTCATTATCAGCCTCTAGATATTTATTTATCGCGCATCTAAGCAAAGTCTAACAGTGCCATCCTTTTTTTAAATTCTCTATTGCCTATATTTATAGTCATATACACCTGTTGTGATACTTTAAAAACTCGCTTTCCGAAAGCGGCAGTAATTGCCATGTTACTTACGGGCATAATATCCCAGGTTTCTTTTTGATTAATACTAAGATAAATATTTTCAAGCCTTTCAAACATAATATGCGACATACACGTAGCCTGACTTCCGGAATCCAACAGAGCTTGTACTTGAATCCACATTTTAATAAACGTAATTCTTGGACTTCGCGAACCCTTTTTTTGAATACCCGTCGTTGAATCTTTATATTCTACGTCATGTATTGGGTCCTTATATGTTATTAAATCATAATGACTCGGAGCAGGACCTATGTCTCTCGAATCAGATACTCGTTTCCCGAAATATAATCTTTATTCTGTTCAATATTATTTTCTCGTATTTGTGACTGATGATCGTATTGATTAGGTCTGATTTACAACCGAATCACGAGTTTCTCTTACTTTATTATTTTCCCTAATCGCAGCGATATTAAACGCGAGGTTTTGCAAACCATCACCATCGAGAGATCTACTTGAATTATGATTTGTATCAATTGACGCGATTCGAGTATAAGACCTTTTATTTTGCTCCGAATTATTATTTCGCCATTGTTTATTAAGATGATCATCATTTCGATTTGATTTATTTTGATTTTGATTAAAATTAGTATTTCTATTATCTCGATACTGATTATTGATTGTATAATTTCTCGGTCCTTGATTTTGCGAAGTTTTATCTCGATTATTCTGATCATTTGTCTTTTGTGAATCATTTATACGACGAGTACCATTATGTACCGTTGGAGGCAACCGGTAAGAACTAGCACCACTATCACTACCTCGTTGACTGCTATAACCTTCATTTGTATTACCTGACCGAAATTGATCACTACCACGTCTGCTATTAGATCGTTCTACAACATTTGCATCGTCAATTCTAGTTAGTGAACCAACTACTTGTTTAACATTAGTCAAGTTAATCCCCGCCAAGGCTATCTGAACGCGCGATGGTAATTGCGATATAATAATTCTATTAATTTTATAATTCGTCATTGGAGTTTGAATTTTCATTCCTTCGGATCTTTGATTATAGAAAAAATTAACCAAAGTTTCACTCGCGTCATAACTTTTATTTCTCCATATATCCCTTCTTTGATCTTGAACATCGATAGACAAAAACTCATCTCTAAAACGGTCACAAAATTGTGGAAAACCAGTCATATCCTAACGATTAGCATCGAACCAGACACGCACGTACTCACTTAAGGAAGATTGTATAATTTTTGGTGCATAGTCAATTGGAACTCGTTTAAAAGATAAATATTGATCAATATCCCTCAAATATTCCTGAAATCGTCTGCTAATGAACCTGAAAAATTAGGCAATGTCATTTCGTATTTTATTGATCGCGGCAAATCAAAACCTGAATTAAAATGATTATTGAATAAACCTTTATTTTGGATCGGTTGTATTCTATACAAAATATTTTTTAAATTTCTAACTTCTCTCTCTCTAATGCTTCAATTCTACAAATCAATGAAATATTCTTAACAAACTTTTCTGTATCGTCAAATTTATCTCTATTTCGTCTCATTCTATTTAAGACTGAATCTGAACACATTTTATACAATATTCAAGAAAATAAATCACAATATAATTCAGTATAAAATCAGTACGAAATAAAATATTCAATTTTAATTACTAGTATCAATCACACACAACAAAACTATTATGATTACACACAACAAACAGAGGCATAAGCAAAAACAAACAATGACTTTGCCGCAGGCAGAAATCAACGACCGGCTTGGTACCGGGCCAGTACTAAGGGCGGACTTGCCGGTGCCAGCGTGGGACCGACATTACCGCCGGCCCGGAACCGGTCCAGTCAACAATGATAACCCGGGAAATATCCGCCCCGGTGCCGGTAAACCATCGGCCCGGTACAGGGCCGGTTCTTGTTTTCAGTGTTTTTGTACCGGTTTATTGCCGGCACAACACCGCCAAAATACCGGGCCAGTAAAATTTAGACACCGGCCCGGTGCCGGTATTTCTGCTGGCTTGGAGCCGGTAGTAAAAAAAATGATTAATTATTATTATTATTATACATTTTTACATATATTAAACGTTAAACAATATTATTTATTAATTAATTTAATTGTAAACACTAAATAGAATGCTGAAACATATGAATTATTATTAATTATTAACGAAAAATCTGAAGACATAAGGAATTGAACTCAGGACCCTCGGGCTGAAAAGTCGACGCCGCATCCGCTAACCTAAACCTGCTTATGAATTTTTAAAAATGTTCTAAATTAATAGAAAAAACCTTTTCTAAAAGACAGTTTGAATAATGTAATGTCAAAGTTAATAATTATAATAACATTTGTTAATGTCATTATACGTTGGGACTAAGGCTAACGAAAAACCGCTGTCATGATACCGGCCCGGTACCGGCATTATAGAAAAAACTTGCAGAAACTTAGTGTAATGAAATTAATATAATACCTTGTTAGATTATCAAAATTTTATAATAATAAATCAGATAAAACCTGACCAAAATTATTTAAACGAACAAAGTTATTATAGGGTGTCTAGTAATTCGGCAGTTACATATTCCCAGATGTTTCAGTGATTTTCCCGGACAATTTAAAGCTGAATTAATAGAGTTTAATGAAATGTAATTTTTCCAACTATATAAAAAAAGATTTTATAAAACATTTGATTTCGAGAGATTTGATTTTCTTATTCTTCCGAATGGTGTAAAAAAAATTTCAAAAAATTAAATTCACACCAAATGCACTCGACGATGTTGAGTGTAATTTTTTAAACATATAAACATAATACTGGATACATATTACCAGATAATACCAATAATGATGATTGGTTGGTCGTTTACTTTTAATATTTCTAAAGTCCTCGAGGGAAGAGACGAATGGTCAAAGATAATCAACCTAGAATGATGGAGACTCTAATTTTCTCAAGTTCCTCCAATTTGATAAAAGTTAAGAGGAAATAGAGATTTTCCGAATATTTCAGTAGGAAATATTTCTTCTCTCCTAATCTGAATTAGTTAAAGATTCAAATTTATAAGCTGAAATCAGTAAAAATTGTCTGTTAACTAATTATCGAAATTTGACTTTTCTAACCATTTAATTTATAATTATTAGTCCGCCATTTTTAATTTTCTTAAACTGACATCGAATTCGTAAGCAGCGACCTTGAAAACCCCCGAGTACCAATTTGGAAGCAAATCCAACCGCTGTATTCCCCGAGGGCACGAAAGGGTTAAATAGGAAAATGTATCTCAAGCAAAAATCACGTATATGACACGCCTTGGAAATATTCAAGAGTACATTGCCAAAAAATGGTTTTAATTTAACATTTTCTATTTTATACTATATAGTATAATATTGATTATGTTGCAAATGTTCCATACAACATTCATTAAGTGTTCCTTTTGTTATATACAATATTCTCAATGAATTTATAAACAAAGAAAAATGTTTAATTAAGTTATTTAATTTTAATTCCTATATTCATTTTAATTATTTATCAATTTCTAAAATATGCAATTCATGAATAATCACTTAATAATAATTAGTTAATTAATTTTTAATGAACTACTAATTAATTAATAAAAAATACATGAATAAATATAATCATTAACATTATAATCTAGTAATTTAATAATTAAAATAAGTAATTTTAAATTAATAATACTATTTATTATTATTACTATTATTATTATTATAAATGTTTATATTTTAATTCAGTAACTTATCTAAGTAAATATAATTGCTTCCTTATATAGAGGAAGTATTCCCCAGTAGCACATTATATTACAGCAATATTGAGAACATTGCCTCAACATTACAAACCATTGCCTCAATGTTGTCAATGTTACAGGAACATTTTGTGCTACTGGGGTTGTAATACCAAAATTTTTCGACTTCGATTTTTTAACATACCTATGTTATTTGATCTCAGGAGTTCAAAAATGACATTTTTGAAAAATGTCATTCCGTATCTGTCTTTGTGTGTAAACACCATATTTTCATAAATATCTCCAAATTATAAAAAGCTTTTGGGCTAAATTTTTTTAAAATTGTAGGTCTAAACTGCGGACATAAAATGAGAGTACTTTGAGATAGATTTATAAAGTTTAACTATTTATTTTTTTTATTTTTAATTTTTCAAAAAAACGTTTTTTGCCCATAACTTTAAGAAAATGTTAGGACACCTATAAATGTTTTTCTCAAATTTTTTAGAGTTTTTTTAGACGCATGTTTTGAGCCCAAAATAAACATTTTTCGTTCATATTCACCGGAGATATTAAACTTTTAAAAATCAAAAATTTTGGAAAATAATACTTTTTTGAAAATTTTGTTGAAAAATGTAGAAATAACTTTAAAATTATTATTATTATCTTGTAGAGCATTAAAAACGCTTCGATTGACCTACTTTTGAAGCTAATTCGATTAGAAATAAAGAAGTTATTCATATTTTAAAAAATAGAAATTGTGATGGAAATTAGAAATAAATGTTCATGTGAAAGTAACATTGAAAATGTGAAAAACATCATTTTCCAAATAATTATTTAAATTAAAAAAAAGGAATAATTAAGGTCATAATACACTGAGAAAACATGATACTTAAATGAAACACAAAAATAATGTTAGACGATTATGATTAATTGAAACCCAGGCAGAAAAGTCGGTGGTGTGCCGATGCCTACGACCGGCTCGACACCGGCCCGGTGATAAAGTCGGACAATACCCGGTACCGGCACAGTGGTACCGGTCCGGTTCCTAAAAGACAACCGGCCCGGCACCGGCCCGGTAGTAAGGTCGAATAAAAACCGTTACCGGGCCGGTTAATAAAAGACAACCGGCCCGGCACCGGTCCGGTACTACTTTTTAATACCGTTTTTACACCGTCGATTGACTTTTGCCGGCATCAAAATTAGTACCGGCCCGGTTCCGGCATTCGATACAGTTTTTACACCGTCGATGGACTTTTGCCGGCATAATATTTTTGTGTCTTAAAAAGTCTAAATATTTAATTTTTTGCAATTTTTTTTACACCATTCGGAAGAATAAGAAAAACGAATCTCTCGAAATCAAATGTTTTTTTAAATCTTTTCTTATATAGTTGGAAAAATTACATTTCATTAAACTTTATTAATTCAGCTTTAAATTGTCCGGGAAAATCACTGAAAAATCTGGGAATATGTAACTGCCGAATTACTAGACCCCTTTATAATAACTTTGTTCGTTTAAAATAATTTTGGTCAGGTTTTATCTGATTTATTGTTATAAAATTTTGATAATCTAACAAGGTATTATATTAATTTCATTATACTAAGTTTCTGCAAGTTTTTTCTATAAAGCCGGTACCGGGCCGGTACCATGCCAGCGGTTTTTCTTTAGCCTTAGTCCCCACGTATAATGACATTAACAAATGTTATTATAATTATTAACTTGGACATTACATTATTCAAACTGTCTTTTAGAAAAGGTTTTTTCTATTAATTTAGAACATTTTGTAATTAGTCCTGATATCACACTTCATATATAAACTTTCGATTCACTTTTCATAAGCAGGTTTAGGTTAGAGGATGCGGCGTCGACTTTGCAGCCCGAGGGTCCTGAGTTCAATTCCTTATGTCTTCAGATTTTTCGTTAATAATTAATAATAATTCATATGTTTCAGCATTCTATTTAGTGTTTACAATTAAATTAATTAATAAATAATATTGTTTAACGTTTAATATATGTAAAAATGTATAATAATAATAATAATTAATCATTTTTTTTACTACCGGCTCCAAGCCAGCAGAAATACCGGCACCGGGCCGGTGTCTAAATTTTACTGGCCCGGTATTTTGGCGGTGTTGTGCCGGCAATAAACCGGTACGAAAACACTGAAAACAAGAACCGGCCCTGTACCGGGCCGATGGTTTACCGGCAAGGTGCCGGACCGGTGGTTTACCGGCACCGGGGCGGATATTTCCCCGGTTATCATTGTTGACTGGACCGGTTCCGGGCCGGCGGTAATGTCGGTCCCACGCCGGCACCGGCAAGTCCGCCCTTAGTACTGGCCCGGTACCAAGCCGGTCGTTGATTTCTGCCTGGGAAATAGTTTGTAAGTTTAATCTCAATATATAGAAAATATCTACTGCATTGATTCAAAAGTATTATTTGTTTGAATAATTATATTTAATTCAAACATATTTTCTTCTACAGTTTAAACAAAACTTATGTTTAAACATTTTATTTTTAAATTAAACTTAAGAGTTAACTACGATAAATATCATTTGTCATAGAATTGATTTAACAAAAATATTATGTTCTATAAAATTTAGATAACCTAATTCCCATTTTACATAAAAATTTAACATAAATTTCTTCTGACATAAAATTCATTTAACGTAATTTTTATTTGTTATAAAATTCATTTGATATCAATTTCATTTGGCATAAATGTCATTTAATGTAATTCTCCTTTGACACAAAATCCAATTGACATGAATATCATTAAACATAAAATTCGCTTGACATAAATTTCATTTGACGTGAATATCATTTAACATAATTATTATTTAACATACAATTAAATTCATATAAATTTCATTTGGCATAAATGACATTTAACATGATTCTCATTTCACAGGTTTGCTCGAGATAATAAATTTCATTTGGTAAAATTCTCATTTAACATAAATCTCACTTGACAAAAAATTTATTTGTCATAGATTTCATTTTACATAAAGATCATTCGACATGAAAATATAGGCGCGAACTTTTAAGATTGGCCAATCACAATGTTGTTGATGATTGTGTCTTCCACGTCAGTTCAACAAAACAATTTTTACTAGGTTTTAGGATTCAGTTGAGATTGGGTACATTATATCCTCTGGTGGTAATAAACAAAATCCCCAAGCGGTTTTAAAAAATTTCAAAAATTGACGAACATATTGAATTTTCAATTTTTTGGTACTTTTTTTTGAAAATTCTATATCCTTGATATACTTTTAGATCCAATTTTTACTGAAATATTTAAATTCGAAGTGTTGCGAGCAATCATATGTAATCAGTTCAAATGTACTGAAACTTTGTGACCCCAGTGTATTGCTAAAAGTATGAAATTCTGAAAAAGGTACAACTATTTTTAAGGCAGTTATTTTTAATTGACTTGTAAACCTAAAGAGTAAAAAAAGTGTGTTTAAAATGTTGTTAAAGAGTGAAGTTGTGTGAAAAAGAAATATTGAGGATTACAAAATATCCAACTATCGAAGGTATCTAATGGTAGTGTCTTGTATATATTGTTCTTTAACGTAGTAGTTTACAACTTCCTGTTCCTCTTTGATCGCTCTTAAAAATCTCTTAAGACGTCCTGCCACGTGCTAACAAGACCGCACACTCTTTGGACCACCATAATGTAACGGAAGTGCCTTCCACATGCAGGCTAATGGAGTTACCAACTTACCACCTATAACAAGAACACTTAAAAAAATACAGGAAACACTTCTCTCTTTTATTCCCTGTTCTCGAGTTAAACTCTTTTAACTTGTCTCTACAAATTATTTTTTTCATTACTTCTATATTTTATTTCTAATTTTTAACATTTTTACAATTCACAAAATTGTATGTATGCCAACCATACAGATGATAACGGTTGGCCGTCTAATGGCGACGATGGTTGGCCCGACAAGTCATAAGGAAGTTGGCCCAACTTAAAATGCATATGTTGTGCCAACTATACATTTCAATGGTTGGTCCAAAGACTGACGCCAAAGTTGGCACAACTTTAAATGCGTAAGTTTGGCCAACTTTAACAGCCAGAGGTAAAAAATTATTAAAAAACTAAATTATTTAAACAATTAACACGTTATTATTAGCGGGAACATCAGATATAACCTTTCCCTATTATTATTAAACACAATCTCATACATACATTTTCGAAAATATCTAACGCTCGCTGGGATCGAACCCCTAACCTAACGCGCCGAAGACTTATACACTGACCACTACGCTACGCTCACATAGGAGTCCATACCGTTAAATGTATATTAAAGCTGCAACAGTCGGGCCAACCGTGGCCCAGAGTTCGGCCAACCGAGAAAGTTTAAGTCATTTAAATTGTTAATCACAAAGTTTTGACAACCGTCGGGCCAACCGTGGCCCAGAGTTAGGCCAACCGAGAAAGTTTAAGTCATTAAATCTGTTTTTCACAAAGTTTTGCCAACCGTCGGGCCAACTGTGGCCCAGAGTTTGGCCAACCATAAAGTTTGAGTTATTTAAACTGTGTTTTACAGAGTTTTGCCAACCGTCGGGCCAACCGTGGCCCAGAGTTTGGACAACCATAAAGTTTGAGTTATTTAAACTGCGTTTTACAGAGTTTTGCCAACCGTCGGGCCAACCGTGGCCCAGAGTTTGGACAACCATAAAGTTTGAGTTATTTAAACTGCGTTTTACAGAGTTTTGCCAACCGTCGGGCCAACTGTGGCCCAGAGTTTGGCCAACCTAAATTTGTAAGTCATATGAGATACGTTCCCCATAGTTGTGCCGACCTTTGTCGCCAAAGTTGGCCCGACGGTTGGTTATACTCTGCATGTAATGGTTGGCTTGCAAAGTCGGGCCAACTGTGGGCACTAGTACTTGCCAAAGTTGGGCAAACTCTGGCAACCAAAACTTCGCTTGCCAAAGTTAGGCCAACCGTGGGCCAACCTTCAAACTCTGGCGGCCAACCTAAATTCGCACCTGGGCAATACTATTCAATTAAATTTTGTTGAAAGAATAATTTCTCTACTGAATTAAAAAAATAAATGTTAAAATATAATACGTCATTATTTAGAACTAAAAGCATTATGTTGTCTAATAAAATATTTAAAATGGCTGAAATTAGATTGAAATAATTGTTGCCATTATTGTAAATAAAATTTTGATAAATATTAATAAAAACTTCAGAAACTCGATTTAGTGACTGGGTCAGTGCTTTGTAAATAAATCAGGAATGACGTCACGAACTAAAACTAGTGCTCTTATTGGTGCATGTATGTGTGACTTTTGACTTTGACTAAAATTTAAGTTTTATTTAATTATATGCAAGAAATGTTACTTTTACAGACATTTTGCATACAAACATAAAATTTAATGCTTTTAGATAAAAGGCCGTCTGTTTCTCAAAAAAGCATAAAATTAATAATATAGAAAAAATTACAAATCTCCCCATCCCTAGGTGCGAATTTCGGTCGGCCGCCACAGTTGGATCGTTGGGCAAAAGTCGGGCCAACTGTGGCAGCCGAAGTTTCGGCGCCCAAAGATGGCCCGACTTTGGTTGAAAGTTTCTCCCAAAGTTGGGCCAACCGCGAATGCCACCGTGACAAACGGGAATATTTGATCGTCGGCCCAACTGTCACCAACAGTTGGGCCAACGGTCAGGTAAACTTTGGGCGCCAAAGTTAAAAAACCGTTTTCTTGATGGTCGGCCCGACCGTTACCCACAGTTTGGCCAACGGTCGGGTTATCTTTGGCCGCCAAAGTTGTGAAACCAACTTTTTAATAGTCGGCCCATCCAACGACCAAAGTTGGGCCAACGGTCGGGTACGGTTGTAGTTTATAAAGTTATCACGCTCCTTCTTCAGACATGTAAGCATAGCATAGTAGTAGTGTGTTGCTGTAGTGCGTTAGGTTGCGAGTTCGATCCTCGCGAGCGTTAAATATTTTAATATGTTTATAACTAATATAATGTATGTGCGATAAATGTGTGATCAATGTAAGGTAATTGTCGACTTGTGGTCCTTCAATAAACATTTTTTTTATTAACATTTGTCATTGGTTGGCAAGACTACCTTTATCAAAGTTGGGCCGACCGTGGTTACCGAAGGATGCCCAACCATTCGATCCCACGGTCGGCACAACTTTGGCATCATAGACGGCCCAACTTTGGTGCCAACGGTTGGTCCAACTGTGTCAACCACTGGAAGGCCGGCGTGATCAATTCACATGGTGACCCGACTATGGGCCGACCGACAATTCGCACCTGGGCCTTGCCCCACCGGCAAGAAAAATGGGGTACCGTAAGGGGTAAGATAGGGCATTCAAGAAACCAACCTATTTCTGTCGACAAATTTCACAAGTAAAGATTGCATCTTCATCTTCGTCATCGACACCAGAGCCCAATGCAGTGAACCCATTAGCCGGTCTTCTATCCTTGGTTACGCGAATTATGTTCCAGCCGTCGCCGTCGATTTTTCTCTAATATAGTTTTTACTATTTCAGAAATTTAATAAAAATTGTATGTGACCTTCAAGGATAAAAGTGTTTGTGTGTGTGTGCGCGCACGTGTCAAGGAAGGGAAGCACACGGAAGAACTTTTTTCAAGAGTTATTACGAAATTTATTCAAGAACTCAGGTTATGAGAAAAATTTAGAACTCCTTTCAGAAAAATTCCATATTCATTAAAGAATTTTCAGGTGTTTTTCTAATGGCTTGGAAATAAATAAATAATATTTCAATCTACGGTTTTGTAGCATTTCTTGTTTTATTTCCATATTCTGAGTTCTTGAATAAGTTTCTAAATAACTCTTGAACGAAGTTTTTCCGTACACAACATTTTTTTCTTGCATTCGTCTAGCTTTTCGATTTTCCTGAACAGTTCCCGTCTTTTTCCAGAACAGTTTGCAGAGTAGTGGTGAAATAGTACACGGAGAAAAATAAATAGTAATAATTATACTATTTTCCATGAAAAATTACTACTTGAAAGTAGTAATTTTGAAACTGCTCGAGAAATAGTATTTTTTACTTATTTTTCAAAGACTTTTTACTTTTTTGAAAAAGTATAATTTACTTCAAGGAATCTAAATTTTATTAAACGCCTAGTAATATTTAAAATGTTCAGAGCAATTAATACTCTGAGAGAAGCAATTATTATTACGAATCAGAGCAATTATTACTATTTCGTAGAGATTTTTACTCGGAGAAGTAGTAATCCGTACCCACACAATGACGCACCTCACACCGACGGGCGAAACAAATGCTAGCGCGCCTGCGCGTCTGTCCACGTCTTGACAAAATAATGCTGATGTAGAGAGCTATATATTTTCTCGTTTTCTTTTTATAAATAAAAATAAACTAATCAGTGCGTCCAAAAAATATTTCTTCAAGTAATTAACACTCTACATCCCAGGTGCGAATTTAGGTTGGCCGCCAGAGTTTGAAGGTTGGCCCACGGTTGGCCTAACTTTGGCAAGCGAAGTTTTGGTTGCCAGAGTTTGCCCAACTTAGGCAAGTACTAGTGCCCACAGTTGGCCCGACTTTGCAAGCCAACCATTACATGCAGAGTATAACCAACCGTCGGACCAACTTTGGCGGCAAAGGTCGGCACAACTATGGGGAACGTATCTCATATGACTTACAAATTTAGGTTGGCCAAACTCTGGGCCACAGTTGGCCCGACGGTTGGCAAAACTCTGTAAAACGCAGTTTAAATAACTCAAACTTTATGGTTGGCCAAACTCTGGGCCACGGTTGGCCCGACGGTTGGCAAAACTCTGTAAAACGCAGTTTAAATAACTCAAACTTTATGGTTGGCCAAACTCTGGGCCACGGTTGGCCCGACGGTTGGGAAAACTCTGTAAAACACAGTTTAAATAACTCAAACTTTATGGTTGGCCAAACTCTGGGCCACGGTTGGCCCGACAGTTGGGAAAACTCTGTAAAACGCAGTTTAAATAACTCAAACTTTATGGTTGGCCAAACTCTGGGCCACGGTTGGCCCGACGGTTGGCAAAACTTTGTGAAAAACAGTTTAAATGACTTAAACCTTGTCGGTTGGCCTAACTCTGGGCCACGGTTGGCCCGACGGTTGGCAAAACTCTGTAAAACGCAGTTTAAATAACTCAAACTTTGTCGGTTGGCCTAACTCTGGGCCACGGTTGGCCCGACGGTTGGCAAAACTTTGTGAAAAACAGTTTAAATGACTTAAACTTTGTCGGTTGGCCTAACTCTGGGCCACGGTTGGCCCGACGGTTGGCAAAACTTTGTGAAAAACAGTTTAAATGACTTAAACTTTCTCGGTTGGCCAAACTCTGGGCCACGGTTGGCCCGACGGTTGGCAAAACTTTGTGATTAACAGTTTAAATGACTTAAACTTTCTCGGTTGGCCGAACTCTGGGCCACGGTTGGCCCGACTGTTGCAGCTTTAATATACATTTAACTGTAGGGACTCCCATGTGAGCGTAGCGTAGTGGTCAGTTTATAAGTCTTCGGCGCGTTAGGTTAGGGGTTCGATCCCAGCGAGCGTTAGATATTTTCGAAAATGTATGTATGAGATTGTGTTTAATAATAATAGGGAAAGGTTATATCTGATGTTCCCGCTAATAATAACGTGTTAATTGTTTAAATAATTTAGTTTTTTAATAATTTTTTACCTCTGGCTGTTAAAGTTGGCCAAACTTACGCATTTAAAGTTGTGCCAACTTTGGCGTCAGTCTTTGGACCAACCATTGAAATGTATAGTTGGCACAACATATGCATTTTAAGTTGGGCCAACTTCCTTATGACTTGTCGGGCCAACCATCGTCGCCATTAGACGGCCAACCGTTATCATCTGTATGGTTGGCCCAACCTCTGGCACGAGAAGTTGGACCGACCTTGTAAAAGTTGGCCCAACTATGGGCCAACCGAAAATTCGCACCTGGGATGTGTATTATTATTCATTATTCGTAAGTTTCACTCTTTTATCACATTCATTCTTACAATTAACAACATAACATATCGGAAAATCCTAACATCTATACAGATTCGAACCCTACCTAACTTATATCTAACGAAAGCTAGAAAATCGCACGCATTAATACTAAGCCTCTCGGCTACGCAATCGCTATGGAAAAAATTTTCGATTACTCGCATGTACCTTTTTTCGATAAAGTGAATCATAAAAACCGCTGCCAAGTTATATATTTTTGTTATAATTTTGGTGTTAATTTCATTCGTTTTCGTAAATCTCGTTGTGTTCATTTCATGAACACTTTGCTTGCTCATAGAGATGTTAATAATAATAAAGTATAAATTTTAAATAATTATTCTCAATTGCTGTACTATTTTTTTCTCTTCATTTGATTAAAAATTCAGTTTCGATACGTACGCGATTTTGATTTTTATGGTATATACTGAGAAAAAAAATTATTTGATTCAAACAAATTTTGGTTCAATCCGTGTGGAAAAATTTTATGGAAGTCTGGTGTCTACAAAGAGACTAGACAGTTATAGTGTAGCCCGTCTAATCCAGCCTGTCTTGCCATTGGCTAAGGAGCAACTTAATATACCTCGTTGAGTCCGTCTATCTAGACGGTCTTTTCAAGCTCAGAGCATTGACTTGCAAGGCGCAATAAGTTATGACAGTTTACAGTTGGCGTGCATAACATTCAGTTGCTATTACACATGGTCGAATTTTAACCAAATTTTGTAATTATATTATATAAATTAAATTGATGTTAGAATACATAATTTTTTTTAAAACTTCACAATCCAATTATGTTGTAAATTTCCTTGTTTTTAAATAGTGGAGGTAAGTATCGTATTGTAATTACAAAACATAACCTAAGAAGACAAATAATTGACAAAATGAAAAAGTAAAATTATCCGTGTGGAAAAATATTGTGGCAGTCTAAAGTCCAATGATTTTCCGATTAGCAATCAGTGACGTAACGGTGTTATTGAGACCGTCTAGATTTGGTCTAGGATGTTATATGCGCATGCGTCGATGTGTGCCCAGCTGTTAAGTATAACATGGCGCATAATCCCTAATGGCGTCGCGTCGTTAGATCAGTCAGCGTATGGTACATTTTCTTTGTGATTTTTAGTATTCGTTGTGGTTTCTGTTTTATGTGAATAATAATGTGCTATGTTGTTGTTGTTTTCTGTATTAATTAATTTTAAATGTGCACTGAAAAAAATAGATTTTAATGTGTTTCTATGAGTTTTGATTACTCGGCTGAAGCTAGCAGTCGTACTCAGCATCAATGTTTAGGCGTCATCTATCAATATGCCTCTCCTTTAAATTTAGTAATACTTAAGGGGAGGGACCGGTGAAATTTCAACCCTACTATATTTACGCTGTTGAGAGGTGCCAATTTATTTTCTGGCATTATTAAGGATCTTAATTTATTCTATAATGTTAAAATTAAAAAAAATTTTTTTGACCATTTCGAAAAATTTTTTTTTTTGAAAAAATTAAAAATTTTTAAATTCATACGATTGATTATTCAGAATCGTAAAAAGAGCCTATAAAAAAATTGGTAACAAAAAATATTAAAAAATGTAGAAGTAGTTGAATTTTTTCAGTACCAGTAGTAAAATTTAAACCAATCAAAATTGGCCATTTTCAGCGGTATCAAACATTTTTTCACACTTTTTTAATACCTGAAATCATATTATACTATAAAAAAATTAAAAGTAATTTTTAACTGATTTCAAATTTTTTTTATTTTTCAAAAAATTCGATTTTTTGAAAAAATTAAAATTTTTGAAAATCCATACGCTTGATTGTTTAGAATCATGAAATAAGTATGTAAAAAAATTGGCAATGCAAAATATTGAAAATTACGACAGTAGTTTAAATTTTTATTTTTTGAAAATTTTTGATATTTAATAAAAAAATTATTAACTAATTAATTTTTTTTAATTTTTCGAAGCAATTTTTAATTTTAAATATTAAACTTTATCAAAAAAATATTGAACGACCATAAACAACAAATATTTAGATGAGTTGAATTTTCAGCGGTCCCTCCCCTTAATAATTTAAAAAACCATCGAGTACTGTTGTTTGAGAATAAATATCCACTAAATAGCAAATATAGTAAGTTTCTATTTATTAATTTCATTAATTAGTGGTTGACGCCTAATGATTGGTGCTGAATACAACTGCTAGTTTCATCTGGCTGTTTTGATTTGCAGTAAATTTTATTTTACAAAAAGACCATTATCTCCAATGCAAAAGATTGGGAAGGGCACAAAGACTTACGCTTAAAGAAAGTTGATGTGAAAAATACAGAAAGTTAAAATATTTTTTTATACTTTTTATTTAAAAAAAGTCATTAAAATTATTTCAAATACACAATTAAGTCTTATCATTCTAAGAATAGTTGTCATAACATACAATAAGAAATTTTGAATAGACGTAGATTAGAATTTACTAACACTGCTGATCAGACCAGAAACGCTGGTCTATTCTAGACGATAGCGTGGAAGTTTCGTTTCAATTCTGAACAGCCGCTCGACTAGACCGTCTGTTGTTGTTCATTTCATGATCATTTAGCTTCCTCTATTTATTTCAAATTTTTTTAAATATTTTTTAAATCTATGTTTAACATAGATAAATATAATTATTTAATTATTTATAATAAATAAAATTATAATTTAATAATAATTCATTCAAATAAATTAATTTAAATATATTCAATTTAAATAAATTTACTTTTTTAGAGTTGACGGAATCAGATGAAGAATTTTTAAGTATTATTGAGCAGTGGGAGAAAGAAAATAATAAAAAATTATAAACTTTCAATAATTACAATAAAGAAATTTAAATAAATAAACATATATAAATTTAATTTTAAAACATATTTTATTTCTAAATTTGTGTCTTTTCATATCTCACGGTGGTCTTGAATCAACTTTGAATGAAATGTCTTAGCACATCATTTTTTTTGCTGATTTGGGTTATTTGCACTCTAAATAATGTGTAAAAAATTTATAGCCCATAACTTGTCGAGCCGTTTTTATATTTATTATATATAACCTTTTCGTTAATTTTTTTTCTGTACAGTAACTGGTATAATTTCCGTAAATTGGCAAAAATATGTGCCTTAACATGTATTGTAATATTTAAACAAAACTGACTTATCGTGTCAGATATATTATTTAAATTGTTATATTATATTATTTAAAATTAAAGAAAAGTATTAGGGTCAGTTAGGGTAAATCCGGATAGAGGGCAAATACGGACAAAAGGTGTTGGATCTTAATTTACAAATTAAAAATTCAGTTCGACGTCAATATTTTAAGCTCAGATCCTTTAAAAGAGATTCTGACTACTTCCATGATTTTATCTCGACAATTGTCAACAGGATAATTTAAAAACTTAGGGTAAATCTGGACAGAGCTTCTATTACATTTTAAAAAGTGGTGTAAGTATTGTAATTCGATTAATTTTTAAAAAAGTCCGGCATATTGGATCCGGCATTTTGAATTTTCAAAATCTGACTTTGTATTCGTATTCAATGATCCCAAAAACTTTTCTTTATCAAGTTTTATTAAAATCCATTAAAATTTGTTAAAGCTATATATGTTTTTGATTATTACTTTTTGAATCGTTAATTGATTAACTTTTATGATACTACAACATTTAACTGATTCAACTTTTGTACATCTAGTATGAATTTTTTTCAAGTTGTTCTATCCCTTAATAGAGTAATATACTTAAGATAACTTTATTTTAAACCTTTCTTAGAAACTAGGCTGTCAGAATTTACCCCAAATTTAAAGAAATTTTTTAAATCTTGGGGTAAATCCGAACAATAAAATGTAAAAAATTAAATATAAAATTTTATAAAAAATAAAAAATTAATCTAGGGAACTCAAGAAAGAAATTAATGCAGTATAAAACGAAAGAATTTCCTTTTATTATAAAAAAACTTACGTCATTTGTGAAAAATAGGTATTTTGTCCGGATTTACCCCAACTGACCCTATTTTAATTAATATTATGCTTAAATCCATAATTTAATACAAATATGTAACATTTTAAATAAAAAACTGATGATTTTTTTTCAAAATGAGTTTTCTCAAAAACGGCTCGACAAGTTATGGGCTATAAATTTTTTACACATTATTTAGAATGCAAATAACCCAAATCAGCAAAAAAAGGGATGTACAAAGACTTTATATTCAAAGTTGATTCAAGACCACCGTGATCTTTATTATAATTTTTAAAAAATTTTTATTTCATGATCATTTAACTCTTTAAATAAAATATATACTAATTGCTTAATTTCTTATTATAGAATAATTATTTTAGAGTATTAAGGAAAAATTACGAAATTTGAATTTTTTGTTAGAAATAAAAATATTGATTATTTTTTTAAATATTGATAAAATATATACTTTATATACATGAATCGATTCGTTTTCATGCCAGGAATATAATGCTGAGAAAAATTAATAAAAATTTTAATAAATAAAGAAGTTATTTCAAAAAATAAAAAAATTCATTTTTTTCAAAAATTAAAAAATTGCTAAAAAATTTTTATTTTTAGATATTTTTGAAAATCCTTCTGTCTGATTCAAGATATTCGTGACCGTAATACACCTACAAAATTTTATCAAAATCCGTCAAAACGTGTAAGAGAAAATTTGTTCACAAGAATCGGGTGACATACACACACACACACACATCTATACATACACACATACATCCGGACATTTGTTCCTCTCGACGAAATATATATACTACACTTGGAAATATGTAAAAATAATTAATTCTAAGAAAGTCGAAAATCGAGATCACTATAAGCAATTTTTAAAGTGACTACTGTAATAATTACTATTAGTAATTTTTACTACCAGAAATAGTAATATTCACTTTATGAAAAGTACATTTTACAATAAATAGTAATTTTTAATTTAAAAGTAGAATTATTACTATTCCATAGGAACTTTTAATAGAAACTCAACACCATTTTTCTCCGTGTTCAAATCCTTAGAACTGTGCTATATACTACACGGAGAAAATTTATTCCTGAAATTTTACCGAACCTCGTTCGGTAAAACTGGGATGAAGTGTCAAACCTGTAATTTTTAAAGAACAGGATAGCAAAAGCAATTGCATTGAAAAATAATGTAAAAAGCATAAACCTTAAGGTACATGTATTAGCCCTTCACTTACAGTTCAGTAAAGCGTATAGGGTAAGTGTACACTATACTCAGTTTTATTGAAAGTTCGGTAAAACTTATATTTATTGTATAGTTCAGTAAAACGTAGTTTAAGTGTTCACTATACTTATTTTTATTAAAGTTCAGTAAGACGTAATGTACAATGTTCGGTAAAATTTATATTCATTGAATTACTGAATAGTTCGGTAAAACTTGAAGAATAAAAAATAAAAAATAATGTTATTGCAGTAGTTCTATAGTAATACTGCCGTAAATCTCATTTTACGTACTTTATGTAATAAAACAATAGTTTATTAAAATTCTTATTATTCCAAAATTTTTTTAAAAAAGATTAAGTTACTGTAGTTACGTTATTTACACTGATGACTTTACATACGTAACTTACTTTAAATATGTAAATTACTATAGCTACGTAATTTACTCTGGTCACGTAAGTTACATTAATTACTTACGTTGCTGTAGTTAGATAAGTATGCGGAAACAATTTTTCTGTGATTATCAGTAAATTATTATGTTTTTCAATCTTTTGTTTCGAGTTGACAGGAAACATTACAGTTTCAAATACTTTTGTTTTTGGATTATTTAAGAACTAAAACGAAAGTAATTTTTTATTTAGTTTTGTTTCAGAAGCGGTTTCTGATATAAATGAAATTATTTATTATCAGTTAATTAGTACAAATAAGTTAAAAACAACTAACTATTAATGTCGAGTTTTTTTACTACGGGGCATTTAAAAAAGTATTTCAATCCTGAAAACTAACAATTCTGGCAAGTCAAGGAAGTTTTACCGAACTATTCCTAAAAACTAACACTCGAGTCAAGTCAAGAAAGTTGTACCGAACTGTTCCTAAAACGTTGGTGACTATTTAGGAAAGGAATAATAACATTTTCAAGAGCTTATTTTATTGTTCACAAACAAACAACCCTAGGCCCTTTATATTTATCACGTGATAATTAGAAATTCTCTAATTATGAAAATGAAATATAGATAGAAAAGGAGTTTCAATTCTTAACATCACTCCCCCGATTAAATCATTAATGATTTAATTAAATTGAAAAAAAACACACTTTTACATATCATTCTCTCTTCTTTGTGTATAACGAAGATGTCAGTATTAAAAACGTAGTGAAACAATTTCAATTTTCTTTCTACATCGTAAAAAATCATTATGAAAAAAACATAAAGTATAAAATTATAAAGCTATATTTTTTTATAGGTTAACATTTCTAAATACAAAATAATCGCTAATTGTATTTCAATTTAAAATTTATAATCCCAACAATTTTAACGTGTGAAGTGAATGCAAATAGTCCTGAGACCAGATCCGCCAAAACTGTTCGTACTTTTTTATCATTTTTTGCCAATTCCCAGGTGCGTATTTTCGGTTGGCCCATAGTTGGGCCAACTTTTACAAGGTCGGTCCAACTACTCGTGCCAGAGGTTGGGCCAACCATACAGATGATAACGGTTGGCCGTCTAATGGCGACGATGGTTGGCCCGACAAGTTATAAGGAAGTTGGCCAAACTTAAAATGCATATGTTGTGCCAACTATACATTTCAATGGTTGGTCCAAAGACTGACTCCAGGGTGGCCACTATTTTTAAATTTTTCGTCTCCCGGTTTTCTCCCGGTCCTCCCGGTGAAAATGAGCTGTTTCTCCCGGTTTTTAATTATAATTTTACTATGAGCAGAACATTACCTTTATGTAATATGTAGTTGTAAATGATATAAATTCGGCCAAAAACACTAAAAACAGGGCTCGGATCGTCTTTAAGACTAAAAAAAGTATCTTTAGTCGCATAAATTCACAACAAAAGTCACGAAAAGTCGCATAAAATTTCCAAAAAAGTCGGAAAAAAGTCGAATGAAATTTTAGGAAAAAAACGCTGAAAAGGA
Source organism: Leptopilina myrica (nomen nudum) (assembly GCA_032872475.1). Taxonomy (NCBI): domain Eukaryota; kingdom Metazoa; phylum Arthropoda; class Insecta; order Hymenoptera; family Figitidae; genus Leptopilina; species Leptopilina myrica (nomen nudum). Next base: position 43,125,406 of record CM065458.1, on the reverse strand, counting down.
AACACAAAATTGTAAAAAAATCACATTTCTCGCCAACACATATACTTTAACATCAAACAATCTGGAATAATATTTAATAAAATTTAATAAAATTAATGCATGGCAAAATTTTAATTAGGTATTTTTAACATTTTTTTAAAAATCTGTTCAAAATTTCAATTATTTTTATAAATAATAAAATTCTTTTCCAAAATTCGATTATTTTAAAAAATTCAATAAAATGCCTGTCATAATTTGAATTATCTTTATAAATAATAAAATTCTTCGCAAAAATTAAATTACATTCAAAAATTTTATTTTTGAATGTTATATCAAAATGTTATGAATAATAAAATTCATCATGGAAATTCAATTATTTTCAAAAGTAATAAAATACTCCGCAGAATTTCAATTATTTGTAAATTTTTTTTAATTTCTCGTCAAATTATCATTATCTTCCAAAAATAAGAAATTTCATCATAGAAATTTAATTATTTTCAAAAGTTCAGATAACATACTTCGCAGAAATTCAATTATTTTCAAAACTTTTTTTAAATTTTTAATATTTCAATTATCTTTGTAAATATCAAAATTCTTCTTCAATATTCAATTACTTTTAAACATTTTGAAAAAAAATCTGTTCGAAAATCCAATTACCTTTATAAATAATAAAATTCTTCTCTGTAATTCAATTATTTTCAAAGAATTTTAATAAAATTCTTGTCTGAATTTCAATTATTTATTTCTGTACATTTGAAATTATCTTTATAAATAATAAAATTTATCCTAGAAATTCATTTATTTTCAATAGTAATAAAATTCTTCGCAGAAATTCACTTATTTTCAAAAATTTTTTTAAATTCTCCTCACAATTTCAACTATTTTTAAAAATATCAAAATTCTTCTTCAATATTCAATAACTTTTAAACATTTTTAAAACAAATCTGTTCAAAATTTCAATTATCATTATAAATAATAAAATTCTTCTCTGAAATTTAATTATTTGCAAAGAATTTTAATTATCTTTATAAATAAAAAAAATTATTCTAGAAATTCAATTATTTTCTAATATTTTTTTATAAAATCTTATAATATAAAATAATCATTTTATTACTCGGCCATCTTTAATTATTATAAAACATGAAGTCATCGATTGTTTCGAGTCGAAGACTCGGAGTGATCGATTTCTTCATGTTTTATAATAATTTTTTATAAGTAGTTAAATTTAAAAATATTTGAATTTGAATCTTTTGATGAATTTTAATTCTTATGGAAAAATAATAATTAAATATTTATTTAAAAAAGAAGTTATTGATGTTTTATGAAAAATTTGAATGAAATCTGTAAATAAACTTATCAGAAAATTTTATTGAGTAAAACTTTTTCCTTTAACTTTAATTTTCTGAAATCTTTAAATGTAAAATTTTAGTCCCGGTTTTTTCCCGGTTCTCCCGGTTGGGTGGCCACCCTGCTGACGCCAAAGTTGGCACGACTTTAAATGCGTAAGTTTGGTCAACTTTACCAGCCAAAGGTAAAAAATTATTAAAAAACTAAATTATTTAAACAATTAACACGTTATTATTAGCGGGAACATCAGATAGAACCTTTACCTATTATTATTAAACACAATCTCATACATACATTTTCGAAAATATCTACTGCTCGCTGGGATCGAACCCCTAACCTAACGCGCCGAAGATTTATACACTGACCACTACGCTACGCTCACATGGGAGTCCATACCGTTAAATGTATATTAAAGCTGCAACAGTCGGGCCAACCGTGGCCCAGAGTTTGGCCAACCAAGAAAGTTTAAGTCGTTTAAACTGTTTTTCACAAAGTTTTGCCAACCGTGGCCCAGAGTTAGGCCAACCGAGAAAGTTTAAGTCATTTAAACTGTTTTTCACAAAGTTTTGCCTACCGTCGGGCCAACCGTGGCCCAGAGTGTGGCCAACCAAGAAAGTTTAAGTCATTTAAACTGTTTTTCACAAAGTTTTGCCAACCGTCGGGCCAACCGTGGCCCAGAGTTTGGCCAACCTTTGTCGCGAAAGTTGTCCCGACGGTTGGTTATACTCTGCATGTAATGGTTGGCTTGCAAAGTCGGGCCAACTGTGGGCACTAGTACTTGCCAAAGTTGGGCAAACTCTGGCAACCAAAACTTCGCTTGCCAAAGTTAGGCCAACCGTGGGCCACCTTCAAACTCTGGCGGCCAACCTAAATTCGCACCTGGGTTGTTAAATCGATTTTCATTGAGATTTAAGTCTGATGGCATTAGAAAGCTTTTCAATGCGGATCCTATCAAGAAATTTTCAGGAGTCAATGTATCATAGCTAGAGATATCATCATTTAATGGTGCAATTGGTCGTGAGTTCAAACACGCCTCGATATTACATAGAAGGGTTGTAAGTTCTTCCGCGGTAGGGGTGGAAGTACCAAACACTCTTTTTAGGTGATGTTTAACACTTTTCACTCCCGCCTCCCAGAGTCCTCCGAAGTGAGGAGCAGAGTGAGGCAGGAAGTGCCAGTCTATGGAATCTGCACTTAGAAAATTTAATACATTTTCATTTTTAATGATTTTTTTGAAAGATTTGCGTAACTCTCTTTCTGCGCCAACGAAAGTTGTTCTGTTGTCTGAATATAGAGTGCTTGGTAATTCACGTCTGGCGCTAAATTTTTCCAGTGCCGCTATGAAGGTATTCAAAGAATAATCATTCACTAATTTAACGTGAATAGCGCGAGCACAGAAAAAAATTAGACTCATTTTTGTTGCAACTCATAATGAGTCTATGTTTGCTTATCATAAACTAGGTATTTACCACGAATTCTTATATGTCGATGTCCACACGAAAAGGGTCCACTTTAGTACTACTGGACTTATCTATATGCATGGGAATATTCCTTTTAAAATTTGGAAAATTTTGAGTGGCCTTACAACTTTTTAATTTAAAATTAGCTGAGTTACAAAATTTCAAAGTTTAGAATGCAAAAACCCTCATTTCGAAAAAAACGGAATTTAAAATTACAATACTATCTCTTCTTCTAGGAAGTTATTTAGATAAGAATTGTTTTTAGCACAGGACACCTTAAAAATGAAAAAACTTAAAACATTGGTTTTAAATTTTTTCCCCTCTATTTTAAATATACGGAATAATTTCACAAAGAACAGACAAAATGGTCCCTTTTCATTTTTTTGAAGAACCAATTAAATCCAACACTTAAATTAACGATAAATTAATAGAAAACCGCATGATTTTACTTGTCAAAACATATCGATTGATAATAAAAATAAAAAAATATTAAGGTTTTTCTCAAAAATTACTAAATTGTGATTGCCTTGAAAACTAGAACCGACAAAATGGTCCTTTTTCATGTATAGGTCCACATGTGAATCCTTCAAATTTGTCTGAAAGAAAATATCTAAACCGAAAGAAGATAGTTGTAAACCTAAAAATCAACACTCTAAAATTTTGAGTTTTAATCTTAGAGTATACTATCTTCGTCTCCACACACAAATAGAGATTTATTGAAACTATGTCCTTTTAGTCTATGCCGCCAAAATGAAGAAAAAATTCCATTAAGATGAAACTTATTTTATACAACAGTCCCTTTTTACACAATTTTATCGACATATAAACATATGTATATGAATTTAATATTATTCACGTGAAAACTCACGTTAATAATATTAAATTCTTTTAAAACAATATTCTGTTTAATTTTAAACAATGTTAATGAAATTAAAAATGTCAAATTAATTAATTATTATTATTAATTAACAATAAAAATTATTAGTAAAATAATTATTTTTAACAAATTAAAGCATTGGCTGCAATAAGGGGACGGACGCTCTCTCCACGTATATTCAAGTCAGTCAAGCTTCCAAAATTTCGAAAAAAATGAAATTCAAATTTTTAAGTTTTAAAAAGTTCTACTTTATAGGAAATAAGAAGGCGCATCTTTTTTTCTTTAAAAATTTTTTTCTAAAACAAATATTTTCTATAATAAACTTGAAAAACTGAAAAATTTTGCTAATAAAAAATCATACAATTTTAAAACATAAATCATCATATTTTGGGCAAATATTGATGAATTTAATTCAAAAAAAATTCTGTACACTCGTTTGGGTCCATAGAAGACGATGGCATAATAAAAATTTCAAAAAATGAAAATTTGTTTAAACATTTTTAATTGTAAACAGAGTTATATGTTCTGTAAAGAAAAATCCTTTATTATCAGCTGTTATGCTGAGTATCTACGCATAGTGGCTGTAGCTGGCGGCGCCACCGTATTTGTTAATACTCTTATATTTCTGTAAATAAATAAGGAATCTCTTTGAAAATTTACAGAAAACTTTGTTACATGATAATCAACAAATGTCTCACTGGAAGTTTGTTCAAACTTTAAATTCCTCGCAGACTTTTTGTTGTCAAAGTTAAGAAAACGTCTTTGGTGACAAAGCTCTGTTTACAATTAAAAATGTTTAAACAAATTTTCATTTTTTGAAATTTTTATTATGCCATCGTCTTCTATGGACCCAAACGAGTGTACAGAATTTTTTTTGAATTAAATTCATCAATATTTGCCCAAAATATGATGATTTATGTTTTAAAATTGTATGATTTTTTATTAGCAAAATTTTTCAGTTTTTCAAGTTTATTATAGAAAATATTTGTTTTAGAAAAAAATTTTTAAGGAAAAAAAGATGCGCCTTCTTATTTCCTATAAAGTAGAACTTTTTAAAACTTAAAAATTTGAATTTCATTTTTTTCGAAATTTTGGAAGCTTGACTGACTTGAATATACGTGGAGAGAGCGTCCGTCCCCTTATTGCAGCCAATGCTTCAATTGAAAATATTTCTGACTATATAAAATTGACATAAATAAATAAATTAATTTTGATGTTCAGAATATTATAAACAAATAATTAAAAACAAATAATTAAAAATAAACAATTAACAACAACTAGAATTAATTGTTGAACAATTAAAATATTAAAACCTGAAATTATTAAATAACAATTTTAATTATTTGTTTTCTCAATTAATAGAATGTTTAAACAAATTATCCATAGTTTATTGTCAAATAAAATGTTAATTAACAAATTATTATAATAAATATTAAATATTAAAATAATAATCAGAATTTTTATCGAATTAACCCCCTAAAACCCCCTTAATACCTCCTAAGAGAGGGTTGGAATTTTAATTTTGACGAAAACTTGAGTAGGGTGTCTATATCTATTTTTTGTGTGGCGCTGAATCCGAAAAAGTCGTCTAAAAACAAATACTTCCCTCCCTTGACCACCTACAACCCCCTTACTTCCAACCCCCTGGGAGGTGATTAGAATTACATTTTTTACGAAAAGTCGACCCATGATTACACAAATACGCACCTATAGTATAAAATCGAAAAGATATTTATTTTACTACATTTAGAGCAACCTAGGAACAACGGCGTGTACGAGGTAGTTTTTTGTTTTTTCGGTTTGAGCACCTCAAAAAACATAGGATTAGACACAAAACTCGACTTTTCGTAAAAATTGTAATTCCAACCCCCTCCCAGGGAGCAGTAAGGGGGTTGTAGGGGATTAAGGGAGGGAAGGATTTATTTTTTGTGGTGCTTTTCGGTTTTAGCGACCAAAAAACATAGAAATAGATACCATACTCGACTTTTCGTCAAAATTAAAATTCAAACCCTCTCCCAGGAGGTATTAAGGGGTTGTAAGGAATTAAGGGAGGGAATTATTTGTTTTTAGACGACTTTTTCGGATTCAGCGCCACAAAAAACATAGAATTAGATACCATACTACATTTTTCGTCAAAATTAAAATTCAAACCCCCTCCCAGGAGGTATTAATGGAGTTTTAGGGGGTTAAGTGAAGGAAGTATTTGTTTTTAGATGACTTTTTCGGATTTAGCAACCCAAAAAACATAGGAATAGACATCCTACTCGACTTTTTCTTATATCTGAAATTGCAACCCCCGTGACTGGGTGGAAGGGGGTGGTAGCGGAAAAATGGACAAGCACAAAGATTTTTCATGGTCATATTCGGTTTCAGCGACCCCAAAAACATAGGGGTAGGGGCTTGTGTCCTTTGGGTCACGACTTTTTTTTGTGTCTGTGTTATGAATGTTTAAAGAAAGTATTAACAATTAATATTTGAATATTGTATTTATTAACAAATTGATTAGATAATTTATTAATAACGTAAATTTCATCTAATTGTTTGTATTAACTAAATAATTAATAATTTCCTAATGTGAATAATAATATTTGTAATTGCTAAACTAATTATTATAAACTTCTTGAAAGTCACTAGACATTTCTTGTTTTGTGACAAAATTCTCTCTTGTCTGGTTTTCACTTTCTCTCTGTCAAGTTGACCAAAGTTGTCTGATAGTCCAATGGTCATTTCTCATTTGTGTAATCTCTTGCCCCTTCGGAACATGGTTGCAAAAGCTCGTAACACCTACGTCTCTCTTATATATCTATAGAATGAGTGTACACACTCACAGAAGTGTATGGTCCTTCTCTTGCTTCTCTAGTTATATAGTACTACTTCCCATTTATTTTGGAGACGAGAGCATTTTGACGAGGTGAACTGCTCTAATCGCCCGGCAGCCAGTGCTTTCTTCCTCTGACATAATCATAATTGCAGCAAGCATTCGCGACTCCCCTAACCCTTGTGATAAAAAGCAGCCGACTCTTTTTCACCCGACTCGAAGGTTTGTCACTGGGGAGAAAACTCGACATTCAACATCTCGATGATTAACTGTTTCCATCTCCTGCAGCTTGTTTAGAATAATTTTCTTTTTTCTTGCCGTTAGAAACTATACATTTTGATCTTTTTGCTTTTTCGAACTCATTTTTTTACACTCCGTACAGAAATAAAGAGATTTTATCAAAAATCATATGTTGAATAATAATCTCAGTAAAAATAAATCTTAATCATAGATCAGTCTTAAATTAAAGACGTTTGTATACCTCCACGTTTTTGAGTATATTCAGATTTTCTCTAATTGTGATTAGCTATTCCCATAGAGAAATTCCACAAAATGCAATTTTTTGGATATTCTCTATAAGCACATAGCTAATCAAAATTAAAGATACCTCTCGACATTTCTGAATATACTCAGAAACGTGGAGGTAGGGGAGAGCGGGATTGAAAGTGCCGGGGGTAGGTTGTGCCGTTAATTATATAATTATAAACGAAAAATGATTTTGAAAAAATTGAAATGAGGAATGTATTATTTTGCGCCTGCGCACCTTTGGCAAGCATCTTCATTTCGTTTGCTGAGCGAAATAAACAGCTGTTAGTATCTTATTGTGCTTTATTTATGAAATATTTATTTAAATTTAAAATTACACTCTAAATATTTATTGTATGAATTGATTTCATTTTAAAATTAACCAATAGATATTGAAACATAAACAGACGACACAATGTAATTCTTATCGGAGAAAAAAATTTTGAAACTTCTTTTCAGTGTTTTACAGATTTAATAGATTTGAAACACATTCTATATACATATGGAATTGGAAGGAATTCTATAAAATAATTGTAGTGTAATTAAAACTTTTCAATTTACAGCAATTCTAAAATATGTGAAAATGTATGTTTTTGAGGTTAAAAACGTTTGTTTACAAATGTTATCTCTATGTCATGAAGGAGGATAAGGAGATGAAACGGCCTATCCCAGTAAAAAAAATTCTATACACGGACCGCGGAGTTCGTATACGAGCTCGGCAGCTCGTATGAGAAATATGAGAAAACTCTCATACGAGCCTTTTCCGTAATTAAATGAGAAGTGTATAGATGCTTGTATACGAGGTGACTTTTTATAGCATGAAATAGACTGCTACTACTTTTGTATAAACTTTTCTAGCCAATGGAGCAAAGATTTGAGAATGTTTAGTGAAATATTTTTCAGTACTAAATATCCGTAGTACATATGCTTCTATAGTAAGAAAAGTGTGGTTTAATAGCAATCCTATTTTGATTCTGATACTGTAACAAAACAAAATTTACTTCCTATTTTGATTCTGATACTGTAATACTGCAATATTCGGTTTTCTTATAGAAACAGAAATCGATTTGAATTCTATTTCAAATTTCGTAAGTAAAAACGATATAATCTTCTGATATATTTGACATTTGCAACAAAATTTAAGTTCAATGACACTTCTACATGCGCAGTATTATTTTATCAAAATTAAAACAAGAAAGAATTATGATTTTTATATTAGAACCAAAACGAAATAGAGTGGAATTTTGATTATGATATTGGAATCAGAGCTAAATAGAGTGGAATTTTGATTCTGATACCCATATCCGAATCAAAACAAAAGTATTTTTTAATTTTGTTTTGATTTCGTGACGGTCCCTGATATATATATATATATGGGCAATTCCACGTGAGATTTAAGTCGACCTCTTAAAATCCGCGAAAAATATTTTTTTTCTATTCTGTATAAAAAAAAACAGATATGTATTTTTTTATTTATGTTTAATTGTTCAAATTTTTGAGTTATGAATTTTCGAAAATTTGGACTTTTAATTGTAGACCTCTATTCAGTAGCTTATAAGTCCGAAAATATCGAGTTTAGAAAAAAGTTCTTAAAGAATAAAAGTTTTAGTTTTCTTTCGACTTTTAAGAAATGTAAACAAAATAATTTTTTAAAAATTTTTTATTAAAAACAAAAAATTTTTTTATAAACAAATTAATTTTTTTTTAACTTTGGGCCGGATTTTTATTTATTTTTTAAAAATGTTTTTGTACCTTATAATATAGAGAAGATTTTTCAAAAAGTCCCGAAATGGGCCTGATGTGTTAAATGAGTTTTAAAATATTTTCAAAAATCACTTGCAAGCATCACAGTGGGATTTTTTTACATTTAACTTTTTAAAACTGTTTACAGCGCAGACCTGTAATTTAAAACAAAGAACTCTCAAATATATTAAAAATTATACCTTGTAGACAGTTTTAGAAAGTTAATTGTAAAAAAATCCCACTGTGATGCTTGCAAGTGATTTTTGAAAATATTTTAAAACTCATTTAACACATTATCCCCTTTTTAGGACATTTTGGAAAATCTTCTCTATATTATAAGGTACAAAAACATTTAAAAAAATAAAAAAAAATCCGGCCCAAAGTTAAAAAAAATTAATTTGTTTAAAAAAAAAAATTTTTTTAATAAAAAATTTTTTAAAAATATTTTTGTTTACATTTCTTAAAAGTCGAAAGAAAACTAAAACTTTCATTCTTTAAGAACTTTTTCCTAAACTCAATATTTTCGGACTTATAAGCTACTGAATAGAGGTCTACAATTAAAAGTCCAAATTTTCGAAAATTCATAACTCAAAAATTTGAACAATTAAACATAAATAAAAAAATACGTATCTGTTTTTTTTCGATACAGAATAGAAAAAAAATATTTTTCGCCGATTTTAAGAGGTCGACTGAAATTTCACGTGAAATCGCCCATATATATTCACCTATATTATTAAAGTGGATTTTTAAACTGCCATCATTTTCACAAATTACATAATAAATTTTAATTAAAATTGATTTAAAAAATTGATTTAAAAAATTTAGCACTTTATTACAAGATGTGATTGGTAACAATATTATCACAGTTATATAATTATGTAAAAACTTGTTTTAAAAATTAAATAAATACAATTTTTATAAAATATGTGTAAGCACAAGTAAGAGAACATGTGGTTCAGATAATTTCAATTTTAACTGATGGTATTTTCAGATGTCATATTTAGTAGCTAAAAATTTGTTTCCATTTTTTGTAATTAATAAACAATGTGATGACCGAGGTATCAATTTAACATTTATCAAAATATTTGATGGATTGTCTACAAAATGGACGCAATAAGCATGACAATGATGATGGAAGTAAAGAGTTTCTAGTTCTTCAATTTTCAAGTAAACAACTTTACAATAACAAAAATTTTTTACAATTCCAAAATGAGGACCGTTTTTCGAAAATCTGCTCACGATTACTATGTTCCTGGAGAAATTGTATGTATGTGAATACTCACTCACACTTACACTTACTTCAAACAGGAAAGGTAGGCGTGGCCTAATCGCCAGTTGCAAGGGTCTAATACCGAAAAATCATAGAACTTCTGCCATCGTAGTAGGATTATGTTACGTGAAATCTCAGCATAGCGTCGCTGTATTTTAAGTATAATAAGTATACAATAAAAGGCTATATTGACACTTACGAAATAAGTGCAAAATTCACTTTTAAATAAGTAAAATATGCACTTTTAAATAAGTGAAGTATTTTTATGTAGAAAATTAGTAGAAAGCATTAAAAATGGAAATTAACTAAAATTTCAAATGATCGTTATTAAATCTGAATCAGTTAAATTGCGAATTCACTAGTAAAAAGTCAGCCACTGGTTTAAACAATACAATTTTTACTAATTATTTAGATAAAACAAGTAATTATTAGTTAAATTTATTTTTAGGTTATGTCAAGATAAAGAAAAATTTAGGAAATTTCTGTTATCTAATTTATTTAAGAAGAAAAATTTATTAGCAGCGATTTTTCTGTTTACTAATGGTCATAAAAAATTGAGGTAAAGGAAAGTTTATACACATTACATTTTCAGTAATTCCTTTTAATTTATTGTAAATTTGCAAAAATATTAGACAATTAAATTAAAATATATTTATATGTAAATATATAATGAAACGAAAAAAGAACATTTTTTATAAATTATTAAATTAATATTTATTAATACTTAAAAGATGCAGTTGGATCAAATCGAAATCGAATCACGACAAATAGTTTTAACTAAAAACTTAAAGTTTAACTTTATGAGTCGGAAGTGTCATCGCTGCCTCTGGCGTCATTAAGATTTATATTAGAAATGTTAACATTTAATGATGTAACAATACTGCTAGATGGTAAGTTTCTTTTTTGAAAAATGGATGTTTCTATGAAACTGTAAAAATTTTTCAAATTCAGTGGGTACTCTACGTTAAGCACATAGTAAGACTTATTAAACAATAAGTCAAACGCTGATACTATGTACGGTTAACGGCTTTTTACTCTTGTGACTAAACGAATCAAATCGATTTCATTTTGCGAGGGCTTGTTTGAAAGATCGTTTAATTGCGCAACTTTTTCTTAGAGACACCTATACTTCATCTTTTATTGTTTAGTTGCTGTGTTAACTTTAAAAAAATTTGCAAACAGTCCGGTTTGCCTCACCCCCTGGGGTAAACCGGACCATTTGGTTTTTTATTTATAACATTGCATTAACATAATCTATAATAATAAAAAACATAAAGAATCATGTAAACAATGGTTGTAGTAATGAAAATAATAATTCGGGATTGAATTTTAATTAAATAAAGATTGTTTTAAATAAAAAATAAAAATGTTTGTCATTATCAGAAAAACAATATTAAAGGGTCCAATTCTTATTGGAAGACAATTATTTTTCATTGTAATTAAATATTTTAATGAAAGAAACATTTTATTTAAAAATAATTTTTATGAAACTTTAATTCAATGGAAATATCCTATGGCCGGTTTGCCCCACTGAAAACGGTCCGGTTTGCCCTACAGGCCCATTTTGAGAATAAATGTTTGTCAAAAAGAAACGCTTTGCAAATTCATCAAAGTTTTTGGTGGTAAATATTCCTGACGTGTGTACCTTCAAAACCCAAGATCTAATATTTGGAAATATTACACGATTTCCTCAGAATTTCCTTAAGAAAAAATTCGAAAAAGTGTAGAAAAAAACTAAAAAAAAACTTTTGCTCCCAGCGTTGCACAAACAAAAGTAAACAGAGTCAAATTGAAAAAATAAGGTATACTACACAAGGTTGTTTCAAATTTCTAAATAGCACATTTGACAATTTCGCCATTTCGGAAATATTGAAAGGGGTCCGGTTTACCCACCAGTCCGGTTTGCCCCACTCTCCCCTATAAAAAGCGATTAAAAAAATGATAATAAACATTTTTAATTTCATCAAATAATTCTCGATTTAATGTAATTTTTTGACTTTTTTCAATATAATGCAGATCAAGGAATACGTAATTTTTTTATCTGGAAAACCAGGAATGGACAATGAATTTTGAAATAGAAAACTGGTAACCCTGAGAAAATAACCAACTTTTGCAATTATAAAAAAGATAAACTTGCGGTTTTGAACATCAGATGCTTCTTGATCAATCTAAAATTTATGAATATTTTTTCAGGCTATATATTTATGCATAAATAATCATTTTTCTTAAAGAGAAATATTTATCATGCAAAATATTATGAGGGTGGTCACAATTTTTCGTTTTTCTATTGTCCTAACATTTCCCGGACAATTTACTGAGATTAAAATTATTTTTCCTGGCAAAATTCTTTACAGAAAAAATATTAACTGTTATAACTGAATTTTTTTAAATAAGTAGAAAAAGTCTCAACTTTCTTAATTTCTCTGATAAAAATGTGGTTTCTTGACATTTCCCTGACTTTAATGACATATGCCCACACTAATTATTTACAATAGAATTAGAGATAGTAAAAATTTGTCAAAATTTGGTTTCAAGAAGATAAGGGTGTGAATAAATAGTTTCTTTTTACCATATCACCATTGTAGTCCGACAACCTTGCGTATTTGCCGAATATTTCCAAAATGGAAGGCCCTTTTTCCGAAATCCATTGTCTTCGATTAGAAAATGTTTCCAGCAAACACGCTGATATTGATTTTTTATTTTCGTCTGATGGATATTTGTGCTGCAACCACGATACCTAAAGAAAAACACTTAAATAAAGTAAATAATTTCAAACAAAATTTGATATGATCATTTGCCAGTTCTTTACATACTTTTTCAGCTAATTCAGCTTCAGGTAATAATGTCGGGCCGCACAAATCTGTAGCATTTTCTTTCGGGGCGACACTTTTTGATTTGCAGTATCTCTTTTCCTCTCGAGGTAATTTTTTTTGAAGAGTTTGAAGACGATGCTGGATAAATCCTAATTTAGTGAGTGGATCATAATAATGTTCCTATAAGCATACAAAGAATTATATTAAAAATAAAGTTAAAATCTATTCTGTTATTGTATGTTATATTTACATATCCGAGAGTCGATTCTTTATTTTTTAAAGATGGAAATTCTGCAATTAGTGTTCTAGCTAATTGGACTTTCGCTTCGTGTGGTGGATAGCTGAAATTATAAATGTAAAAGTTAAAATTTTCAAAGTAAATATGGAGTAGGAAATAGGTCACTAATATATGTATAATATTTTATTTACCTGTGACCGTGAACTTTCACTAATTCAGCAACTATAATTCTTATAAGAGCGCGTCGGTCCTCTTCTGAAAACACACGGCCCGACCTGGGCCAAATGGGGGCGACACTCAAATGTGGATTTCCTGATCAGGGACATATCGGGCCGTGTGTTTCATTCCCTAATAGGGAAAGCCCGATCTGTCCCTGATCTGGGCCATAGCGAAATTTCTACACGGGTACCATAACGCTGAAAATAAAAAAAAATGAGTATTTAAAGTCGTTTTAAAACTAATTCAAAAGATGATCTCTACTTTTACTATTGTGAACAATAATATTTTTACAGGATTAAATTTTACGTCTATCGAGTTTAACATCTCCTTCGCCCCATTTTGAATACTGTATGGACTGAGTAATTCGAACTACAGTTTTTGGTAAATTTTTAAAATTGTGAACATTTTGAGCACATAATTTAATAGCTCCATGATTTCCTTCAAATCGCATGCACCAAAAATGTATTAATGGACCTGACCATTTTATACAATCCGGTAAATGAGTAAGATGGTGGAATTTGTTAATTAGATTGATTTCCTTGTCCAAAAATAACTTATAACAACTATTAAAAAAATCTTTTATAAGTTCCTCTAAATATGGTAACAAAGAAAGACTTATTATAGGTGGGAATACTATTTCCATGATTCGTAATAATAGTAAAACAATCTTCATATGTTCATCTAAACCATCAACTTTCGCAGACAATAAAAATGGTAAAGTTCTAAAGCAACATGGCTTCCGTGAAATTTGGACTAGGTTTATTCTTTTTTCCAAATAGCCAAAATTAAACATAGCTATCACACCATTTACATAATATATACATCGAAAATTCCTTGATTAAAAATATATTCTTGAAGAACAAACTTTATTATCATCGGACAAATCCCACACAAAAGTCATGCATAATATCAAAGATTTTATTGCGTGCAATGTGGAAAAATCGTGAATCGAAATGTAAATCATTTCGAGTATAGAGACATAAGCGACAAAATTTGTTAGATGATGGACCTAATAAATTAAAAACCTCGTGTACAGCAAGCCAGTCACCACAGAAACTTTCTATCGATTCACGAAAATATAATTCTCATTATCAAAATTTAATAAAATGCCGTCATCATTTTCTAATTTTTGTAAATCTATTAAAAACGACTGAGTCATTCCATTATACTTCGACTAAAGTCGTTGCCGACTAATTTTAAAAAATTGTAATATTTTGCAGAAATGATTTTAAAGATATTAGGATTACCGAACAAAACGACTTCACATACTTTAGATGCTTATTTTACAATAAATATAAACAATATTTTAAAAATTCGTTTTGTTCGATAATCCTAATATCTTTAAAATCATTCCTGCAAAACATTACAATTTTTTAAAATTAGTCGGCAACGACTTTAGTCGAAATATAATGGCATGACTCGGCTGGAGAATTTTTTTAAAACCATATTTTAATATATCTTCATAACAACAAAGTGCAAGAACATGGATACTATTAAGTTCTGAATTCGCAAAGGAAGGTAAGTTTGAAATTTGGTAGTAGAAGGCACCTTATTTATGAATTCCAGTCTTTGATCCTAAAAGATTAACTATTTCTAATTCGTCATAATATAATTTAATTCTAATCGCATTTTTATACCTCTGGAAAAAAGGATGATTTTTAAAATGCTGGCCATCTAAAAAAGATCCTAATAAACCATTGTTTGACGGTTGTTCATTTTCAATTGCTTGTCGAACTTCTTTATTAGATAAAATTAACTTCAGAACATCAATTATAGGAACATATTGAAACGACTCAATAACTTGTGTGGGAACATAAGAGGAAGTTTCTTTATTAAGAATTCTATTAAAACGACGACCTAAAGGTATTTCTTGCGGCTGAATGTAATTAAAATTTTCAATTATATATTTATTTGCTGTTCATATGTCTTTAAACCGTCGAAAGGATTATTTAATTCTAATATACTATTAATATCACTAACAAATGTTTCGTCTATAACGTCACCTACAGTAATTCGTCTTAAATTGTAAAAATGAAGAAAATTTCTAGTACAACCATGCTGACCACAAACAAAACCTGTATCACTAAAACCTCTAGTTATTGTGAGACCATGGTTTCTGACAAAATGTTCACCTAAACCATTAATTCCTGTAAAGATTGACTGCTCGCATATAAAACAATTTAGCGCTTCCATATTTTAATCCTGCAAAGTATTTCACCGTTCCTAAAAGAACAATATATTTAATATAAAGTACAAATTTTAATAAATTATAAACAAATTAGTGTCTTAAAATTACCACATTTTACAGTTCTTAAAATATATTTATTAAAGAAAGTATCACTATAAAAAAATTTTGTTTATATTAATTTTTGCATAGAAATCAATTTTTTTATAAAACTGATAAACTAAAGTCATTTTACAATTAAAACTGCATTTTAAAAAATTATAAAATCATGGATTGTTTAAATAATTTTAAATATTATTTAAATAATTTTTAAATATTATGAGTGTATAGTTAAATATTGCATTTTTAAGAAAAAATACGGTGTGTACTAATTATTGTAGAGATAAATTAAAACAGAAAATATGATTTTGATATTTTTATATTAATAAAGTATTACTTGCTACACTAGTAATCTGTTTATTAAATATTTATACCAAAAAATCTGTAGAAATAGATAATTTATATCAATGTTTACAAATTAAAATAATAATAAAATCATGGAACTATACTTTTATAATTGGAGAGAAAGATGAATTGTAAATATAAACAGCTTAGATAGAGGTTAGGTTTACGGGTTGCCGGCAGTAATAATACATACCCATCGTATTTTTTGCTTAATATTATTTTTTTCACTTATATATACCTTGTAAAATTGTAAGAGTGTCTTTATCAATGCCCAACTGCGTCAGTTCTCTAATTAGCTGCTGACAATTAAAATTTTTAAATACAAGCATTCTGTAAAAATCCTGTAACACAAATAATGACACAAATGTTTCAAAACAATGAACTATATATCTGTAAAGTCTATAAAGTTTTCAAAATAACAAAATATAACATGAAACTGTAAAACTAAGCATTTTTCAAAATAATAATAATACATTTACTTCTCAAAAAGAATAAAATAAAACTTTCTCCTAAGAATATATAAAACATAATCTTAAACTAATAGGAATACGAAAAATAGTAGGTAGACACTTACAAGTAAAATATTCCTAACATTAAATTGAAATGTAGGTGCAAATAATGTCTAATTTTTTAATAGAATACTTACTGTTATTAAAATTGTTTATAATTACCTTATTATTCTTACGATAAATGGCAAACGTTTCGACGCCATTTTGCATGTTGTTGTATTCTGAAATTAAGATTAGCGTGTTTCTAAAAGAAGTATAGGAGTGGGCGCGCAACGCAATCCGTTTGATTCTGGGCGATTCCACGCCATTTCGACAGTGTTTTGGAGTAAGCAAATAGATTTTAATGAAACTCTGGGATTTTAATCTATATGTAAAAAGAAATATTTTCACCAAAAATCAAGTCAAAATATTCGCTACATTTTGAGATAGCAAAATTTTGAAAAATTTTTGAAATCGCTATATCTCCCATATAACTTTATGAAAACTAAAATTTTTCTTTGTAAAAATTCAGGATGAAAAAACGAACAAAAATTGTTCATAATGTTTTTATAAAATTGTGTTAATTAACAAAGTTATTTAAATAATTTTACTTAACTTTTAAGCGGCCAGATCAAATTCTGTTGTTTAGAGTGGAAAATTAACTTGATTATTTAATATTTCATTTTGCAGAATAATTTAAAAATTTCTTGGTTGTATATGAATTTTATTCTGCAAAATGAAATATTAAATAATCAAGTTAATTTTCCACTTTAAACAATAGAATTTGATCTGGCCGCTTAAAAGTTAAATAAAATTATTTAAATAACTTTGTTCATAAAGTTATATGGAAGATATAACGATTTCAAATTTTTTTTTTAAATTTTGCTATCTCAAAAAGTAGCGAATATTTTGACTTGATTTTTGGTGAAAATATTGTAATCGCTATAATATAGTACAAAGCTTTGTAGACACAGAATTTTACCATAAACAACTGGCTGACCATAGACCGAACTTTGACTTGGAGACAGAATGTATATGATATTTTCTGCAAGTTCTTAACAGTTTTAACACAATTGAATAGAAATAAAATATCACTTCCTATATATATCGACTCGATTAATGGTAAAATCACTCATTCTTTCCTTCTTTGATTACTGTTGTGCGCAGTTTACGATGATATTACAGATGATTTTAATACCAAGTTGGAAAAAGCACTAAATGCATGTATTTAATTTATATATATGTATATATAACAGCGGCGGCGTCGGCGGCGATATCTTTTTGATAGATATATATATATTTTTATATATATATATATATATATATATATATATATATATATATATATATATATATAAGAGAAGTGCGCCGGTTGTGGGCACCCTTTTGTTTTTGCCTCATAACATTTGTCCATGTGCATATTATTGAAATATATGTGTACGAATTTCAAGCTAGAGGTCTAAGGTGACTTTCAGTGAAGGAATTAAATTGATTTCTTTAAAAAAAGGTTTTATTAGAAATTTCGTGAAATGGAAATTTTTTGACAAAAAAACTTTTGTACCCGGTTGTGGGCACCCTTGAAAAATCCGCAAAAAATGGAAAAATATTAAAGGAAACCAACACAAATAAAGAGGAAATGAAAGTTTCTTTATTTTAAGAGACTTCGCCGGCATAAAGAACAAAAATGATTACCCGTTTTCACACTATGCTCATCGATAACAGAAGAATAATGCTAGCATGTGAAGTAGCTGGCCCGCATATCAAAACGCACTTCTAATGCACTGAACGACTATATTCATCGCATTTAATGGAGTTTGCGGCTGTCAATTTGCTTGGCAGAAAGATTAGATGAGACAGTAGTCTACATCATTGTTAGATGGTAGAGCCTCCTTGACATAAAGGTGCCCACAACCGGGAATGACAGTCATTTCTTAAAAAGACCAAAACATTTTGTTATGCAGGATTTTGGTTAAACACGAAGGTAAATCACAAAATATAATGACAACACTGCAAAAGAAAAATTAAACCCTTTTTTCTGAACGAATCTACACCCATATGTTGCTCTTCGAAAACAATACAAAATTACTTTTTTATTTATTTATTGCAAATTTTCTTTATTATGCTCACAGCTATTACACAAATGCACATATTTGTTTTGTTATCAATACGAAAAGTCCGTATTGTTAACGGACACGACTTGCAATACTTAGAATAGTAAAGTTTGCTTGCCGTCGAAGTTAACGTAGGGGTGCCCACAACCGGAGCGTGCCCACAACCGGCACACTTCCACTATGGGCATTTCCACGTGAAATTTTTCTAAGACATTTTAGAATCGGTTAAACAAATTTTTTTCTCGCTCCTTATAGGAAAATATTGAATACGTATTTTTTTATTTTTCCATAATTGCCAAAATTTTTGAGATATGAACTTTTGGAATTTTGGATTTTTAAAAGCAGACCTATTTTCAATTGCTTATAACTTTGAAAATATTGAGTTTCGAAAAAAGTTGTCAAAGAAAGAAAGTGTTGGTTTTTCTTCAACTTTTAAAAGATTTAAATAAAAAATTATTTAAAAATATTTTTTAGTAAAAAAAATTATTTTTTTTATGCCAATATACAGAAGATTTTTTAAAAATATCTGAGATGGGCCGACTCATAGTTTTCGTTCAATAAATTTTTTAATTAATTTGTTTATTAAAAAAAAAAATTTTCTTCAAAAATTAAAAAAAATTTCTTTTTTTTTAATTACTTAAAAGTTAAAAAAAACAAAATTTTCTTTCTTTGACAACTTTTCTCTAAACTAGATAGATCTTTAAAAAGTTAAAGAAAAACCAAAACTTTCTTTCTTTGACAACATTTTTCGAAACTCAATACTTTCAAAGTTATAAGCTATTGAAAATAGGTCTGCTTTTTAAAATTCAAAATTTCGAAAATTCATATCTCGAAAATTTTGGCAATTATGGAAAAATAAAAAAATACGTATTTAATATTTTTCTATAAGGAACGAGAAAAAAATATGTTTAACCGATTCTAAAAAGTCATAGAAAAATTTCACGTGGAAATGCCCATATATATCTATCCCTATTAAATATATTAATCATATCGCCGCCGCCGCTGTTTCAGAAAATTCTAAGGGAGCCCTTTTCCAAGAGGCCGTCAAAACTTACGTCAAATTTGACCAACTTTTTTACCTATAGGTCAAAAAGAAGTGCAATAATGGCAAAAGATTAAGTCAAAATCTATGTCTAATTTGACCTATTTTTTGACCTATAGGTCAAAAATATAAGTCAAAATCTATGTCAAAATTGACCTATTTTTGACCTCTAGGTCAAAAAGAGGATAAATAACGGTCTCACATTTACCCTCAAAATTTAGGTTAGTTTGAGGGCAGTTTTGACCTACACGTCAAAATTTGACAAACAATTTCCGCTACCCTTCAAATTTTGGTAAATTTTGTGGGCAGTTTTGACATAAACGTCAAAATTTGACAAACAATTCCTGCAACTCTTAAAATTTAGGTCAATTTTGACGTAAACGTCAAAATTTTATAAACAATTTCTGCTACCCTCAAAATTTAGGTCAATTTTAAGGCAGTTTTGACCTACGGGTAAAAAGAGGCCCACAAACGTCTGTTACATTACGTCGAAATCTACTTGTAATTTTACATTCTTCTTTTACCTACATGTCATAAATGACCAAATAATGGCCCTTAATTTATGTCAAAATTTATGTCAGATTTGATTTATTGTTAAAGCTGCAGGTAAAAATGGTCGTAATAATGCCTTGGATGATACTGCAAAATCTATGTCAAATTTAACCAATTTTTTTACCTTTAGGTATAAAGAAGTATCTAGATTGCTAATATCATAGGATCGCATTTTACAATTTTTATATTATCTATTATATAAATAGAAGTATACCTCTATATTACAAGAAGATATCGCCGCCGCTGTTCCAAGATTTTCTGACCTACAGTTAGTAGTATTGACCTAAACGTCTAAGGTTGACAAAAAATTCATTCTACCCTCAAAATTTAGGTCAATTTTGAGGGCAGTTTTGACCTAAACGTCAAAATTTGACAACCATTTTTCGCTACCCTTAAAATTTAGGTCAATTTTGAGAGCAGTTTTGACCTAAATGTCAAAAATTGTCAAACAATTTCTGCTACTCTCAAAATTGAGGTCAATTTTGAGGGTTACTATGCATTCATATTAAGAGGACGTGATATGAAAATAAAAATAAAAATTAATATAAGAAATAGTTAGAGAGTTGGCATGCGAAGCACGCAGGGGAGCGAATCCCCCTTAGCATATATATACACTGTTAAAAATTTTGGGAATTTTTCCAAACTTTTGCATGGGAATTTTCCTAAAACGTGTTTAGAAATTTTTTTTCTTAAATAAATGGTAATATTCCTAAGTTTTTGAAAATTTTTAGATACGAATTGAAATTTTTCTAAATTCTGTTGGTAATAACATTTTTCTTAATAGAAATGATACTTTTTCTTATTTTTAAGAATTTTTTCGAAAAGATGCAGAAATATTTTTTTCAAAGATATTGGAATTTTTTTTATAATAAAGAACATTTCCTGCTTCAATTTCAATGTTTAACAAAATATTTAATCAGATTCTAATTAAAAGTAAGAAATTATTAGATTTTCGAAAAATATTTATAAAAAACTGGAAATTATTTTATCAGATTCAAATATCCAATTACTTGTCAATTACTTAATAGAGATTTTTTTATATTATAAAATTATTTCAAATGTAGAATACAATTATAATTTTTTATCTGTAAATATTTGTTTATAAAAATAATAATTAAATTATTGGTAAAAATCAAAGATACTAGTAAATATTAAATTTTACACTTTGAAAAATTGCTTTAATAAATAATCTTTGTAAAGAATATATAAGTTTTTAAAAAATGTTTAATACAGTCCGTAAAACCGTTTTTATAGCAAAAAGAATATGTTTGGAATATTGTTTCGGTTTGAAAGGTTAGTCACATCTGGTTAGTCTTGGGATGACCAGCTAAGGGTGTTTGGAAATTTTTTTATTTTTTAAAGAAATTTCACAAGGATAGCATTTTGAGCGTCAGTTGCTCTCAAGCATTTACCGAAATCAGTTTGAAAACGCCAGTGAAAAACTTATAAATCTATTTAAAAGTAAATGTGAAAAATTTTAATAGTGAAAAATAGTGTTATTTTTGAAAAGCGTACATAAGGTAAATATTGATTATATTTTAATTTATTTATTAAAACATTTAATTAAAAAATGATTGTCTTTTTGTTTTTGAGTATTCAATGTAGTTTCTAATTATACAGATATATCAACAATTTCAATTAAATTTACATAATTTAAGTCTAAATCAGACAATTTTTATATAATTAACTCTCATTACTAATTTTTTTAAATAAAAAGGATAATTTCTTTTAATCTAAATTAGTCACTTTTAACTAATAAAATAAGACTTTACTAATTCTTTTTTAATAACCAATATCTGGTAATAGAAAGTTAATAATACATTTATTTGTTTTTATATTTTTCAGTATGCCGTTTGTTGTAAGTAAGCCGTTTAAAGGACACCAAACATAGGACAACAACGTCAACGAGTTTTTTTTACAAAATACTTATTTTTTCTTATAAATGAATAAATAAATTATTTTTAATTTCAGATATGACAATGTTGTTTTATTTAAAAAATCCAAAAATTTTTCCTATTCTAAATGAGAGAATTTTTGTATCTGTTTAATGGGATTTTTCTAAATTTTTGAAACCTTTTTATAATATTAAAAGGGGATTTTTCCAAACATTAGAGGGAATATTTGCAAATTTTTAGGAATTTTTCTATATTATTTTAAGAGAATTTCTAAATTTTTGGGATTTTTTCTATACTATTACATGAGAATTTTTTCAAATTCTCCGAAATTTTACCAAACTTTTGGGATTATTTCTAACTATTACATGGGAATTTTTCCAAATGCTCAGAAATTTTCTCAAACTTTTGGAATTTTTGTTATACTACTTCATGGGAATTTTTCTAAATTTTTCAGAAAAATTCCCTTATTTATATTAGGAAATTTTTCTAAAAAGATTAGTAATGTAAGACAATATTTTATGGGAAACCAACTTTTTTCAATATTCAATAATTAGGTTCTAGATTATCTTTTTGAATTTTTGAGTTCAAAAGACCTGACTTAGTAGCTATGAATAGACTCAGAAGGAATAATGTTTTAACAATATATACCTCATTATCGTACCTGTAAATTACGGAAGTCGTTGATAATCAAAGGTGCTAAATATTTGAATAAAATTTCAATTTCCATGAAAGATGTATCTAATTAGCTGATATTTAAAAACTTACACATTACCTTTCTCTTTATGGGAAACAGTAAACTATTTGTTGTTACTTATTAGTGAATTACTTTCAATCCAGATTTATGAAAAAATTGTACATAGAAGAATAAATTTAAAATTTTCATAAATTTTTGGTGGATGAAAATATTAGCTGTTAAGAAATTGTTGAAACATTTAAATTTAAGAATTTTTAATAAAAAAATCTTTTGAACTATTTTTTAATAATTTTTTGACATCATATTCAGGTAGAGGACACTAATACATAAAAAATGTTGCCTAAAGAGAAAATAGGTAGTGTGTTTATTGCAAAATATTTAAGATTAAAGTCAGGCTAAAAATTCAATGCATTCAGTCGTTAACGTACGGGTTAATTATTAAAATTAGTTATTTGTTTCTATAACTGTAATTAATTTGATTTTTTATTTTAAGGGAAAAAATACTGTTATCTCTATTTTGTTAATATTTTATTATTAATGAACTAAAAATAATACATCCAGAATGAAGTGTAAGATAGCCGTGTAGTTAACTGATATAAAAATCTTATATTATTATAATCAAATTATATTCCATCACGATCAAGTTATTATGCTATTTATATTAATTTATAACTAATTATTAACATTAGAATACAGTAATAAAGTAAACAGTTTAAACTGCATAATTTGAAAATAAATTTATTTCATTCCTGGCAAAAAGTGAAATCAATTTACCAACCAATAAACAGTAATAAATAGCACTGTTAATGAGTGTGTACCTTTATTTTTTTTACTTATAATAAACGAAAGCAGAAATCATTTTATTCGCTTTGTGCAGAAAAGCCCCCATGTAAGATACAGAATAGTAATAACAGATAAAGAGGTTGCTTATGTGTTTTTACAGTCGTGTTGGTAACTGACTGACCGTTCGAATATACTATATATGTATATATATACATAGAGTCATTCTTATACTTATCGTTATCGCGTCGTTTTTATCATTTCGCATTATCTTCGAAGTTCAATCCTGCACTTTTCTGACATAAGGTACTCTTAGATTATTCGACAAACACATACACACAAATACATTAAAAGTAGCACCTGCATAGGTTAATAACATTTTGCTTGTCAACGAACAGTTAATCATTATATAGTAGTTTATTTCATTTGTCTCATCTTTGATGAGACAAATTTTAGTTTAGAGTAGTTTTAGCTTCATTAAAAATGTATTATTAATTATTTAACATCAAAAGCATATTTTTCTGAAAATATTGCATATAATAATGAACTAAATATTAATAGTTTGTAAAGAAAATTAGTTATTTTTATTTATTTGTACTTCCAATTTTAGTTCTGTCAAAAACAGCTAAGGTCTCTTTCACCTGGAGCGTCACATATAGGGGAGAGTGGGGCAAAATGGGGTAGGCGGGTCAAATGGGGTACCTCAGTTTCTCCATGATGGGTACATTTAATTTTTTTATCCTCGATACATATTATTCATTTTGATAAGAAAATGTTATTAATTATGAGGGCAGTATGAATTTTTTTTTAAAGTTATACAACTTTAAAGTTTTGAGCGAAAAAAATATCGATTTTTTTCGAAATTAAAGTGCTTATAAAACTTTTTGGGATAATTTATATAATTTGAAAATTGTAGGATCTTTTTCGGCACTTATTCAAGAGTAATTTCCAATAGGATAGATTGTTAAATTGTTTACAACAATTTGTAAACATTACATTTTGTTGTACTATGCAGTGCGGGGCAAAATGGGGTACCTATGTGTTGGGCCATGCCGGGTGGTATTTAATATTCATTGAACTACTTAAAAACGTTATATTATGCATATTTAACAACTTTCCGCAGAAAAGTCAAATTTTTGTTTCGGGGTATTATACTATCGATATTTTTCATTATCGATGTTTTTCTGTTAATTTCTAGTAAATATTGCTTGTTTTTTTCATAATAATAAAGAATCTTACTTTTTGTTTGTATTTATAATCTCTTACAACAAGAATTTAACAAATTTTGAAAAAATATTCCATGTTTTATATGGTAATTTGATACCACCCCATTTTGACCCACCCATGGGGCAAAATGGGGGTTTTGCACCTTCTCAGAAAATGGGATATAAGTTCTTTCAAAAATGTTTTTCTCCGCTATTATCATAATTTCCTCAAACCTAAGAGTACAAAGAAGAATTCTGATGATTAGTTGAATCGATTTATTCGTTTGGTTCTCTGTAAACAGCCAATTACAAAAAGGTACCCCTTTTTGCCCCACTCTCCCCTACATATATATATGTCCTGGCCCCCAAATGTTAATGTACAGTTTGCCCCTTTATTTTCTTCGCTATGAAGACAGTCTAAAATCTGGCTAAAATTTGTCTAGGATACTGAATTAAAAAGTAAGTACAAGTTCGTATAGTAGGTTGTGCAAGAATTAGCTAGGCACTGTCTAGGACGCTAACATAAGAATTTAGTACAAGTTCGTAGAGAAGGTGGCTCTGAGAGTCTACTAAGCTAGCAGACGAAATCAGTTCTTTATGTGGTGCTTGATGAAAAGAAAACAAAAATCTACAATTGTAACTTATCTTGTTGTGAAGATAAAATCAAATTTATAAATCTACACGGAAAAAAAGTACGTTAATCAGTCCTTGAAAGTGCTTGACTTTTGGATAGGACACAAAATACAAGGCGGTATCATATACTTTTTATTAGAAAATATAAGAAAGTCCTAGAATTATTCTAATACTAGTATAGGCCACAGTGTTTTTTAAATTTTAACCAAAAGTCATTTGTTCAGTTTTATAAAGTACGTGAAAGATTAGTTGACTGCGCTTGAAAATTCTGTAGTGTAGAGCGTGCGCAGTGCGCGTTTCTATCTAAGGTAAATAACAGCTGATCGTCTGTTTCCATTTGTGATTATTTCAGATGTGAATATACTATTATTTTATGAAAAACAAATAGTGTTAATATATAAGTATTTGTCTTCATGAATTGACTTTCAAAAAAATATTTTTTATGTTGTGTTTCTCACAAAAAGAATGTTATGTAATTCTCAGTTTTCAGTGAAATAGCATGTCTCTCAAGTTGTGGAAAATTTCACCATGTGGTATATAAGAACAATATTCGACACGTGTACTTTTAAGTGTTAAGTGTGTGTTTATATTTAAGTTATACGCGAATATATGTGTGAATCCAAATATGTGAATGAATGAGTGAATTTCAGAAAAACTGTGAACAACATAATATACAATTAATTTTTATTATCGGTATACAAGTACGAATCGTTATAGTGAATGGTTTTAAAGAAACAATACAATGTAGCAAAATCTTGACATTGCTAGCCTTACATCCCTCGTTCAAGCCTGTCCATTTTTCCGATCTAGTTGCTAGATTGAATCTAGCACAACTGGACAGTTTCTTATACACTTCCACGGTAAATTTCTACACGAGATCATCATCTTCGTCATCGACAAATGCACAACTGCAAAGAACCCATTGGCTGCAGACAGAACAAGCAGCCCAGCCTTCGTTTGAGTCTAAATAATAACCATTTCAATAGAGACAAGATGCATGAACCACTTTACCATCGCTAATTGATGATTTTCTCTTTTCTTTTGCTTAATTTGTGAACTGCGTCTTGCCCCACTCTCCCCTATATATATATTTTTTTTAAAATGATGAAAATTAAGTGAACTGGCAAATTTTATGACATTGTTTATTGGATTATGAGAAAAAGAGAATTTAATATTTCTTAGTGTTGCAATTTTTTATAGCTGGATTCGTATCTTATGTATAGTTCATTCTTATAGCAAAGAAGAAAAATTGTTGCCAAAAAAATTTCTATAGAGGGATTACGATTAGAGACAGCGCTATATAGCTCATTTGTTTATATTCCGTTAACAATTGTCGTTTTTTGTAAAAATGTTTTCAACACGATGTTAATAAATTATAAAAATTGCAATTGTTTAAAAAAAGTTAAGTAATAAGAAATAAAACAAATAAAAAATTTGCGTAGGGCTATAACTTAGCGAAATGACATAAGAATTTTCTGTCAAATCGCTAAGACCATGTCTCAGAATAAGGATAGCAGAGAAAAGTAGCAATGACAGTCTTGGGATAGAGATCACATAAAAACAGCAATCCCAGCTGAAAAAGTTCTATAGAATTTCACTAGAATCATTCTATAGAACCATTCTATATAAATTCTAGAGAATATTCTGTAGAATTTCAATAGAATGATTCTATAGAATTTCTACGTGAATTGTACTAAATTTTAGTGGTTTTTAATTAGAAGGAATATAAATTTCGTAAAATAATTTTTTTAACATTATAGTAATGTATGGTTACGAAGTTCAATGAATTTTATATATTTAAAGGATATAAAGAATTATTTTGGCCTAAAATTTGTTGAAAAATATTATTTTACAAATTTAAAGTTTTTCTAATTAGAAATCACTAAAATTTAATAGTATTTGTGTAGAAATTCTATAGAATCATTCTAGTGAAATTCTATAGAATATTCACTAGAATTCATATAGAACGATTCTATAGAATGATTCTAGTGAAATTCTACAGAACTTTTTCAGCTGGGATAGAAGCAGTACTTCTGTGTACTATGTTTCATAATCAGAGAATCAACAAATCAACCATTGTCAAGGTCCTGCAGGACGCTTGGACAGGCAGCTGCGCGTACTGCCGGCAGGACGCACCTCCACATGTTACACGGAAAAAACAAAGTTATTTGTAAAATATACAACTATCTTTGATCTAAATTGTGGAAAAAGTTAAAAATTGATTGTACACTGAAATTATTGCTCTCGTAGAATTGAATCACACTTATTTCTATAGTTATATATGTTATTATTTTATATTATTTTATATATGTCTGCACAGAAAAAAATTGGACTCATTTTTGTTGCAACTCATAATGAGTCTATGTTAAATGACATAGAACGTGGCGCCATCTACGAGGTTCATTTTTGTTGCAGCTCATATAATGAGTCACTTTTCTAACCCATTTTGAGTTCAGTTTTTTTCTGTGTGTTGGTACTTCCCAGCTGAAAAAGTTCTATAGAATTTCACTAGAATCATTCTATAGAATCGTTCTATATGAATTCTAGTAAATATTCTATAGAATTTCACTAGAATGATTCTATAGAATTTCTACATAAATACTATTAAATTTTAGTGATTTTTAATTAGGAAAACTTTAAATTTGTAAAATAATATTTTTCAACAAATTTTAGGCGAAAATAATTGTTTATATCCTTTAAATATATAAAATTCATTGAACTTCGTAACCATACATAACTATAATGTTAAAAAAATTATTTTACGAAATTTATATTCCTTCTAATTAAAAACCACTAAAATTTAGTAGAATTCACGTAGAAATTCTATAGAATCATTCTATTGAAATTCTATAGAATATTCTCTAGAATTTATATAGAATGATTCTATAGAATGATTCTAGTGAAATTCTATAGAACTTTTTCAGCTGGGTTATTAGAAAGAATAAGAACATAAGCGAGAGAAATATACATATGAAAAAAAGAGACGAGAGATTCGGAGAGAGAAAAAGAAAGGAATACGAAACAAAACTGATAAGAGGTATATACCAAGAAGAGCTAGAGTCTTTCTCGAAAAAGACACAGCAGTGATACTAATGCCTTCTTTGAGAGCACAAGTCTTTATACAAAAAAAGAGTAAAAATAATTTGCTATCGGAACTTGTTTAATATTTTTTACCACACCAATAATAAATTCTATATATACAGTGAATGCTATTTTTCGACAAAAATGATTTCATATATACATATAAATTTTGATAAAATTTAACATTGATTAACTATATATAATACTACTGTATATAATATTAAACGTGTCAACGACGCGCGTGTGATTCTGATAAGATTACTATAAACGATAGTGAATCTCACTTATCATTCTTCGGCCAGCGAACGCTCGATAAAAGCATGTTCGTGCGATTCCGATTATCCGCGCTTGTTTATATGCGCTCGTGACAAAAGCATACTCTGCTCGCGTGTGCGCTACTGTTTCTCTAATTCAGAAGTTCGTTTCAAAGTGACTGTTTATTCAGTCAAAAAGTGTGTACATATAAATTTATTTTTACATATGTGTGTTTTTGTTTTCGTGCTTTTTTTATTTTGGAAAAAGTGATTAAATATTTTAATTTCTTCTATTGCAAATAATACAGTGTGATTCCTCTTTAAATTATTATATTCTGTTTGAATTTGAATTAGGTTTTACTTATTGCAATTTAGAGTTTACTAATTTAAATTAGCAACAGACAAGCTTATAATTTATATTAATTGGAAAATTAATTTAAATATTTTATTCCAAGTTTAAATTATTCAGGTCTTTATATATTTGTACAGAATGTTTAGATTCAAATCAAATTTTGCACGAGATTTATAGTAATCCAAAGTTTTTTATTTTTTATTTATTTTATGATTTGAGATTTTATTTATTTAGAAAAATGATTTTGTACCTACTCTGAGCCAATTTCAAAGGTATTTTTTCGTAATTTGTGAATAATTTTGTGTGTGACGGAGGGTTATGAAGAGTGTTGAATAGTTCTTCTAAAATGAATTTTGAATTGATTACGGAAATCTATATATTTACTATTTCTATTTCCCTATTTCTATATAAATATCCATTATACTTGAGGGTTAAAAGCTGTGCAGAAGATGTGAACGATCTGACGCGTGCAAACACTATACCAAGGCGAATAACCGCATATGTCACTGATAGTGAGGTTATGCTATTAAAAATGTTTTTTCTATTCTTTTCGTCGTTTAATAGTTGAGATACTAAATAAAAAAGATAATTTATTAATTAAAACAGTTCACCAAATCCCACACAGCACAAAAACTTCCAGGAAACTTCCAGGAAGTTTCCCGTGGAAACTTTCAGAAATTACCCTTGGTAACTTCCTGAAAATTTCCAGGAAATACAATAATGTCTGCAGGTTAGAAGCTTCCCATAGAAATTTCCTGGTAACTTCCTGGAAATTATTTAAAATTTTTTTTAGTGAAATTTTTTTTAAAGGTTTAAAAAAAATTAAATGATTCAAATTTTGCATTCTTTTAAAATGAAAAAGTAGGTTTAATTAAAAAAAATTATCTTCACAACTACAACACACATGAGGGTAAGCGGACTCGAACCCCAAGTCACATAGGATAACCCTCAAAGGTGAGCTGCTGGGATAGCGCTTTATGCACTCAACCAAATCGCCACTTGACTTTATAGGGTTAATTTATATATTATATATTTAATTCTATCTTTAAAAACAATAGTATCTACTTAAGATAAATTCTTTAGAATTAAATTTTACGATATTTGGATAATTCGAATATTTTCTAATTAAATAACAAATTTAAAAATTAAATTAATATTTTATTTCACCTAAAGTCGTTGCGGCCTACTTTTAGAAAAATCTCATAATTTGTACAAATAATGACAGTACAGAAAAAAGGTTAGTTTGACAGCTGGGTAAGACTCCGTCAGAAAATATGCGACTTGCATGGGCTCCTTGGATTAAGCTGTAATTTGGTGAAATTGTAGTATTGAATACTAGAAATTAGTGTGCCAAAAATTTTTTGAAAATTTTGAAATTTGTTGAAGTTACGCCATTTTGAATTTTTTTGTTATACTTTTTTAAAATCTTAATATTTTCGAAAGTTTTCGATGAAATTTAATAAAATTTGGAAGGCTTATGGGCAAATCTCTAAAAACTTTAACATTTTAATATGAATTTTTTTTTAAAATTTTTTGTGTGCACAATTTTGATATTTTTAGTATTACATCTTCGACCAAAATAGATTTCATTTTTATTACTTTACAACCATTATTTGGTTGCCTTCTATTTTAAAATATAAATTTTTGGAAAGAAAATAATGTTAGGTTATCTAAATCTGTAACAAGATATACATAAACATTTTATCTCCTTCACTTAAGTAAGTTATTTTTCAGTATCACAAAAACATAATTAAACATGAAAATAAATATAATAAAGGTCTAATACAACTAATAAGGACAACATTGCAATAAAAAAAATTAATGAAAATTTTTTACGTATAATTATTTGATTTAGTAACATGAACTTTTCTAATTATTTGATTGGCTAAATTTTTTTGAAAAATATCAGGGATCTTAATATAACCTTGAAAAAACACTAACACTATCATGAACGTTTAATAAAAAATAAATAAATATTCCTTAAGTGCCTTCCATTGATAAATTTTTCATTCCGCGTTTCCTTTTTCTCGTTTTTTATTTTCTTTTCTTTGATTTTCTTTTATTTTGTCACTTTTTATTACATTTTTGGTTACTTCGTGATAAATAACATGGTACGAATAAATGCAAAACTTCAGATTTATTAAAAAACGATTGATTTGACCAAGTGACATATTTGACGAGCGACAATTATTTGAAATATCCTACAGTGCGACGCGTCCCGGGCACTAACACAGCGCTGGCACCGAAACGTGGTCGCGCTTTCACAAAAATTGCAATATCTCGAAAACTATTTAGGTCTTCATCGATTTCTTTTTTTTAAATGAAAGGTGAAATTATAAGGAATATTTTATTAATTGACAAGAAAACTCAAAAATCGGTCCCTGCTCGGTCAAAACAGTTTCAAAAATTTTTTTTTTATGTTTTTGGGCAAAAAAATGTGTTTTTTTTTGTTCTGTGATAGTCAGAAGAGACATGATTTCAAGTATAAGGCTTCCAAATTTTATTAAATTTCATCGAAAACTTTCGAATATATTAAGATTTAAAAAAATTATAACAAAAAAATTCAAAATGGCGTAACTTCAACAAATTTCAAAATTTTCAAAAAAATTTTGGCACACTAATTTCTAGTATTCAATACTACAATTTCACCAAATCACAGCTTAATCCAAGGAGCCCATGCAAATCGCATATTTTCTGACGAAGTCTTACCCAGCTACGCGGAGAAAATTTTTTCCTTATATTTTACCGAATTCTTCAGTAAAGTTGGGATATAGTGGCATAACAGTAATTTTTAATAATTTTAAAATTATTTTTTCAGGAATAATATTCAAAATTTAATGTATTATCTTTATTCCTTACAAACTAGTACTGTAAAAGTTAAAACAAAATTGAAACTGAACGTTTAATAAAAATTAAATAAAATTTTAACGTTTCTTTTGAATACCTCCTTGATGGTCACTAACGTTTCAGGAACAGTTCGGTAAAACTTTCTTGACTTGACTCGAGTGTTAGTTTTCAGGAATAGTTCGGTAAAACTTCCTTGACTTGCCTGAATTGTTAGTTTTCAGGATTGAAATGCTTTTTTAATCAATTTTACGTAACTTACGTATGTAATTTACGTTGAAGATCAAACTTACATAAGTCACGTAACTAGAATAACTTACGCAATTTACGTAAATGATGAAACTTATGTAACTTATACAAATGATCAAAGTTGCATAACTTACGTAACTATAACACCTTATGCAATTAAAAAAACTTACGGCAGTTTGACCATTTACATAATTTACTGTAGTTACGTTATTTAGTCTGGTTATGTAATTATAGCATTTTTCTTTAATTATGTAAGTTACTATAGTTACGTAATTTACTCTGGTTGCGTAACTTACATTAATTACTTATGTTGCTCTAGTTACGTAAGTCAGGGAAAATAATTTTTTGTGTTTGACACTAGATAGATTATTTTAATCTTTTTTGATAAAAATTTGGAAATAATAAGAATTTTAATAAACTATTGTTTTATTACATAAAATACGAATTTAAACATTTTTCTTTATAACAATAAAAACATAATTTGAAACTATTTCATAAATTGACCTTAAATGTAGTTAGAAATTATTCAGTAACATGGATTTAATATGGATGATTCTTTTATTTTATTCAACTATTGTTTATTAATTTCAATCTTTCTCACAAGCGGTAAACTAAAAATCAGATTCATATATAAGGACAGTTGAAACTTTCTGAAGCAATAATGTAAAGCGTGCGATGTATGTATTAATGTATGCGTTTAGAATGTACTGTAGACAGGTGTAGTAAATAAGTATTTGTTCGTGAATAATTGTAGGGGGTTTAGGTAGTGATTAAAGTAGGTAAAATGAGATTTACGGCAGTATTACTATAGAACTACTGCAATGACATTATTTTTTATTTTTTATTCTTCAAGTTTTACCGAACTATTCAGTAATTCAATGAATATAAATGTTACCGAACATTGTACCTTACGTTTTACTGAACTTTCAATAAAAATAAGTATAGTGAACATTTACCCTACGTTTTACTGAACTATACAATAAATATAAGTTTTACCAAACACTGTGCCTTACGTTTTACAAAACTTTCAATAAAACTAAGTATAGTGTACATTTACCCTACGTTTTATCGAACTGTAAGTGAACGGCTAATACATGTACCATAAGATTTATTCTTTTTACATTATTTTTCAATGCAATTGCTTTTACAGTCCTGTTCCTTAAAACTTACAGTTTTGACACTTCAACCCAGTTTTGCCGAACAAAGTTCGGTAAATTTTCTCCGTGTATGAAAATTTAATAAAAAAGCATGTTAATAATGTAGATAAAACAAATTTCTTGATTGATATTTGTAAAAATGTGTTAATTTACTTGTATAAATAGATTATTACGTTAACATACCCAAAATAAAAGATAAAAATCAATTTAAAAACTTACCTATAAAATGTCAAAAGTCACCATATTTCAATGAAATTTTTCTAAAAACTTTATAAATATTAAAAATGTATTACTGATTAATAATAATTAATACATTCAATGCACTTTCACATTATGTGCTGATTTTTTCGTTTTATAGTACACTGAAAAAAAAATTTATTTGATTCAAATAACCGATTATTTGACTATTACCAAATAAATATTTACTTAAATCAAATAATAATAATTTTTCACTCAGAGAAAAAGTTTATTTCACTTAACCAAACTGTTTAGTTAACCTATTTTATTTGTTACGATAAAACAATTTCTTTGATTTAGATAAAAAATTTGGTTCATTTTAATAAATACGTAAAATTTGTTTTGGTTATCCAAAAGAAATTTTTTTTTTTGAAGGTGTTTGTTTGATTTATAAAAATTAGTGTTTTGAAAAGAGAATATTGTTAAGTTTAATACAATTTGTTTGATACAACACACAAATTTGTTTGATTCAACCAAATCATTTTATTTGAATAAAACAAAAATATTTGCTTGTCTAAAAAAGTACATGTGTGAATTTAAAAATGGCGGTGTCACTTGTCTACAGTTCGCGTTTGCGTCAAATTCATTAGCTAAATCGGTAAATCGAAGAAACAAAATTGTAAATGTCGGTTAAATAATTGCATTGTGTTCATTGTAAGACTTACTGCATATTTCATTTGTATACCATAGTGAGAAGAAAATTTCCAATAAGTTCTTGTGAAGTTTTCAGTTGGTTGTTTTGATTAAACTTTTTTCAGAGTGCATGTATAAAAATCATGTATAATATGTTTAATGTAACATTTTAAATGTTTTTTATTATTAAGTAATTTTGCAAAAATATATATGAAGAAATAATTAGGTATAGGGGAGACCGGGGCTAAACCGGACAGGTCAAATATTTCCGAAACCGTGAAGAATTTCAAATCGTGTAAATAACCTATGAACGCGCAATTTCGTGATGCATATGCTGCATGAGGTTTTAGGGACGTGTCAATTTTCTTGTAATAATAGTTGCCGTTAATATGTGAAAATGTCATTTCTTGAGGTAAAAGTAAAAAAAAAATTTCTTCATTTTTTCATCTAATTATTAGATGACGGTGTGGGGCTGAATCGGACAACAAAAAGTACGCTTGGTAATTCGTGTCGTGCCTTGGCACGACACAAAGTTCTCTTGGTAATTCGTGCCGTGCCAAGGCACGACACAAATGCAGATTTGTAATTCGTGTCCTGTCAAGGCACGTTTTAAAGACACACATGAAATACTGTGTAGAATCTTGCAAGCGTTATTTGTGTTTTTTTAGACACGACACGAATTTCGAATCGAACTTTGTATCGTGCCTTGGCACGACACGAATTACCAAGCGTTATTTGTTTCGCAAATTGCAAAGCGTTATTTTGAGAATTATTTGATAATTTCTCTAATTGATATATATTATTTGTGTCGTGTCAAGGCACGACACGGGCACGACACATATTTTTCGTGAAGGTCCCTGATTTAAATCAACCAAATACGTTTGACTAAAACTATTTATTTGAATCAAACAAATATTTTCTTTTAAAATAAACAAATTTTTTGGTTATATGAAATAAAAATGTTTGGTTAAGTGTAATAACCATTTGGTTAATACAAATAAACGTATTGGAAGAAATTTTTTGGTTGAATCAAACAAACGTTTGGTTGACTGTATAGCAATGCATTTATTTGGTTGATTCAACCCAAAATTTGGTTGTTTCGAGCAAATTTTTTTCTGAGTGTTATTTAAATCAAATAAACTGTATTAGAATAAAATATTTCAGTATTTGAAGCAAATATTATTTAATTGATTCAAATAAAAATTATTTGATTTAAATAAATATTAATTTGATAATAGTCAAATAATCGATAATATAAATAAAATAAATTTTTTTTCAGCTGTCAAACTAACCTTTTTTCTGAGCAACTTAATTTAAAAATTATAATGATAACATTAATTAAAACATTTTTTGAAAATAATTATCGAAAGTTAATGCTATAGACATGAATTATTATTTGTACAAATTATGAGATTTTTCTAAAAGTAGGCTGCAACGACTTTAGGTGAAATAAAATATTAATTCAATTTTTGAATTTGTTATTTAATTAGAAAATATTCGAATTATCCAAATATCGTAAAATTTTATTCAAAAGAATTTATCTTTAGTAGATACTAGTTTCCTCAAAAATATAATTAAATATATAGGGTAGAGTGAGGTAAAAAAGCCATGGTGTAAAAAAGCCATTTGAGATTAATTTAAAAACTATTAAGCCGATTTATCAGCTGTTTAGAATATAAATACTACTATTAGGTTATACGCAACTTTTGAATCTAGTTTGAATGTTGTACCTAAATTAATATTGTTTTTATTGTAGTTTTAATTTTCTGTTGCTTTTTTGAAAAAATTTTGGTGAACTTTTCAAACATATTACAATCGGATTAAGTGAACGAATAATAAAAGTAAATGTTTGTACATAAGGAAAAAAGTATACCAAAAACGTATACAATGTTAATTTTTGGAAATTGAACTGAATTAAAAATTTATTTTGGCTTTTTTAATAACTGATCTTGGGTGTAAAAAAGCCAGGGCAAAAAATCCATTGAATATTTTGTAAAATTCACTTGTTTTTTATTTAAACTAACCTTCTTATTTTACAAAATTTGTCGTGTTTATTTAATAAAATTAATTAAAAACGACGAAAAAGTAGTTCAAAGTGCATTAAAAACATAAACAATGAATAAACGGTTGCAACCAAATACGTTATCTGTGGTGAAACTTAAAGAGAACTTCTAAAAAAGGTACGAAAAATTGTCAGTGCAAATCGAAAGCAGGTAAACTTAATATAATTTTCAATTTTACTTGCTAAACACTCTTTCATAATTGTTTCAAATAAGACTATTTGTCATATAAACAAAGGAAAACTATAAAATGGAAGAGACAACTTTCAGAATGGAAGCACTTTCAATATTCGTTGGATGAGGGAGCAATATTATATTGCTGAATCAAATATGCATGTGAGACCCATAGTTAGTTTAAAATTTCGATACGTGTTGCGCGCAATTCATTATCATGGCATCCTTTTAAAAATTGTCGCTTAAATTTGTCCATCACGAACGACGGTCTCCTGTCGCATCCAAATAGTCGAGTTTTGAGTTTATTGTGTATAAATAGTGTTATAATTGTTCATTATTTATAATTGTTATTGTCTATTAGTGTTTATGTAAATTCATTTTCATGAAATATGTGCAGAGTATAGTGCAGTGGATAGCGTAAGTGTTTAGTATGCGTTAGGTCTAGGGTTCGTGTCTTTCCCATCGATTAATAATTTATTTCGTAAATATGCGGTTATTCAATAAATGGTGTGCACTAATTAACAAAAATGTGCATAAAATATCTCAAGTAACATTGAATTTAATTAATTGAGTGATTCAATTTTTTTTTCTTTCCCATTTCTATTACTATGAATCACCCAACCATAGATCTTTTGCTGCTCCAACAATATACAGTCAGCTATAGAATATGGATGCAGCAACCTTAAATATGAATATCCCGTATTTTTCAATATAATATGTTTGTGATTAATCTGGATCCATGTATCTGGATGTGTCAACTATTCTTTTCTCTCCCTGTATTTTCTGTTGACCAGTATACTGAATTTTGTTCATGAAGGAGTATAAGGAGACATATCTCCAATGAGCAAATTGCCTGATATTGACTGTACTTCTCTGCAGTAAAATCGACAGGCACGCGAAAAGTAATAGCCTCACGTTCACTGATAATAGCGCCACCAACCGGGAAAAATAATTGTAATTTTACATTTAAAGTATTTTTATCTTTGACAGCTGATTGATATTTATGGTTAGATGATCCTCTGAGTGTTGTATTGTAAAATAAATCAACAGAATTAAATTGTTTTATACGTTATATAAATAGAAAGGACTCTAAATGAACAACCAAAAATTCTTTGCATTAAATTTATTAATGTCTGTTGGTAAAAGTATAAAAATTTTTACCCTTACAAAATAGTATATTAAATAAACTTACCATTCTCGGTGCTTTGTAAAAACACTTTTTATTATGTCTTTTTAAGTATTAATAGTTTTTAAATTAGTCAAATTTCTAGAAACTACAACGTTTTTTTGTGAAAAAAGTCAATTTTTGAATTTTTCGGTGTTTTTTTGTTTTTCCAGTGTTTTTACTATTCTTTTCATTTATCAAAATATGAATAATATCTTGGTTTTCCTTACCAAAAAATCAGTAAAATTCATCACTCAAGTTTATTTCCATCAAATAGAAACCTTATAAAACATATTTAAAGTGTGGGGTGTCCAGACACCGTAGTTACTCCTCAGATAGTGAGTAATTCTATGGTTAATTACACTGAGAAAAAGGAATAGTTATAGAATAACCATTTATATGGATAAATATATGGGATATCTATTTTATTTGTTTACCACAACTATTTTTCTAATTGACAGATCCATTTCTATGGTCACCACATCCATAGAAAATAGATGTACCGACCATATACGTGTATATCCATATACACGTATATGGTCGGTCCTAACCGTAGTATTTTTTCCACGCATTGATTTAAAAATTGTTTAAATATACATTTAGAGTAAATATTGAGTCATTAAATTTTGAGAGAAGTTTTATAAATATTCAGTGAATTTCCAAACATTAATTTAATAATAGTACTCCGGAAAAATTACTATGGTTGGGACATCCATATACACGGATATGGTCGGTCCATACATTTTCTTTGGATATGGTGACCAAATAAAATTTACATCCAATGTTTATTCATATAAATGGTTGCTCCAACTATTCCTTTTTCTCCGTATACGTATTATTTTCTTTTGATACATTAGTAATTAACTTCTTCTATCAGTGACGCAGAATTTCCTATCGTATAATAATATAAGAAAGAAAGACAACAAAAAAGTTCACAGATAATTTCAATATCATTGACTGATTTCTAAATGAAACATTTTGTTCGTGATTTCTTGATGAATTTTTATAACATGAATTATTATTTTATGCGATTAAAAATTTCACATTCATTTATTAGCAAAAAGAATGTAAAATTCCTTTGAAATTGGATAAGAAAAATTATTATAGATTAATAAAAAACAAATTTTTTGTTAGTGAAGATACTTGTCTAAGTTTTAACGACATTTTGAACAAAAATTTAATAATTGAGAATACAAAGATTGTTTGGAGATAAGAAAAAAATTGTCATTGCAATTTATGTATATATATATATATATATATATATATATACAAAAAAATTGTTATTCATTAGGAATAGATAATTATCGGTCAAGGATGAGTGTCCTTCTGTGGCGTCAACGACGAGGTTGTCTTCGTAAAATGACATCTATTACCGGATCAAGTGAGTTTATATAATTGTCTATATTGTGTGAAGTTAATGCGCTTGACTGACACTTTCGGTCTTGTACATTTATGTAGAAATTTGGTTTGGTGCAAACTCGCTTGATTAGGTGGTTTCGCGAGAGAATGAGGGGGGAAAATATAGAAAATGAGAGAAAGAGAACTGGAAACAAAGTCATTGTAGCCATTGTATGTTCGTGTCCACGAGGCGTTAATGGGAGGACTTCATTAAGATCAGACGATTAAGCTCTATCGCGAATGCGCTCGTAACTTTCGCATGGCGTCACTTCCTCTCTATCGTCGCTGTTAACATTCGTCTCCGCCGAATTGTCTTAATATTCCTCCTTTTTTCACTTATCCTATACTGTGTTAAAAAAAATTTTTCAGTCAATTAAAAAAAATATTTTAATAAGGTGATTTTTTTCATTTAATTGTTATTGAAATATTTAGCTGAACTTATATCCAACAAATTATATTTTTAAACTTATAATAAACTGTTAGTCTTGACTTAAAAGCAAACTAAAAATCTTCATTTCATCAAGACGAATCGATTGCCGTATAAAAAGAATATATTTTATTAGCATTAATAGAATTAAATAAAATGAAAAAATTCACTTTAAAGCAAATTTTTTGCTTATCCTAAAGAGGAAGCAAAATGTTCATGTAATGAACATCTAAATTCACAACTTGTTTATTATTTTAATCATTTTGCTGGAATCAGTGAGGTTTTCTACGAAGGTATATAAAGTTACAACTATTTTGCTTCACTGGTTTATAAAATATCACGAGTTGAGTATCAAAATTTTATTATTTTAATCCGGTAGAAATATTTAGTTTTTATTTTTTATCAAGAAAAATAAAAGTCACAGAAAAACATTTTCTGAACACAGAAAAAAACCGGACTCAAAATGAGTCGCATATGAGACTCATTTTGAACTGCAAAAAAAATGATACTCCTTAGACTCATTCTGAGTTTCTAGGGAAAAGACTCAAAATGAGTTTTAAGGGGTATCATTTTTTCTTTACGATAAAATTACAATCACATTGGAAAAGCTAAGAATAATTTATAAAAATATGAATTAAAATAATTGTTTATAACTAATAATAACGTTGCACTTGTCAAAACATTAATACTTGCAGTCAATTTATTGTTTTTATAAGAAATGGAAAAAATTTTTTAGGTTAGACATTTGTCAATTGACAGACAGGGATGGGCAACCATGGAACACAAAACATGCGAAACACAAAAGAAAGTAACTAGAATATTGTTATTTCACTCATTTTGAGTCACTTGAAGTTGCCGATTACTCATTTAGAGTCACTTGAAGTTGTCGATTACTCATTTCGAGACCTACAAAAAGAGACTAGACAGTTATAGTGTAGCCCGTCTAATCCAGCCAGTCTTGCTATCGGCTAAGGAGCAGCTTAATATACCTCGTTGAGTCCGTCTATCTAGACGGTCTTTTCAAGCTCAGAGCATTGACTTGCAAGGCGCAATAAGTTATGACAGTTTACAGTTGGCGTGCATAACATTCAGTTGCTATTACACATGGTCGAATTTTAACCAAATTTTGTAATTATATTATATAAATTAAATTAATGTTAGAATACATAATTTTTTTTTAAACTTCACAATCCAATTATGTTGTAAATTTCCTTGTTTTGCTTCCTCATAAGGAAGCTTTGCATTCGTGACGATTTTCAATTTTTCAAAACATGGTTATATGGATTCATTTTCATCTAGGATATATGTATATTAAATTCTGAGCAAATGTCCAGATGTGTGTGTGTGTGTGTATGTGTGTGTGTATGTATGTGTGTGTGTGTGTGTATGTCACAAAAAATTGTGTACAAATTATCTCTAACAAATTTTAATGGATTGCCCTGAAATTTTGCAGGTTTATTGCACTCATTAATACCTAAAATCTGACACAAGGATTTTCAAATTTATCCACAAAAATTTTTTTTATACAATTTT
Organism: Leptopilina myrica (nomen nudum); assembly: GCA_032872475.1. Lineage (NCBI taxonomy): Eukaryota > Metazoa > Arthropoda > Insecta > Hymenoptera > Figitidae > Leptopilina > Leptopilina myrica (nomen nudum). The sequence continues at coordinate 43,084,524 of CM065458.1, read as the reverse complement.
TTCAAAATTAAAAAAAATTTTTTTTGTATTTTTTTAAATAACTTTTTTATTTCTTAATATTTTCATAAATTATTCTCAAAATTACATTCCTTACAAGAAAACGAATCGATTGATATATACAAAGTGCACATTTCATCAAAATTTATAAAATGAATCAATATTTTTCTTTTTCACAAAAAATTCAAATTTCGCGTTTTTTGAAATATTACCTTAACATATTAAAATTAAATTAAGCAATTGGTTTATGATATTTTGAGGAAGCGAAATGGTCATGAAATGAACAACTTGTTTAAATAGTGGAGGTAAGTATCGTATTGTAATTACAAAACATAACCTAAGAAGACAAATAATTGACAAAATGAAAAAGTAAAATTACCCGTGTGGAAAAAAAAGAATAAGAAACCTAAGTCAAATATGTCCGTCTAGTACGGTGTTATTAAGACCGTCTAGATTTGGTCTAGGATGTTATATGCGCATGCGTCGATGTGTGCCCAGCTGTAAAGTAACATGGCACCTAATGGCGTCGCGTTGTTTAGCTTCGTTAGATCAGTCAGCGTATGGTACATTTTCTTTGTGATTTTTAGTATTCGTTGTGATTTCTGTTTTATGTGAATAATAATGTGCTGGGTCGTTGTTGTTTTCTGTATAAATTCATTTTAAATGTGCACTGAAAAAAATAGATTTTAATGTGTTTCTATGAGTTTTGATTACTCGGCTGAAGCTAGCAGTCGTACTCAGCATCAATGTTTAGGCGTCATCTATCAATATGCCTCTCCTTCAAATTTAGTAATACTTAATAATTTAAAAAACCATCGAGTACTGTTGTTTGAGAATCAATATCCACTAAATAGCAAATATAGTAAGTTTCTATTTATTAATTTCATTAATTAGTGGTTGACGCCTAATGATTGGTGCTGAATACAACTGCTAGTTTCATCCGGCTGTTTTGATTTGCAGTAAATTTTATTTTACAAAAAGACCACTATCTCCAATGCAAAAGATTGGGAAGGGCACAAAGACTTACGCTTAAAGAAAGTTGATGTGAAAAATACAGAAAGTTAAAATATTTTTTTATACTTTTTATGTAAAAAAAGTCATTAAAATTGTTTCAAATACACAATTAAGTCTTATCATTCTAAGAATAGTTGTCATAACATACAATAAGAAATTTTGAATAGACGTAGATTAGAATTTACTAGCACTGCTGATCAGACCAGAAACGCTGGTCTATTCTAGACGATAGCGTGGAAGTTTCGTTTCAATTCTGAACAGCCGCTCGATGAATAACCTTGAGCGTGAGTTAGAATTGTTTGTGGTACCAGATGGTACAATGCGTACTTCTGTTCTTCTGGGACGTGACGCTTTAAAAGTCTTTAATTTGGGTTTGAGAACTTTGCCTTAGGCGGAAGCCATAGTAACAAAAGAAATTTTTAACATAGATATTTCCCGGGATGAAGATGTGAGCCCTCTTGAGGTGAATACGGAAATCGACTCAGAAATAAGAGGCAATTTAATTCATTTATTTTTACTAGAATATAAAAATAGAAAACGTCCGAAGGTTCCGAAAATAAATATAAAACTTACGTTACGACTGACGAATGACGGACCAATATATTTCGGACCACGAAGGTTATCTTTCGAAGAGAAATAACAGTTGCAGAAAATTTTAAATTCGTTAAAATTAAGGGGAATAATTCGCGACAGTGATTCTCAGTACGCTTTTCCGATCGTATTAGTAAGAAAGAAAATAATGTCGAATATAGACTGTGCGTGGATTACAGGTTTTTGAATAGAATTCTTTTAAGAGTTAACTACCCTTTGCCCTTGATCGAGGATCAAATTGACAGACTTAAAAAGAAACACTATTTTTCTTCGTTAGACCTGAAAGATGGATTTCACCATATTCATATGTCGACGTCCACATGAAAAGGGCCCATTTTGGCACTATTGGACTTATCTATATGGGCGAATTCCTTGCAAAATTACGAAAATTTTAAGTGGTCATACAACTTTTTTGGTCCAAAAATTCGATGAGTTACAGAATTTCAAAGTTTATAGTGACAAATACCTCATTTCGAGAAAAACGGAATAAAAGATTGTGATACTTATTAATTGTGATGTCTCCAGTTCTTCTAGGAAGTTATTCAGATAATAATTGTTTTCAGTCCAGGGCACCTTAAAGATGAAAAACCAATAGGTTTCAAATTTTTAAAACCACCCCCCCCCCTTAATTTTGAAAATACATAAAACCGACAAAATGGGCCCTTTTTTAAAAAAGACAATTTTCTTATTAATAAACCATTTTTTTACAAGGTTTATGATTGGGAACAATTTTATTGTGTCATTTGAAGGTGAAGAATAAAAATTAAACTTATTTAAAATTTTTTAAAAGTCTCTATTATGAATAATTTGCCGAAATATCGAAATTTTCACTTCTACGACTACGTAATCAAAGACTCTAACATCAATATTTCTGGTTCTTCTGGGAAGTTATTCAGATCTAGTGGTTTATCTGGACGATATCCTTGTTGCTACAGAAACTATAGAGAGACATTTTGAGGTTCTTAAAACATTATTTAATCTTCTGGTCGATAATAAACTCGAACTAACGTTGGATAAATGTAAATTTTTACAAACACAAATAGAATATTTGGGATATGAAGTGTCAGCTGAGGGATGGAGACCAATCAATCACGGTATTGGGGCCGTAGTAGAGTTTCCGGTTCCGCGATGCGTACGTGAAGTTCAATGTTTTTTAGGCTTATGTGCGTATTTTTGTAAATTCGTATAGGTTTTTCAGTGATAGCTGCACCTCTTTACAATCTTCTAAAAAAAGTGTCGAATTTAAATTCGGAGAAAAGGAGTTGCATTCTTTTGAAATTCTGAAAAATAAATTAATTGAAGCACCCGTTTTAGCAATTTACGATCCTAATGATGAAACGGAATTTCATTGTGACGCTAGCAATCTTGGGTTTGGCGCGATTCTCATGCAGCGTAAAATTGACTGTCAGTTTCACCCAATCTTATATTTCTTAAAGAGAACAACCGAAGTAGAGAGTAAATACCACAGCTTCGAGCTGGAAGCCCTAGCAATAATATATGCGTTACGTCGTTTCCGTATTTACCTCCAGGGCATGAAATTTAAAATAGTCACTGACTGTAACGCTCTGAAATTGACATTAGATAAAAAAGATGTTAATACGCGAATTAGTAGATGGGCCATAGAGCTTGAAAATTACGATAAAACATTTGAGCACCGCGCTGGGGAAAAAATGAAACATGTCGACGCATTCAGTAGGACAGTCAACGTAATGATTGTCGAAGAAAATACACTCGAGGATAATTTAACAATATGTCAAAACCTAGTTTCGAAAATTCGCGAGCTGCGAGAAAAATTGCAAATGTCAGACGATAAACTATACGAAATGAAAAACGAACTTGTTTATAGGAAACGAGATGACAGAATCCTTTTCTATGTGCCCGAAAAAATGAAGAGCCAAGTTCTAAAAAAATATCACGATGAAATGGGTCATTTTGGGGTAGAGAAAACGGTTGAGTTGATTCTCAGAAGTTATTGGTTTCCGGGAATTAAAGAAAAAATCAGCGACCCCACAAATCACATTTTTGGTAACTTCAACCTCATGTTTTGAAAAAATTTTTAATTATTTTTGGTTTTACGGATATGGGTCTTTTAGTGGACAATTCAAGCTTTAATTTAGGTCTATGTAGAAGTTTCCGGCACGTCAGGTTTAGGATAAAAAAAATTTTGAAAACTAACAAAAACACTTTTTTTGGGGTCTTTACCCCCACTTTTCTCAAAATCCTGACGTGATGGCCAATTTTGTGACCCGGGATCGTGTTCAGCGTCTTTAATGGACACTATGATATCTCATAAAAAAGTAAGTATTTTTTTGTTAACCTGTGTTATTAATAATTTTAGCTCAAAAGCCCTATTGTTTGCTATATTATACACGGTGGTCTTGAATCAACTTTGAATATAAAGTCTTTGCACATCCCTTTTTTTTTGCTGATTTGGGTTATTTGCATTCTAAATAATGTGTAAAAAATTTATAGCCCATAACTTGTCGAGCCGTTTTTGAGAAAACTCATTTTGAAAAAAATCATCAGTTTTTTATTTAAAATGTTACATATTTGTATCAAATTATGGATTTAAGCATAATATTAATTAAAATAAGGTCAGTTGGGGTAAATCCGGTCAAAATACCTATTTTTCACAAATGACGTAAGTTTTTTTATAATAAAAGGAAATTCTTTCGTTTTATACTGCATTAATTTCTGTCTTGAGTTCCCTAGATTAATTTTTTATTTTTTATAAAATTTTATATTTAATTTTTTACATTTTATTGTTCGAATTTACCCCAAGATTTAGAAAATTTCTTTAAATTTGGGGTAAATCCTGACAGCTTAGTTTCTAAGAAAGGTTTAAAATAAAGTTATCTTAAGTATACTACTCTATTAAGGGATAGAACAACTTGAAAAAAATTCATACTAGATGTACAAAAGTTAAATCAGTTAAGTGTTGTAGTATCATAAAAGTTAATCAATTAACGATTTAAAAAGTAATAATCAAAAACATATATAGCTTTAACAAATTTTAATGGATTTTAATAAAACTTGATAAAGAAAAGTTTTTGGGATTATTGAATACGAATACAAAGTCAGATTTTGAAAATTCAAAATGCCGGATCCAATATGCCGGACTTTTTTAAAGATTAATCGAATTACACTACTTACACCACTTTTTAAAATGTAATAGAAGCTCTTTGTGAAAAATAGGTATTTTGTCCGGATTTACCCCAACTGACCCTATTTTAATTAATATTATGCTTAAATCCATAATTTGATACAAATATGTAACATTTTAAATAAAAAACTGATGATTTTTTTCAAAATGAGTTTTCTCAAAAACGGCTCGACAAGTTATGGGCTATAAATTTTTTACACATTATTTAGAATGCAAATAACCCAAATCAGCAAAAAAAAGGGATGTGCAAAGACTTTATATTCAAAGTTGATTCAAGACCACCGTGTATATGGATATAAAAATTAAAAAATTCTAAATAAATAGATCCCATCGTTTGCCCACAATCAGACAACGCCTAAAAGTTGTTAATTTAGTTCTAGTTTCTTACAAAAAATTTTGAAAAAAATCGATCGATACATACATTCTTAAAAATAAAATTTTATTTTAAAAATTAAAAAAAAAATTCGTTAATTTAAAAAATAATTTTTTTATATTTTTATCAAAAACTACGTGTAAAAACAAAAATTTTCATATATAGAACGTCAAATTTGGTCAATTTTTTAACGAGTTATAACCATTTCAAAAAAACATTTTCGTAAAAAACGTGATTTTTTAAAAACCTGTATCTCTTAAACGGCTTGATGAAAAAATCTGAGATGCAAAAGTCAAATACTGTCCGATTTCGCGTGGAACGCCCCATATACTTTATATACATCAATCGATACGTTTTCCTGCCAGAAATGTAATTTTGACCAGAATTAATAAAAATATTAATAAATAAAAAAGTTTTAAAAAATTTTTAATTTTGAAACACACACACACACACACACACACACACACACTAATACATCTGGACATTTGCTCAGAATTTAATATACATATGTTATAGCCAAAAATGAGTCCATATAACCTTCATTTGAAAAATTTGAAAATCGTCACAAATGCAAAGCTTCCTTATGAGGAATAGCAAAAGCAATGACTAACATGATTAAAAGGTTTAGGCTATAATAATAATTGGTTCAATAACAGATTTCGTGAAACTTTTTTATCAAAACGATTAAGCATAATATCATCAGAGTCGTAATAAGCAAACTCAAAAACCCTCGAGTACCCAGACAGCACGTAAGCTTGCAGCAACCTTGCGGCAAGCTAACCGCGCAATATTGCTAATGTTGCACGGTAAGCTGGCCGTAACCTTTTAATATCATACCTGGCACAAGGTTACACTGTAAGATTGCCTCAATAGGGTGTCCGTTAAAATGTAATTTTCAAATTTGGTTTACGCCACCCCTCAGTTTGGTTCAAATAAAATAAAAAATTTCCAAAATTTGAAGCCGATTGATTAATATTAACACGTGCCAGTAATCGATCGAAATTTCCCATTGAAAATACATGAGAGAAATGCACTTTTTAAAAAAAATTTATAACTTTTTAAATTTTTATGCAAAATAATCTCCGGGTCACATTTGTCTTCATTTTTAGCTGTATTATAAGATAGCACTTCGAAAAAAATTTTCAAAATCGCGGATTTTTAAAGTGGGTCATAAAAATGCACAAAACAAATTTACATCATGTATGTAAATTTTACGTGCATAATGTAAATTTGTTTTACATTTATATTTTTATAATTTTTCTCTGCTTTTAAAATCGATTATTTAAGGTGTACGGTGCGAATGTGAGTGACTCATATTAATAAGACGAAAAGGTATAGAGCAGAGTGATAGTGGGGAGAGAAAATGTAAAGTCTTATTCTGCTGTAAATTTGAAAATGTGATCAGTGGTCAGGGAACCTTCGCGATAGCTGCGAAGAGGGACCTCAATTTTGTTAGATTGCGTGTGACGCGCAGAGATTTTATATATAACACGACGCTCGATAGAGGTATGAATTTATAAAAAGGATATAAAGAAAAGAAATAGTTTGTGATTTTTGTTAATTGTTAAATTTATAATTGTAGCGGTTGGTGTGCAATTGTTGATCACCACGTGTGAATCGACGCGCGAATTCTGTCTCCGATTTAACACTCTCGAGAAATTCTTATCTGTCTGGAGTAGTATACATTTTGAGAGGATCTCCATTTGTGGGAATTGCCTGGTAACGAAAGGAGAACAAAATTAGACTGCCTGCTCAATACAATTGTTGTATATTTCCTGATTTGGATTATTATTTAATCGCTGTCCACGAGAGGAGGGACAACGATCGTATCTCCAGTCTTTTTCATGAGAGCAACAGTACACGACTTTTATGTTACTCGGATTATGAGAACTATTTGACATTGTCGGTAGACAAACAAATTTATGTGTAATTATCTAAACCATTATGGTGAGTCCTTCATTTTAATTTATATTTGTCTCTGACCACATTTTATTTTAATTATTTATTTCAAGATATCTTCCTTTTCTTGATTTGACAAGATCTTGACTTCGAATCAACGTAAATTTTTATTGTAAAAAGAAAACATTCTTGGTGTGCGTAGTGTGTACATATTGGTGTGAGAGTGGTTCGAATGGTAAATTCATTGCAATAATATTTTGTTATATTTTTTTCTTATAATTGAATCCAAATTTGTTGTAATTCTCGAGAAAAAATACACTAAAGCTTAAATTCATTTTTGATTTTGTGTAATGATTTTTTATATTTCGGACCAGATTTAAATAAATAATTAGGAATTTGTTACAATTTGGCGCCCAACTAGAGGCAGTCAAGTTTTTGAATATTAAGGAAGGAATATTTTTGAAATAGGAATATTGACGAATTATAAAAATTGTAATTAATTTGTGATTTTATTTGTATGAAATGGCTCCACAAACACGCTCCAAGGTCGACGACGAGGCTTATGAATTGTATATTAAACAACAAGCTGAACTTAATGAATTGACCAGCGAATTGGAGAGAGTCAATACTCAACGAAAACAAGCAGATAAGGAAAACGAGACATTACGATTGGAAATTAGTCGGCTCAAAACTTTAATCGAAAATAATAACAGGACCGATGGTGCTGGCTTGAGTGGAACACAAAAAACAAACGTATTTTGTCAAACAGAAAATTTTGATTTCTTAAATTATGGTAAGCATGTGACTCATTTGTCGGGTAATCGGGATGGGCATTGCGAGGTAGATATCTTTGACGAAACAGAAAAACGTGAATTAAATAATCAACGATATGAGAATAAAAGTAAACAAGTAGATAAAGACGAACATTATAACAAAAATGAATATAGTGATAATAACGTGAAAAATGGGGTACAAGACGAACTCTTACGAGGTATGTTAAATTATTTCGAGTCGATGCAAGTTTCGATGCCCGTACCAAAATTCGACGGAATAAAAAAAAATCCTATTGAATTCATCAAGGAGTTAGAAAAATATTTTTTTAGAAAAAATATTTCAGAAAATTTAAAATTAGTTATAATTGAGGACGCGTTAGTGGGAAAAGCCCGAATGTGGCATGATGCGAGAACATTTCCTTTTATAAACTATCAACATTTTAAAGATAAATTCTTAGACGAGTTCTATTCCGTCGAAGCGCGCATGCTGGCGAAATCTATTTGGGAAAATCGTCGATTCCAACTAAATGACCGATCTTTACAAGATTATTATACAGAACAATTTAGAAACGCGAAATTTTGCCTATCATCATTAGAAGAATACGAGGTTAATTATCTAATTGTAAAACAACTTCCCCAACGAGCACGAGAAGTCTTAGCTACTATCGATTATAAGGACACAGCAAAAATAATGCAAGCCCTTACGCGATTAGATGTGACGAGACAGGATGTGGAAAGAGAGATGGCGACGTATAATAAAAATAATTATTCCGCCAACAATAATAATGGTGGTAACAATAAAGCTTATCGAACAATTAGTCCGAATGAAAATGGTCAAAGAAATGATCCTGGTCCGAGCCGTCAACAAGGGGGTCCGCGAAATAATTACGAGGACAGTTCAAAAAATTGGCGACAAGGGGGATATAATTTTGGTAGAGCAACGCGAGAACAGAATTCGTCGGATAATAGTAGAAAACCGAATGATTTAAATAACCGTCCAGAAAAGGAAAGTTTAAATACGAATGTTAATGCAATTCAAAAATCAAATATGGCTGAATTCGTAAATGATCTTTGCTGGGATGTTGAAACGGGCGAAAGGGTAGTCACAGAAAAATTGGAAATGAAGGTCTCGAGTCCGCGAATTTTAGCGAAAATTAGCGAAATTGGCGTGAACGTCTTAGTCGACAGCGGAAGTGAGGTTACCGCTCTTTCAGAACAATTTTATGAGGAATTAAAGACACGTGGTAAAATAATCGAGCTCCCAGTAAGTAATCTCACGGTTAGCGTAGCAGTTGGAAAGAAGGTTACTACTATTCGTAGACAGATACAGTTGACTCTCGATATAGGAACTCTCAAGTTATCCTCGCCATTTTTAGTGGTGCCTGGCCTAACCACAAATGTTTTGGTAGGAATAGATTGGCTTACGAAATTTAAAGGGGTAATTGATACGGAAAAACAATGTATTAAATTAGAGGGAGACGTATTACCAAATGAATTAGTTACATTTCATATGGCAAGGGAAAAAAGTAGTTCGTGTCGAGTAATAGAAATAAACAGTATGAATTGGTATGATGCCGAAACCTCCGGGTGTAGATTGGGGGATGGAATAACAATGGTCGAAGAAATCAGTTGTAGTCAAGGTGATGAAAATATGATACATTTGGTAGATCGCGAGAATTGTTCGAGCCAAAAATGTATGAGACAAATAACAAATGAAACTTATGTGTTCAAGGATGAAGTTTATGAATATGTGGCGAGATTAAATTCGTTAACTGACGTACAAAAGGGGAAAGTAATCGATTTATTGCTTACATATGAGAATGTTTTTTCAAACGAACCAGGATGTACGAATATATATAGTCATTCTATTAAACTCAGTAATAAAAAAACGGTAGTCAGAAAATCATACCCTGTAGCTTTCAATTTACGACCGGCGGTAAATAAAAAATTAAAAGAAATGTTTGATCTTGGAATAATTGAATATTCGGATAGTGAATTCTGTAATCCTCTTAGAATCGTAATAAAAAAAAATGGCGAAGTTCGAATTTGTTTAGATGCCCGTTTCATTAATGCTATTATTTTGTCGGATAATGAAAGTCCCCCGATAATCGAGGAACTGTTGCAGAAATTTGAGGGAGTTAAATATCTTTCGACAACTGACTTGGTCCTTGGTTACTGGCAAATTCCGCTTGAGCCTGAATCGAGAAAATATACCGCGTTTTTACATGAGGGCCATTTATATCAGTTTACACGCGTCCCATTCGGACTTAAGACTGCGGGTGGTGGTTTCATCCGTGCACTAAATTTGGCATTGGGTCAGGAATATTCCGAATCAATTTCATGTTATATCGACGATATCTTGATCGCTTCGCAAACGTTTGAGGGACATTTGAGGCATTTGTCGAATTTATTTACGAAATTATGGAAAAGTGGGTTCAAATTAAGCTTAAAAAAATCTTCATTCTTTCGGGAGGAAGTTTCTTTTCTTGGATTTCAGATTTCGCCAGAGGGTATTCGCGCGGATTCAAATAAGTTATCTGTAATAGCTGATTTTCCAGCCCCGAAGGATAAAAGACAACTACAAGCTTTTCTTGGCATGTGTGGTTATTATCGGAGGTTTAGCGTGCGGCATGCGGATTTTGTGGGTCCTTTCCGGAACTTGTTGAGTAAATAAAAAAAATGGAATTGGACAGAGGGACATTCGCTCGCATTTGAAGAAATAAAAGGTAATTTCCTTAAATCGGTTACGTTGAGTCATTTTTTGCCAAATAAAAAATTCAGGTTGCAAACAGATGCTAGCGACATCGGCATCAGCGGGATTTTATACCAGATAGATGATAATGATGACATAAGAATAGTTTCTCTAGCTAGTAGAGTTCTTACTCAAGTGGAATATCGATATACCACCACTGAGAAGGAGCTCTTGGCTATTGTTTATTCCATATTGAAGTTTAGGACGTATTTGATCGGGTGGGAATTTCAAATTATTACCGACCATCAGGCATTGACGTTTCTATTGTCTACTCCTTACCAAAATTCGCGCTTGATGAGGTGGATTCTTTCATTGCAAGAATATAATTTTAGTATTGTTCATTGTAAGGGATCCGATAATATAGTGGCGGATTTCTTCAGTCGTAATTTCAAAAGTGAGGTCGCGGTAGATAATCATAACGATTTCTTGCTCTGTAAGATGATTCGCAATGACCTTGAGGAAATTACACTGAAGGAAGCGTCAGGTGGCGTACGAGCACCAATTATAAGTTTCGATCGCGAATTGTTGAGTGAATTGCGTGATTTACAAGCATCACAGAGAAATGATGCGGAGATTCAATCATTAGTTAATAGAGCGTCAGATAAAATTCGAATAAGGGAAAGTTCTGGTGTACTGTTCGTGGAAACGCTAGTTGATAATAGAGTGAGGATTATTCTTCCTAGAAATCTTATCGGTTTAGTTTTGAAGTCTGTCCATGAACAATTTGGGCACGCGGGATGCACAAAAATGCACCGTTATATTGAGCGTTATTTTTATTGGAAGAGAATGCGACGTGATATTAAATGTTATACTCGAGCTTGCGATCTATGTCAGCGAACAAAGCATGTCAATTATAAAATGGAGGGCGAATGGCAGTTCGTGGAATCAAAGAAACCCAACGATTTGGTATCGGTCGATTTTTATGGACCACTGCCAGTTTCTCGTGGCGGGGTATCTTATATTTTTGTGGTACAAGACATTTTTTCGAAATTTGTTACACTGTACCCAATAAAACGCGCAAATACGAAAATATGTTTGTCGAAGTTAAAGGGGGATTATTTTTTGAGAGTTGGTAAGCCCGAGCGGTTACTTAGTGATCATGGAACACAGTTCACGTCTCCGTTGTGGAAAGCGGAGCTTGAGGCCGTAGGAGTAAAAAGCGTATTCTCGTCGATTAGACACCCCCAATCAAACCCCGTTGAACGGACAATGCGAGAGTTAGGGAGATATTTTCGCACCTTTTGTGCTAATAAACACACGGGTTGGGCGTGTCATGTGTCTAAGATCCAGGATTGCTTGAATTTGGTGACTCATGAGAGTACGGGTATGTCTCCATACGAAATTCATTATGGGAAGTCGCCCAAGGACAAATTGGTTGAAATGTTTCCGATTATGAAACAAGCCCTTCCGACTAGAGAAATACAGTTACAGCAAGCGCGAGAGAGGACAAAAAAAGCGTTTGATCAAAGGTTATCGGGACAAAAGAAAGTGAGTACCGTGCAAATAAATGTCGGGGATCTGGTATTGTTAAGGGTACCTCATCTTTCCGATTTATCACAGCGCGTCACGAGAAAATTTTTTCATTTGTTTGAAGGCCCATATGAAGTAAAAAAGATTTTAAATCGCAATGCCTTCGTCCTAGTCGATTCGGAAGATGTAAGTAAAGTTAAAGGAACGTATAATAGATTCCACTTGCGCAGGTATCATCGGTTTGATGAGTTGTAATTCGAAGTTATTATGATATATTTGTTAGACGTGTTAAAATTGACAATCACAAAATGTTTCGTTTTTCAATCTTTGTCATTGTAATTGAGTATAAAGAAAAGTGTCCTCGTCGTCGTGCTGGCGGAGTGTCTGTTGCGCCTTTTGTTGGATATTTTTTTATGTTATTTCGATTAATCCCATAAAAAAGGGGGATAATTGTACGGTGCGAATGTGAGTGACTCATATTAATAAGACGAAAAGGTATAGAGCAGAGTGATAGTGGGGAGAGAAAATGTAAAGTCTTATTCTGCTGTAAATTTGAAAATGTGATCAGTGGTCAGGGAACCTTCGCGATAGCTGCGAAGAGGGACCTCAATTTTGTTAGATTGCGTGTGACGCGCAGAGATTTTATATATAACACGACGCTCGATAGAGGTATGAATTTATAAAAAGGATATAAAGAAAAGAAATAGTTTGTGATTTTTGTTAATTGTTAAATTTATAATTGTAGCGGTTGGTGTGCAATTGTTGATCACCACGTGTGAATCGACGCGCGAATTCTGTCTCCGATTTAACACTCTCGAGAAATTCTTATCTGTCTGGAGTAGTATACATTTTTAGAGGATCTCCATTTGTGGGAATTGCCTGGTAACGAAAGGAGAACAAAATTAGACTGCCTGCTCAATACAATTGTTGTATATTTCCTGATTTGGATTATTATTTAATCGCTGTCCACGAGAGGAGGGACAACGATCGTATCTCCAGTCTTTTTCATGAGAGCAACAGTACACGACTTTTATGTTACTCGGATTATGAGAACTATTTGACATTGTCGGTAGACAAACAAATTTATGTGTAATTATCTAAACCATTATGGTGAGTCCTTCATTTTAATTTATATTTGTCTCTGACCACATTTTATTTTAATTATTTATTTCAAGATATCTTCCTTTTCTTGATTTGACAAGATCTTGACTTCGAATCAACGTAAATTTTTATTGTAAAAAGAAAACATTCTTGGTGTGCGTAGTGTGTACATATTGGTGTGAGAGTGGTTCGAATGGTAAATTCATTGCAATAATATTTTGTTATATTTTTTTCTTATAATTGAATCCAAATTTGTTGTAATTCTCGAGAAAAAAATACACTAAAGCTTAAATTCATTTTTGATTTTGTGTAATGATTTTTTATATTTCGGACCAGATTTAAATAAATAATTAGGAATTTGTTACAAAGGAATGTATAAAAAATTTGTTTGAATCTGCCATATTGTATCGGGTAATTTGAAAAAAATTTTTTGACAGATTCGTAAATAGCGCTTTCAAAAATCGTCCTTGACGTTCATTAGAATATTTACTTCAAATATGTGGAAAATCAAAATTTTGAACCCGCCATATTGGATCAAAAATTATAAAAATTAATTTTCATAATGCGGTGCTAAAAGGGCACTTTTTTGCACCTTGTTATGGAAAATGTCGTTCAAAACTTGTGCGAGTAGTTGCCAATTTTTGAACGAGCTCTACAGTTTCTTCTAAAAAAAGTCCTCATTCAAAAATTTGTCAACTGCTCGCACTCGTTACGAAATATACTATTAAGCCATTTTACGTGTAATGTCCTAAGTTGAAATTTCAACTTTTTGAAAAAATTGAAATTCGGGGAATTTGTTGTTCCATCAAGTAGAAATGTGCCCCAAAAAATATTTTTGACTTTTTCGAAAATTTGAAGGGGGTAGAGGGGGGCCAATTTTACCAATTTTGCTAACACCGGCTACTTTGTGAATTTTTTGTAAACGTACTTTTAATGGGAATAATTTTTGAGAATATGTTTCGGAAAGGTTTTTTCGTCCTCTTTCCAATGGTGAATTTTATTTTTTAATATTTTAAAAATTTACCCCAATTTTTGAAAAATTAATATTTCAATTTTAATTTCCCAGAAATCGATCCGTTTTATTTGAAAATAAATTATCGCAAACGAAAGCTGAGGTTTTTTCCTATGCGCATGTAAATTTTCAGAATGCCCCCCCTCTACCCCCTTCAAAATTTCGAAAAAGTCAAAAATATTTTTTGGGGCACATTTCTACTTGATAGAACAACAAATTCCCCGAATTTCAATTTTTTTCAAGAAGTTGAAATTTCAATTTAGGACATTACACGTAAAATGCCTCTATTCTGATATCAGATTCATGATAAATGATCGAAAATACCTCCGAGTAAGAAAATTCGTTGAATTTCCTACAAAATTTATGTGATAAAACCTTGGACACATTGTGATGCATTTTTATGACCCACTTTAAAAATCCACTATTTTGAAAATTTTTGAAAATTGAATTTTTGTCGAAGTGCTGTTTTATAGTGCAGCTAAAAATGAAGACAAATGTGACCTGGAGAATTTTTTGCATAAAAATTAAAAAAGTTATGAATTTTTTATTAAAATGTGAATTTTTCCCATGTATTTTCAATAGGAAATTTCGATCGATTACTGGCACGTGTTAATATTAATCAATCGGCTTCAAATTTTGGAAATTTTTTATTTTATTGGAACCAAACTGGGGGGTGGCGTAAATAAAATTCAAAAAAATTAATTTCCTATGTATGTTACAGATACCCTATTGCCTCCATGTTGCTTGGAAAGATTGCCGTAAGGTAATACGGGCGTATTTATAAAACACAAAAATTTTAAAAATTGCAACAACCTTTCATTGTAACCTTACGGCAATTTTACCGAGCAACATTGAGGCAAGTTTACAGCAATCTTACAGTGTAACCTTGGGTCAGGTGTGACATTTCAAGCTTGAGATGTAACCTTACGGCAAGCTTACCGTGCAATATTAGCAATATTGCACGTCTAGCTTGCCACAAGGTTGCTGCAAGCTTACGTGCTGTCTGGGATGTTTAATGTAATCGAATTGTTTCTCACTTTCCTATAATAAAAAATTCTAAATAATATGTCTTTGATAATTTTCATTTTTAGATTTTCATTATAATTTAAAATTTAAATAAACCCACATGCAATTTTATTTAGTTATCTTTTCATGTATCTTAATGTCTTTATAAAATTGAAAAATGAACCGACATTCGCTTTAGTCTTTCTGTTTTATTTATTAAGAATTAAGTTAAAAAGTTACATTTAATTTTCTCATAGTTTTTGACATTTGTAATGTAAATTTTCTTACAAAATTATTACAATTTTTAAAATTCAAGTAAACGGTATTTCTGAAAATGTGTGTTTACAAAAAATGTGTTAGATTTTTTCTCAATAACAAAATGCACTACATAGAATTGGCGGTGTATTTCTAATGCTGAACATATAGCTTCTGCAATTAGTTAGCACGGCTTTTCGTAGCGTTGTGCTAGACGGAATCCCTCTGTTGAGGAATGTTGTTCTCTATCTGCTTGGTTAATGATTAGTTTATGGAAAGTCCGCTTTTATTCTTTTATCAAAAAAGATGCGTTTGATGATTCAACTATAAAAAAATGAGAAAAATCAAATTCTTTTTCTTTTTTTTAAATTCTGCTGGTTTGAAACTGCGTAAAAAGGGAGAGAAAATGAAGAAGGAAGGAATACGAGTAAAATCGATTGTAGAATCGATCGATTCATCGTCAGCCCGCCTTCCTGTCGATCGACTCTTCGTGAGAGCCTGTAATACTCGCGATAGGAAGAAAGAGAGAGCTTTAGGGCCTCGTTGTACAATTATCTCATTTTCCGATCAGACCTTCCCACGTGTTAATTTGCTTGTTGGTTATAAACCCGGCATCTATTCTTCCGATCCCTTTTATCGCTTGTACCTTTCGTGGAACCACGATCCCACCCGCGATTCTTTTTTCATCCTCAGGCCAATAATCCAGCAAACGAGCTGATCAAGACTCTTTCTCTCTCTTTCTTTTTTTTCAAACCCAGGCAAATCGAAACCAAGATCGTTCACTAAAATTTGTTGTGTATAAAAGTTTCTCTCGCGATAAATAATTGGAAAAAAGATAAATATTCTCTTATCTTTTTCGAATTTTAAATGAATTAGAGAGGATTTAAATGATGATGATGATGATGATGATGATGAGTTGCGTCTAGACAGGTGAAATATTATTTCTTCAGAAATATTTCTTTGAATTTATTGATAAAATTTCTAACATGATAATCAAAATTTTTATCTAATTTTGACATCGTTGATTATCTCAGTGGAAAAAGATTATTGTGTGACCATATAAAAATCGTGTTTTATTTTTTCGCCAAGAATCGATTATGATTCTAGATTTCGATAAGGTTTTTTTCGACATAAATCGAAAGTCAAATTATGTGCATTTCTCTGATTGGCTGAATCGATGTAGTGCGCCAATATTTGAATTTGGAGTGAATTTAACTTTCCAGGTGTGATTTTTTGGTCGACCCAGAGTTGGGTCAACTTATACACCCACATAGCACAAAAACTTCCAGAAAACTTTCTAGAAGTTTCCTGGAAGTTTTTGTGCTATGTGGGTAAGGTTAGTCCAGCTTTTCGTGCCAGAGGATGATAATGGTTCACCGTCCATTGGCGGCAATGGTTGGCCCGACAACTCTTAACAAAGTTAGCCTAACCTAAAGTACATATGTTGGACCAACTTAAAAAGCGTAAGTTGTGACAACCATAATATTTAAAGTTTAGCCAACTTTGCAATTAACACTTGGGCCAACTTCAATTGACGAAGGTTGGGCGAACTATACAAATGATAACGGTTCACCAACAATGGTTGGCCTGGCAACTTAGTAAAAATTATTAAAAAATTAAATTATTTATACAATTAACACATTATTATTATTATTAGAAACACCATATATGTGGACGTCCACATGAAAAGGGCCCATTTTGTCGGTTCTAGTTTTCGAGTTATTTGCAATTTAATACTTTTTTGAGAAAAACCTTATTTTTTTTTATTTTTTATTATCAATCTACATGTTTTGACAAGTCAAATCATGAGGTTTTAATTAATTTATCGTTAATTTAAGCGTTTAACTTTATTGGTTCTTTAGAAAAAGAAAAGGGCCCATTTTGTCGGTCCTTTGCAAAAATATTCCGTATTTTTGAAATGGAGGGTCAAAAAAATTAAAACCTCTTGATTTGTCATCTTTAACATACCCTGAACTCAAAACAATTATTATCTGAATAACTTCCGGGAAGAACTAGAGATATTAATGTTAGAGTCATTGATTACGTAGTCGTAAATGTAAAAAATGTCGATATTTCGTCAAAATTTCATAATAAAACCTGTTAAAAATTGTTTAATAAGTTTAATTTCTATTCTTTACCTTCAAATGACACAATAAAATTGTTCCCAATCATTAATCTTGTACAAAAATGGTTTATTAATAAGAAAATCGTCTTTTTTAGAAAAGGTCCCATTTTGTCGGTTTTATGTATTTTCAAAATTATTATCTGAATAACTTCCCAGTAGAACCCTCAACCTAACACTCCGAATTCTTATACGCTAACCACTACACTACGCTTACATGGCAGTATATTACTTTAAATATATATATAAAAGCTACAACCGTCGGGCCTACCGAGGCCCAGAGTTAGGACGACTTAGAAAGTTTAAGTCATTTAAACTGTGTTTTACAGAGTTTTGCCAACCATCGGACCAAACGTGGCCCAGAATTAGGCCAACTTAAACTTGTAAGTCCTATGAATTATACGTTCCCCTTAGTTGTGCCAACTTTTATAGTCAAAGTTGACCCAATGGTTGGTTAAACTCTGAACGTAATGGTTGGCTAGCAAAGTCGGGCTAACTGTGGGCACTGGTACTTGCCGAAGTTGGGCAAACTTTTGCAACCAAAACTTCGCATGCCAAAGTTATGCCAACCGTGAATTTACTTTCAAACTCTGGCGGCCAACGTAAATTTGCACTTGGGTTATTAAATTAAATTAATTAAATCTATACCTACCCAGGTGCGAATTGTCGATCGGCCTATAGTCGGGCCATGTTCAACTTGGTCAGCCAATGGTCGGGCCACCTTGTGGATTGATCACGCCGGCCTTCCAGTGGTTGACACAGTTGGACCAACCGTTGACACCAAAGTTGGGCCAACTGTGTCAGTCGTTGGTCGGCCGACGTGATCAATCCACATGGTGGACCGACCATTGACTAAGTTGGGCCTTCTTTGGATGCCAATGTTTTTTCGGCCTTAAGAATGAATGGTTGGGTTTCCTTTGACAACCATGGTCGGTTCAACTTCAGTAAAGTTGGTCGGGACAACCATGGGCAATTACGTCATCGAACGATGACATTTATTTAAAAAAAATTATTTATTACAGGAGAACATGTCGCCAAATACCTTAAATTGATTACACATTTATCGCATACACTTTACACTAAATACAACATTATTCATACATATTAAAATATTTAACGCTCGCGGGGATCGAAACTCGCAACCTAACGCATTATAGTCTTACACGCTACCACAATGCTACGCTTACATGTCTGAGCAAGGAGCGTGATGGCTTTATAAACTGCAACCGTACCCGACCGTCGGCCCCACTGTGGCTGATCGTTGGGCCGACCATAAAAAAGTTTATTTTCTCAACTGTGGCGGCCACAGTTCACCCGACCGTCGGCCCAACTGTGGCTGATAGTTGGGTTGGCCCGACTTTAGGAGAAACATTGAACCAAAGTCGGGCCACCTTTGGGTGCCGAAACTTCGGCTGCCACAGTTAGCACAAAAAATAGTAATTTTGAATTTTTTTACTTTTTTCGATTAAAAAAAAAATGTGTCCCGCGTAGAAAAATTGTTGGGTTCTAGTGTGGTGCTAGAAAGACTCCTCTAAGGAGGCGCTGAAAAGAATATCTAATCGTGGGCTAATCAGATAAGTGACGTTCGAACCTCGCGTTGGTCCAGACTGGACGAGCTAATCAGGACTAATGAGCAGTGCTAATATTAAAAATTTTAGGTTCGATTTCAATATATCAGTTTTATAATTTTTAATAATTTACCTAAATTTACTCGTTTCTTATGTTTATTCAAAGTAATGTGAATATATGAATTATTAATAATAATAGTAAATATTATCGTTATTCATATAGATTTGTGTATATGGGCAATTCCACGTGAAATTTTTCTATGACATTTTAGAATAGTTTTCGTTCTATAATTTTTTTAATTAATTTGTTTATAAAAAAAAAAAAAAATTTTCTAAAAAAATTTTTTAAAATAATTTCTTTAAAATCTTTTAAAAGTTGAAGAAAAACCAAAACTTTCTTTCTTTGACAACTTTTTTCTAAACTCAAAATTTTTAAAATTATAAGCTATTAGGTTTACTAATTCATAGTTTTCGTTATAAAAAAAATTTATAGAACGAAAACTATGAGTCGGCCTATCTCGGATCTTTTTGAAAAATCTTCTGTATATTAATTTAATAAATAAGAATTAATAAATAAGATTCAATAAATAAGAAAAAAATAAAAATTAATCGTGCCCAAATTAAAAATAAATTTATTTTGTTTATAAAAAAATAATTTTTTTTTCTAAAAAATTTTAAAAAATATTTTTTTTAAATCTTTTAAAAGTTCAAGAAAAACCAAAACTTTCTTTGACAACTTTTTTCGAAACTCAATACTTTCAAAGTTATAAGCTATTGAATATAGGTCTGCTTTTAAAAATCCAAAATTTCGAAAATTCATATCTCGAAAATTTTGGCAATTATGAAAAAATAAAAAAATAAATATTTAATATTTTTCTATAAGAAACGAGAAAAAAATATGTTTAACCGATTCTAAAATGTCATAGAAAAATTTCACGTGGAAATGCCCATATATTTAATGCTAATAACTTATTATTATTATAATAATAATATTTTGAAATAAATAATATACTACACTAGCATTAAATATCATTTAAAATAGTAATATTGAAAAATAATTTTAGTAAAAAAAATTTTGCGTTAATTGGTATATTTTTTAAGTCTATTCTTTAACAGGTTTAAAAACATGTTTACATTTTTAATTTATAACACTCATACAGATTAAATATAGTAATTTTATTATTTTATATAATACTTACAATGAAAAATATCCGCTCGCATGTGGGATCGAACTCACGTCCCCCCACCCTTGACGACCCAACGCGACGCATTTAAACCGCACGGCCACTGAAGTCTGGGTGAAAACTCTCCTAATTAACTATATTAATGCCAGTGTCATATATTGTTGCTTATATAAAGACAAAGTGAAAACTACGAATAAAATTATTACACATAATAATCCTGAATTATTTAAATTATTAGAAATGAATATTTCAATAATTAATTCTTACTACAATTAAGGGGCTGGATGCTATAACGTGTTACGCGCCACTTACTTAACATGGCGCGTAACGCATTATAGCATCCAGCCCCTCAATTATAATCATTAAACAATTTTTTAAAGTATATAATTCTTAAGTATATAATTATACACTTTTCAAAGAATGGCTTGAACGAGGGATGTAGCGCTAGCAACGTCAAGATTTTGTACACTTATTTTGTCTAGTCCTTGTCTAGTAAAATAAATCATTCCTAGCCAGTTCCTGGATATTAAAATAAGCAGTTTCTACGTACTGGTAATAATTGTTAGGTTAATAAATAATAGAAGAATATTTTTCAACTTTACTCTTTTGTTTGTTTAACTTTTAAACAAAAAAAAGAGTAATACAAAAGTATTTGTTATTATCACAATTCCTCTTACAATTAGTTTTGAAATTAATTGAAACATATTTTTCTACATTGTATTTTTTCCAGGGACCAACACGGACACGAAAATTCGTGTCGTGTCCGTGTCGTGTCCTGACACAACACAAATTTCGATTGGTAATTCGTGTCGTGTCAAAACACGTTTTAAGAACACGCATGAAATACTGTGTAGAATCTTGCAAGCGTTATTTGTGTCATGACTTGACACGACACAAATTACCAAACGAATTTTGTGTCGTGTCAGGACACGACACGAATTACTAAGTGAACTTTGTGTCGTGTCAAGGCACAACACGAATTACTAAGTAAACTTTGTGTCGTGTCAGGACACGACACGGACACGACACGAATTTTTCGTGAAAGTCCCTGATTTTTTCTTTAAAACCATTCACTATAACGATTCATACTTGTATACCGATAATAAAATTAATTGTATAATATATTGTTGCAATCACAAAAATTCACTTAAAATTACCAAAGCTTTATTATTTATTATGAACATTATAATATGAAAAACAATCTGAGAATATGAATGATGACATCACATGTTTTTTTTCTAATAAATCTTCTTTTCCCTGTAATATATTTAAACTTGTATACTGTCCCTGTTCAAAAATGGAAAACTGAAAATTTTCACTAGATTTATAAATTTGATTTTATCTTCACAACAAGTAGAGGTGTGCAAAAAGCCCGAAACCCGACCGGGTAATTTTGGGCTTTTCACTTTTCGGGTCGGGTCGGGTCGGGCTTAGACAGTTCGGGTTCGGGTCGGGTTCGGGCCGGGTCAAGCTTGTTTAAATACCCGAAATCTTTCGGGTTCCCGACTGCATTCGGGTTCTCGAAATTTTCGGGTATGCTCTTAATCTTAAAAAGTTCGAATTCTCAAATTTATATAACTTGGAAGTATTCAAGTTCTTAATAACTACAAATTCAAGTTCTTAATGCATAACTACAAATATTCGACAAATTTTCGAAGTTTTGTGTACTCAAATTCGTTGGGGTTCTCAGAATTCTCGGATATCCGAATTTTTTGAGAACCCGAATGAATTCGGGTACTCGAGAATTCCGGGTTACTCGAAAATTTCGGGCTACCCGAAAATATCGGGTACCCGATACATCGAGAAAACCCGAGCCCGACCCGAAAAAAATTCGACCCGACCCGGCTTTTCGGGCTTTTTGCACACCTCTAACAACAAGATAAGTTACAATTGTAGACTCTTGGTTTCTTTTCATCAAGCACTACATAAAGAACTGATTTCGAATGCTAGCTTAGTAGACTCTCAAAGACACCTTCTCCACGAACTTGTACTAAATTCTCATGTTAGCGTCCTAGACAGTGCCTAGCTAATTCTTGCACAACCTACTATACGAACTTGTACTTACTTTTTAATTCAGTATCCTAGACAAATTTTAGCCAGATTCTAGACTGTCTTCATAGCGAAGAAAATAAAGGGGAAAACTGTACATTAACATTTGGGGGCCAGGACAGTTTTTTTAAGAATAATTTTCCACGACAAATATGCTATCTAGCTGTAGTCTATTTCTAGGAAGGCCACGACAAATTTCTTCACTGGTGTGTAATGGTTTCCATGTAGAAATTAAAATTGGAGTTTGATGGGGTTCTAGTCAGAAGTCCCTATCTGTAGTGGGGAACTGATTTGGGAAAATAGTTGGAATCCAACTACTTTCATAACGGTCGTTAGATCGGGTAGTAGTCTAGAATTTCTAGCTGGGAACTTGCAAGTAAAACTAGCTTCTACCCTACAAGTGTAAAATAAACGGATCCTTTTAGAGATTTGTTATTGGTATTAATTATAACTATATGTAAATTAAAATTATATTAGTTTTAATTATATCTCGTGTAGAAAATTTGGTCGCTCGCTTCTATGCCTATCCTATTACTAACTTAACACGCACGTTCGACACACTGCATTACCGACGTGATACTACACATATACCGAATCGCTCTTATATACTAACTTCGCACTTTTTTCTGCGCTTGTGAGAAAGGATATAAATTAATATTCTATATTAATTAATCATCTTTTAACAAAATTTCATATTTAATTATTACCTAATATTTCCGTGTACTTAAGGTTAATTTTTAAATTAACAAAAAATGCCATAATTTAATTAAAGAATCAGAACAAAAAAATTAAAAAACAGTGAAAACTAATCTAAGTCCGACTTCGAGTAACTTTGACTAGAATTTAGCAAGGGTATAATCAGTGATTTCTAATCTGAATTAGCTCTCTAGATTTTATGCGTAATCTAGCTAGATATTTCTAGTCCGAATTTCCTCACAAGAATCTAAACAGGTTCTAGTCAGACTTTTCCAAACTAGATTTTCTAGCGTGATTCTAATCAGAATTCAAGATTTGATAGGGACACGTAGGGAAATTTCTACATGGGTTATGTAAGAATTTTTATTTGTTCGATACACGTGTAATTCAATTTAGCATCTAGATCGAAATGTAACGCTCGTATCCTTTAAGTGCGAGATAGTTTTGCCAAGATTCACAGTCACATATTCTTGAAACATAAAGAAGTGTATACAGGCTTATTTAGATTTGAAGAGTGTATATTTAATATTTCGTAATTTTCAGAGATAACAAATTTAATGGAAAAACTCCAGTAAATATCATGTCTTTAACACGTTATCAAATCTTTATTAAAGTTACAAGCATATCTGGGAAACTAGATAGATATTTATATTTTAAGTAATTTTGCTTTTATTTTCCATTCAACATGTAATTTCTCTTCAAAATTTTTAACATGTAGGGTAAGTCCGGGAGAGATAGACATACACTTTTTAAAGGATTGTAAAACTAAAGAAAAGAGATTTTTGTAAAAACTTTTATTGGTATTTAAATATTAATCACTTTAATTGTGGATGGAAATTTTGTTTGGATATTTAAAAAGTAGTTATGTTGTAAATTTTGTTTATTATAAATCCATAATTTATTATACTCCCAGCTGAATAAACTCAAGCTTTCGCCCTTTATCGATGGGCCTCTTCAGGAGTTAAGTGCTGCAAAATATTCATTTCATTCACAAAAATATTTTTTATATAGCGTATATCAAAAATATTATAAAAAAAGAAAAAGGAAAACAAAATACACATAATTTCAAAAACTGACCAAGCGGATATTTGTCACTAAACACAATCATCGAACAGTTTTTATTATAAAAACTGAAAATTTTTATATTTAATTAAATTTTAAAAAATCATGTATAATTTTACGATGCGACTGGATTTCAAACCAAGTCGCATTTATTAAAAAAACCTCCAGGAATAACAATCACATAATGATATTTTAGAAATCAAACTGTCATCTAAGTATACGTGATATCTATGTTATTGACATTACCTGAAGGTGCTAAATTCCAAAATAAAAATTAATACTATATAAATTAATGAATCATCAAACTATCAAAAACTTAATTTGTATTATGGATCAATGAGTAATAAATATTACTCACAGAAACAATTTCTGAGTTTTTATTAATAGAGTTGTTATTTTTAAGAATATGAAAACATTCTTTAAATTTTCTACGTCTGAAATTGGTTTCATTACAAATTATTTTCACATTATCAAATTGAAAAAATGATCATTGTCCGGTGGATGTACTACCAATGAGGATTTCTTTCTGTCACCATTTTTTCAATCTCTTCTATGCTCATCAGAGTTGCGCAGTTACGCGTAACTCGAGATTTTCTACGTATGTAACATGTATGTTACATGAAGTAACATACGTATGTTACCCCCCCTCTCGAAAAATACATGCATGTAGCAATGTAAGGACGTAACATACTAGGTAACATACAGTAACAAACCCAGGTAACATACACGAAGTATGTTACGTACCCATCTCTGATGCTCATTTATTCGATCAGCAATATATCTACTCGTTTCTCCAATGTAGCATACACAACATTGACATGGGATATTATATACTACATGGTTTTTATATCTGAAAATAGTCTGATCTTTATTCTCAGAAAAACACCTAAAAGGGTCTCTCTCATATGTGAAGTATTAATCACTTTACTTTGAAGTAATGAAAGTTAAAATAAAATATTTTTATAATAACAATTTAAAAATTTCAGTTTAAAAAAAATGCATTTGGCCATCTCTCCCTGAATGTCCGGGAGTGATGGCCACATGTATATGTGTGGGTGAGATGGCCAATAGGTATTCTCTTTGGCTATTAGTTTTAACTTATTTTTAAGTCAATTACATTAATTTTCTCTTCTTTTTACTGCATTCTGAACACTTGTCAATTAATTCAGTGCAATTTTTAACGTAACTTTTTAAAATTATATTTAACTGTTTATAAAATTTCAAACATTTAAAACTATTTTTGCAATAGTGCGAAATTGTTTTATTAAGTAATATTTTAACTTGAAAATCTTTGTCAGAGTGTTATATAGTAATTTCCACAATAAAACATGCATTTGTAAACCAAATTCGTTTTTTTTCTTGACTTTGATTACTTAAATAGCATAACCATCTTACACCGACAAAACATGGTCATCTTACCCGGTAATATATGTCAGAAGTAAACATTAATGATTAAGTAAATAAAATATTTTGGTATTTGACTCTCAGGTTAAAACGTGTGTTATGTACTTCTAAAAAAAATCTTGTATTTTAGAAATATCACAACGTAATATTACTCCCAGGCGGACATTTTGATATCCCAGTAAGATCACTGTAATATTACAATGATGTCACTATAACCTTACGTGCTTCTTGGGTTACTATCATGAAGTAGTAAAAGGAGCACTCACTCTACAGGCCGTTTCAGAAAATTCTCCCCCCAACTTTTCTGACTCAATTAGAAAATTATAATCTAAAGATACTAGCGATCCTAGCGGGAAAGCGACATACTACAGATCACGTGGTGTATAGTTTCTGTTATTTGTTGTTTTGAAATATCCCAAGCGGAAAAGTCGGACGAATGCCGGATCATCCAACCGTCAAGGATCCGCGCCGATTGAATTGGAGAGTCAATGCCGGTACAGACAGTCTGTACCGATTCTGATGTTAATGTCTGCTGGCGCGGTACAAAGACGGATCCGACCGCCGCGCCGGATCAAAATTTATACTGTGGTATAATGGCTGTGCGTCCGGCTCGGTACAGATTTGAAGCCGCCGAACAACCGGCGTTGTACTGGCATTTGTCCGTTTGACAACCCGAGCGGTACAGACATTCTACCGACTGCGAACTAATATCATTTATGTTGTTATTATTAAGATTAAAAGATTAATTAATTAATCGTCCGGTTTACGAGTTAAGTGATACATTAGTTTTTATAATTTCACAAAAATTAGATTCTTGGTCATTAAAGGAATGGGAAATGCAACTTGGTTCAAGTACTACACTACAGTCCGAAATTGTGCGTACGCTAACATCTCGATCTCAATAGAGTTATTAAACAATTGGCTAACGATGAGGGTTATAATTTTCCATTAGCTAAGTTAATTCTTGAAAATGACATCTATGTTGATGATGCTTTATTTGGAGCTGATGATATAGAGAAAGCTAAACAAAAGAAGATCAAGTTATAAATTTAATGAAATGTGGTCGTTTCCATCTACGCAAATGGGATTCTAACAATGCTATTTTATTGGAAAATTCTCCATAGGGAAAACATGAACGAGACATAGAAATCCCTTTTGGTAAAGATATTTAATTGAAAGTTTTAGGTTTATGTCGGGACCCGATTTCTGATGTTTTTTAGTTAAAATTTTCTTGTGAGGAATGTACTAAATCAACTAAAAGAAAAGTTCTTACTACTATTGCTAAATTATATGCTTCTTTTGGTTGGAATTATGTGGTGTGGTTCTTCTTGCTAAAATTAAAAAATTTGTAAGGACTTTAAAGAATTTAGAGGATTTACCTATTTTTTGTCACACAGATTCCACTGTCATTTTGGCTTGGATTAGTAAGCACCCATCTACTCGGAAATCTTTCGTTGTAAATCGAGTGGCTCTAATTAATGAGTTACTTCCGGAAGCTAAATGGTTTTATAGTCCTACTAAAGAAAATCCTTCAGATTGTATTTCTCGCAGATATACGGTATCAGAATTCTTAAACCACTCTCTTTGGTGGAAAGGTTCACCTTGGCTTATTGAAAGCTTTGTTAAACGTTCTTTGGAACCACCTTTGGTTTCTTCCGAGATTGATTCAGAACAAGAACTTGCAAGCTTTCATGTTCTGAGCCATGCTAATTTTATCTTGGAAATGACAAGTAAATTTTCTTCTTGACCTAAATTATTAAGAGTTACAGCCTATTGCAAACGTTTTATTATTTGTTTAATTTAAAAGTTTGCTTATCCAGGACAAAGCCATGATCTTGTAACTTCACAAAGCTTAACTGCTAAAGAAATTAATGGGTCAAGAGATTTTTGTATTAAGAAAATTTAATTTGAGTTTTTCTCAACTGAAATGTAACTACCCTCCTCGACCGTGTCGCCAAAAAAGGCCTTTTTTAAGGTGCCTCAAGGAGAGACCACAACAAAGCAGCAGCTTAGATTCCATTTGTCGTCCAGAAGCTTTAAGAATTCAAAGCACGAAAATTCACTACCTTGACAGTCAATGGTTGAAACGAATATAAGTGGAAATTGTCGCTTCCTTCAGCACGACAAGACAAGATTGTTCATTGAGTATCGAACTTCTCAAATTTGACACCCTTAAAATAAGAAACTAGTTTAGGGTGGCCACTTTTTTTCCCTAAAAAAATTCCCGGTCATTTTCCGGTTATGAATTATTTTTCTCGGTCATTATAAAAAATTCTCACAAAAAATGTTCTAAAAAAATGTAGTCAATATTGATGCTTTATTAATCAATTTAACATGTAAAAGTGAATTATACATGTTTTTTAATAAAAGAAATGGTTTTTTGGTAAGAACATTCACTTTTTTAAAGAACATTGCAATTCATTAAATAGTAGAATATCACATATTTAATCGTAGAATATCACATTTTGTTTTCTGGTTCCTAAGTTTTAAAATATTTATAATATATTTTTCTTACATTATAAATTTTCTGAATATTATTTTTTAAATGCTTTTGGTAAATTATATGAGATCGCTTAGTTTTAAAGTAGTTGTAATAAAACTAAAATCACATTTCTTATCTTAATTAAGATTTTAAAGAAATACCTAATGCTTTTTTTAACAAAAAATTTCTTTTAACCATTCGTAAATTTTTTAATTAAAACAAGATTTCAATTTTTAACGAGCTCTGATTAACATATTAAATATTTTTATATTTGCTTAACTAATTGTTCAAGCTCCAAATCAATTTCTTCTGCACATTTGCGGGCATTTTCGAGGATTAAAGCTTTCTTTTCTTTTAGATCTTTGGCGGCTATTTTCATAATTTGCTTACTTGATTCTATTCCTATTTCCTTTTCTCGTTACGCATTTTTCTTTTTTTGGTTTTCCAAATACTTGGAATGAGCATTTCTAGCTGCATGAATAAGTGATTTACTTATGTCTATCTCGTTGATTCTACCATGAAAATTTACAGCATCATACACTACTCTGTGAGCAACTAATGTGTCCTGTGCCATATTTTCGAATATACATTCTTTATTAATTGAGAAACCACGCTCGACATTAGCATTGCCATGAGACAAGATTAGTATTGTTTGGATGACAATTTGAAGTTCATTACAGTCTTCATCAAAATTTCTAATTTGTTGAATCCAAAAATGATCAACACGCTTTTGACTCCTTCTAAATTTCTTGGAAGAATCAACTACAGCTGATGATGAGCAAAGTTTTGTATACTGTCGAAGCGCTCTTTCCGAGCATATACAATCAATCAAATTGTTATCATTCAAAATTTGTAGTAATCTGCGAAATCTTTTTCTTCCCACCTTGCTAATGGCAATTTCAGGACTTAAAGAGCTAGTTGCTTCCGTTAATTTGTATTTTAATGGGGACCGCTCAATTAATTTAGTTACAAATTTTTGTAAACATTTTTTACAATCACGGCAAAAGGTAACAATATCGAATGGAGACACATTTTTAAATTTTTTAAATTCTTTAGTTCCAGAATTGATCGAAGCAACGCATTTAGAGCAGAATACAGGAAAGGTATTAAGGGCCAATCAGATTGGAACTCGCGCAAAAATGGCTCTACATCACATGCTAATGTCTTAAAAAGCGCCCACTTTGGACCAAGCAGAGGATCTTGTACAAATTCTTCAACTAATTTATAACTAGCAGACGTTGGTTTTGTTTTATATTCTTCTGCTTTTTTCACAAATTTTCGAAGGAAAGGAATCATTTCTAAAGCCCTTTCGGCAACATCAGCGTTTTCTAACCAGCGGGTTGAACCAAACTTTAAAGGGAATATATCGGAATCTGTATATTCAACGTATAAAGCACTTCGCGAAGGGAAATCTTTAAATAAATTATAGAGGCTTCGTAAAAAGGAAACAATATTCCAATCAGTAGCTTTTATCCCGTTTTTAAAACTATTGTGACACACATGAAGACCACAGCTCCCGATATCAAGTAACGTTGTCGAGTTTTCTGGTGTTTTGAGATACGTCTTAAGGTCTTTTAAAAACTTTATATTGACGTTAGGTCCGTCCATTGAAACTTGAATCATTTTTTCAATAGAAATAATGTCAAAGGAGCTTTTAAAAGCTTCCAACAAATCAACAGCTCTACTTCTGCCAAGGAATGCAGAAGTATAATATCTCGTACATACTTCATTTTTCACTGGATCCCAAAATCTTAAGTTGATGTCCATTTGTTGTTTTTTGCATACTTCGTTTAGCGCTTTATCAAAGCCTGCGACGAATCGGGAACATTGACTCACAATAGAAATAAGATCTTGATTAAAATAGGGTGCCAATCCATACTGTACAGTATAGCTGACTTTTGTTTTTTGTAATTTTATTTTCGAAGCGATTGCACTGTCAGGAAACATTTTTTTCAGAATGGATACATCGTTGCCTATAGATCTAAAGGATTTGTGCTCTACTACGCACTGTAGACACCATAGTACTTCTGCTCTTGTTACACTATCTTGAACAAGGTACATGTTCACTCCTCGAGATTTTGGCCGTTTGTTCTCCGAAGTCAATGAATCCTAAAAAGTTACAAAATAAATTTAGAATAATATAATTTTGGTGTTTATAATTACAGGGCTCGGATCGTCTTTAAGACTCAGAAAAAGTCGCTTTAGTCGCATAAATTCACAACAAAAGTCATGAAAAGTAGCATAAAATTTCCAAAAAAGCCGGAAAAAAGTCGTATGAAATTTTAGAAAAAACGACAAAAAGGAGCACAAAATTGTCAAAATTGTAAGAAAAATCAGATTCTTGTCAAAATATAAATTATCTTTATAAATAATAAAATTTTTCTCTGAAATTCAATTATTTTTAAAATTAATAAAGTTCTTTGCAGAAATTCAATTGTATTCAAAATTTTTTTTAAATTTCTCCTCAAAATTTTAAAAATAATAAAATTCATCATGGAAATTTAATTATTTTCAAAAGTTCTGATAAAATTCTTTTCAAAATTCAATTATATTCAAAATTAGGAAAATTCTTCGCAGAAATTCAATTATTTTCAACATTTTTTTTAAATTCTCCTCAAAATTTTAATTATTTTTGTAAATATCAAAATTCTTCTGCAAAATTTAATTACTTCCTAATGTTTTATAAATTTCTTTCCAATAAATAAATGTAACAGAATATTTTTTTGACTAATACTTTTTCCTTTAATTTTCTATAAATTTTAAAAATTTCAATTTCTAATTTGCAAATAGAATTTATAAACATTTTTTTCATTAATTTTTAAAAAACTTTAAATTTTATTAAAGCAATTGTAATTAAGAAATAGAAATGATTAGTGTTGCATGTCGAGCGAGTCTCGATCGACAACTTCTCGTCAAAGTCGAGAAAATCGTTAAAATAACAATTAAAACAATTGAATTTTATAGTTTCATCTCACTTCTTTTATGAAAGGAGACGAAAAAACAAATGACCTCTATTTGCTCGACATGCATCACTAGAAATGATGTAAATTATTTCCTTATGAAAATTGAAAATTTCTTTTTAAAAAATATTAAGAAACGGGATAATATGTTATGTTTTTCCCCCAAAGAGAAGAATAATTTTTTGAACAATATTGTTTACAAAAAAATATTTCTGCCATTTAAAATTTAAGTCGAAAAGTAATTGAAAAATGGGGAAAAGTCGATTAGTCGCATTTTTTCACAAAAAGTCGAAGAAAGCCTCATTTTCTTAGAAAAGTCGGACAATCCAAGCCCTGTTTTTATTATTATAACTTTAAAAGAAATAAGAATTACAAAACAAATTTTTGATAAATTTAATAAAAATTCGATAATTTGAAACTATTTACTGAACTCACCTTAGGAGAAGAAACAGAATGATCCGAAATTATTTTATCAGAGATGTTCCACAATGCATTCTTCTTTATTAGAATTTTATCGGATTTTACTGGTTGAGAATTATTCTGTAAATTAAATTATAAAAATAAATTTTTAAACTAATAGTTTTAAAGGCTAGTTTAGATTAATTAATATTTTTAAATATCTAATAATAATATAATAAATAAATTAATAATTAATAATAATAATAATTAATAAATTTTTAATATCTAATAGTAGATAAATATTTTATTCTCACGATTTCTGCAGTTGACTGTGGAACAATTGATTCATAGTGCAATGTAGATTCCTTGGAAAGTAATGAACAAACATCTACTGTTTTAGCTTGAGCAGCTATTAAAGCCATGTGTTTTTGACTTTTTACGTGGCTAGTTAAGGCTTGAACACCCATGCTCGAAATGTTTATTTCTTTCATGTATAAGGCACATTTTGCTTTATTAGCATTATTTGCAACTCTTTGCACCCAGCCTTTGAGTTGTGGTTTAGCTAACCAAGCATCTTGGAATGTGCATTGGGATGGAATCCGACTTCGTTTCATTTTCGAGAGTTCTTCAAATTGACATACCTGGATATAAGAAATAAAATTAATAGCTACATTCGATAACTCTTAGTAAACAAACAAATATAAGGTCATGGTTTTCAGTTGCTACGTGTTTAATACTGAAGTATATGAGACACGAGACCATAGAATAACATCCTTTTGAGTAAATTATTATCTCGAAGTTAGATTTTTATTTTTAAATCAAGCTTAAAACTTTTAATTTTTGTATTATAGAAACTATGTAAACAAGTTGTTCATTTCTTGACCATTTCGCTTCCTCAAAATATCAAAAACTAATTGCTTAATTTAATTTTAATATGTTAAGGTAATATTTCAAAAAAACGCAAAATTTGAATTTTTGTGAAAAAGAAAAATATTGATTAATTTTATAAATTTTGATGAAATGTGCACTTTGTATATATCAATTGATTCGTTTTCTTGTAAGGAATGTAATTTTGAGAATAATTTATAAAAATATTAAGAAATAAAAAAGTTATTTAAAAAAATACAAAAAAAATTTTTTTTTAATTTTGAAAAAATTGTATAAAAAAAAATTTTGTGGATAAATTTGAAAATCCTTGTGTCAGATTTTAGGTATTAATGACTGTAATAAACCTGCAATATTTCAGGACAATCCATTAAAATTTGTTTGAGATAATTTGTACACAATTTTTTGTGACATACACACACACACACACATACATACATACACACACACATACATCTGGCAATTTGCTCAGAATTTAATATACATATATCCTAGATAAAAATGAGTCCATATAACCATGTTTTGAAAAATTGAAAATCGTCACGAATGCAAAGCTTCCTTATGAGGAAGCAAAATCAAACATTTTTTTCAATCTTTATGAAATGTTTCCGTTTTCATAACATTAGACTTTTTTACAATAAATAATATGTAAATAATTTCTCTCAAAAGAAGTGAAGTGAAATTAAACACATATTTTAAATAAGCTATACGCAGGTTTTTAAACATGTTACTACGAAAAAATAATATTTGCATTGAAATATTCATTGATAATTTTCAGAATAATTCATGTAAGAAAATGATATGAACACTATTAATTAAAAAATTTATTAGAAATTAAATAACTTACCACAATTGTATTTTTCATGCCGCAACGAATTTCAACACAATCTCCATTAACACAATTTTCAATTTTGGTTAAGGTTCACTTTAATAAAATATTTTAAGGTGAAAACGCATGAATCGGGAAAACATCGTAAAAGAGTTTCACAAATTTTGATTGGCTTTTCCACAGAGAATTTCAAATCTTCCTAATTTTCGGAAATTTCTATTAGCATAACCAATCAAAAGTGAAGACCCTGCAGTAGGAGATAGTCTCAAACTTTATATGGGGCATTTCATGTCAAGTGATCAAGGTGGAGAAAAATTTTTCTCCAATCGTAGCAAAACTTGGGGCTTTTGTAGTACTCATAGATAGTAATTTTTCGTGAAAATATTTTTTTACCTAGTCTAATATTTTCCGAGGGGGAAGGGGTTAAATTTTTGTGTTTTTCAGTACAATGCTTATTTCAATAATTTTTTACTCTTAAACAATTAAACATACAAATTTGACAAAGTACATTTTGGAAAGGTTTTTTCATGCTCTTTCGATTGGAAATAAGCATTTTGAAAAAAAATTTTTTTGACCCAAAAAAATCAAAATTAAAAATAAATTTTAATGTTTTGGAAAAAAGGTCCCATTTTTTTTTAACGAAAGCTGAGGTTTTTTCCTTAAAGGACATATAAATGATAAAGTGGGACTAGAATGTTTAAACATTGAAAAAAAGAATTGTCTCCAAAACGGAGCTAAAAACCGGGTTTTCAGCGCTCCGGCGAGTAGAAAACTCATTTTTTCAATGTTTAAACATTCTAGTCCCACTTTATCATTTATATGTCCTTTTAGGAAAAAACCTCAGCTTTCGTTTAAAAAAAAAAAATTAGGTCTTTCTTCCCCAAAAATTGAAATTTATTTTTAATTTTGATTTTTTTGGGTCAAAAAATTTTTTTTTTCAAAATGCTTATTTCCAATCGAAAGAGCATGAAAAAACCTTTCCAAAATGTACTTTGTCAAATTTGTATGTTTAATTGTTTAAGAGTAAAAAATTATTGAAATAAACATTGCACCAAAAGACCCCTTGATCACTTGACGCGAAATCCCCCATATGTATAACCGCGCGAATTTCAAAATTAAAAATATTCATTGTCGAACTAGCTTTTGAAATAAAAAAAAAATTTTTAACAGAAACTGTTGAAATTCCCGGTCAAGAAAAAATTTCCCTGTCATTTCCCGGTTTCCCGGTCCAGTGGCCACCCTGTAGTTCCTCGAGTATCGAACATCTCAAGTGTGACAACGCCAAAATGTGAAACGATTTCCTTGAGTATCGAACATCCTAAATGTAACGCTTCCAAAAGCCTTTGTTGTGGTCTCTCATTGAGGCACCTTAAAAAAGGCCATTTTTGGCGACACGGTGGAGGGGGGTTGGCTCTGGGTTCGGTACCTTCTAGTAACAAACTAAAATGTCAATTTGACATTATATGCAAAAAACGAAAATTTTAATTTTGTTTCCCATCCCTGGCTTCTGGTAATAAACTTTTTCATCCTCCCCCAACGAATTTTTCATTTTCTAGCTGATTAAAAGCTTTTCCAAAAAGAATTATCAAAAAAGATGCAAAATTGGGAAAAGCCGCATAAGTAAACAATTACCCTAAGAAATTTCAAAATACCACCTTTCAGTTACGTAGTAATATACGTAGTATTATACATGTCAAGAAGACTATATACAGGAGCTAGAATTGAATTTGGGTTCTGCGCACATTAACATGTATACATATCTAGCATATTTGACCACATGAAAGTGCCAAACACGTATTTTTGTTTTGTTTTTTATACCATTTTCTAAAATTGTGCGATTTTTTAACTGTAAATTCAGAGAAACTGATAAATACGATTGAAAATCTGTCTCTATTCTTAAAAACTTTATTTTACTTCTACCATCAGGTTTCATCGATATTACTTAGGATACTATATTTTCAAAAACACATGCAATCAAAGTTTATTTTCATATACAATACCAGTCAAATTTTTCGAAAATATGACTGTCTTTCAATTACTCCAATTCTTGCTGACATAGTTATGCAAGACTTGGAAGAAAATATTATCAATAATTTAGATTTCCCAATCATTTCATATAAAAGATATGTGGATGACACATTTTTATGTGCTCCAATTAATAAAGTAACTCAAGTTGTTGATGCCTTCAATTCCTTTCATCTTTTTGCAATTTTACACACTAACATACATATCTTTATTATTTTTTTCATTTTTTCCATCGACAAACACACACACAAACACATTCAAACACATTTTATATTTTTTTGAGTCTGAAAAATACGCTGTTCCCAATCAGTCACCAATCCATGTAGTAACCGCGACCAAAGCGGTTACTAATTCTTTAAAACAATTTAAATAATACTTTTTTAAATAAGAATTTCAAAAACGACAGGTTTAATAAACATATAAATATGTGTGGTTAAGTATTTCAATAAATTTAGCACCTGTCAATGTCTCAAATACATAGTGTTTACACGCATTTTCTTCAAATTTATCTATTCGATGCTTCAAATGAATAATGTCAAAGAAGCAATAAATTATTCTGTTGCTATATATAGATGAACTATAGAAACAATTTGTAGAATATCATTAATTTAACATTACCGTACTTTTGACTTAACAGTATGGTGTTATTGACTCAAAAGCATATACTGTTAAATTAAAAAATTTTGATCGTTGATTCAAAAAGAATATCTGCAAATTAACATAGTATGCTGTCAATTTGAGAAATATGCTTTTGTTTCAATGAAAGTGATACTATCGAATCATTAGAATCGGTGCTTTCAAAACAACAGCATATACGTTTGGCAGCCCGTTATGACACTATTCAATGAATCAAACTCATATGTCATTGATTCAACAGCATTTTTTTCTCCGTGTACAATAGAATTTATCTTTATATTATTTTTATTCATTTATTTCTGTGTATCTATACATTTATTATGATAAGGCCGATATTATAAGAGACGGGATCAAGCATTTGGCTTCCTATAAGATACATTGTCTTCTGTGAATTCTTATTCAACGGTTTTTTCTTCTATTAATATAAATGTACGGGATGAGCCGATGAGCACCCAAAATACTGTTTTTCGCGTGAAACTCGGGGGCTAATGCAAGTCTGGTGTGCTCATTTTCATTATTGCGCGCGCTTTATTTAAATATACACGCTTTTAATTCCAGGCTATATAAGATAGAGATAACTATGTTTAATGGAAGTTCCTTCGAGAGCCCAAGTCCGATAACCAAGAGACTATCTATATGCTGGAGTGAGTATTTTTAATATCCGAAACGGCCACAAGGAAGATGAAGGAGGAGAAGAAGAAGATCTTATAGAGGGGGAGTACGAGTGCAAATGTAAGATAACTTTCCTTTCAGCTAGAAGAGAGTCGAAAGGAGATAGGGCAGATCTTCTGGGCACATTATACCATATATGATCTTGATATTAGAAAACAGTGAAAATGAATCATGTCACGAATTTAAATTATCAAAAATTGACCCTTTGTTTTTATGAGAGAGAGAGAGAGAGAAATGTGTTTCTTTGCCTTAGTCAAAAAAACTTCATTTAAATACATTTTAGAGCTTTTTTTGAACAAAAAAATAAATAAATGAATCATTGGTATCTTTACTCTGAGATTATTAAAATTCATTAGATTCACTAGAAATTTGTTACTCGGGGGTTTTCGGGGTCGCTGATTACGAATATATCAGATTTTAAAATTTCAATATGGTGGATTCAATATGGCGGACGACAATTTCAAAATGTTATTAGATTCACTTGAAATTTGTTACTCGGGAGTTTATGATGTCGCTGCCCACGTGAAACGATTCTACGAAAAGCGCTTTACGGAAATTCTGAATGGAATTCCGTACGGAAATTTTGCAAATATTCCACATTGTATATTCTTGTAGAAATTTCGATAACTTTTAAAAAACTGTTACCAACTCCAATTAATTGGAGTATGTGTTGTTTTAAGGTTACGTCAATTGCGCATATTTTCTTTTAAAATTAATTATTAAAAAAGTATACCATTTATAGAAAAACTGAGAAATTAATTTCTTAATATTGAATTGATAAATTGAATGTGAAAAAGTTTTCTTTAAAAAAGTTGTTTGTTTTCGAGAAAATAATGAATTAAGTAATTACTTATAAGAAAGCAGTTCAAAATTTTTCCAATTCAAATTATTTTCAAAAATATTTAAAAATAAACAAAAGAATAATATTCATATTGTTTACAAATACATTGAGAATAAAATTACCTAAATATAAAAACATGAAAATTGAACAGTTACAGGATTGACATAAACAAAAAGTAATATATATCGTTGGAAAGGTGATGAAACAAGCTTTTCGCTTTGTTTAAAAGCCTACCAAGCCTAGGCATATAAATTTAGAAACTTGATATTTACATCATTGGAAAGCTTGTTTCATTACCTTTCCAACGATATATTTGTTTTTCTTTTTATCTGCTTCCATATTAATTTTATAAAGCAAATTTGAAGAGAGTTTTTATTCAATTGGCAGCAATTTTGCTGATTAACATTAAAAATGAAATTTTTTTAAATCAAACAAATAGGTTTCATTCTTTGAACGTTTCTGAAGAAAAAGAGACTAGACCGGCCAAAATATATTGATTTTTGTGGATTTTACATTGAATTTACGAAAAAATGATTTTTTTTACTTTTTAGAAACAGCAAGTTTGAGGGCTTTGAAAAATGGTTTAATATTATTATTTTAAAAAGTCAAAT
Source organism: Leptopilina myrica (nomen nudum) (assembly GCA_032872475.1). Taxonomy (NCBI): domain Eukaryota; kingdom Metazoa; phylum Arthropoda; class Insecta; order Hymenoptera; family Figitidae; genus Leptopilina; species Leptopilina myrica (nomen nudum). The sequence goes on along the minus strand of CM065458.1, from coordinate 43,046,694 downwards.
ATATGGATTCTTTCGTCTTTTCGTCTACTTTAATTCCAAGGAGTTCCGGAAAAGAAAAATTGAATTGCCTTTTTTTAAAAGCCTTATTTTCGGAACATCCTTCCGGCAGGACGGGCACTTGGATGTTCTATCATTATTGACTTACTGATAATAATATTGACTATGCATTTCTTTTGTTTTTCAGTTAAGTTGCATTACAAGTAAAATTTTAGGCTATTTTATGATTATAATTTTTATTAAAACTCATTTAAAAACACAATTAAACAGAAAACCCTTTTACAGAAATGTGTAAATGAATTTATTTGATTTTTTCATAAAAAAATCTCGATTTGATAAAATTGTTGCTTGACCCCTTTTGTCATGCCAACCTTCAATTATTGTATCACTTTTCGACGTTTATCAACACTTATGAACTAACCTATAACACACATATATTCGCGTATAACTTAAATATAAACACACACTTAACATTTAAAAGTATCGAATTGTTCTTATATACCACATGGTGAAATTTTTCACGACCTGTGAGAAATGCTATTTAAATGAAAACTGAGACAACTATAAATTAACACTATTTGTTTTTCAAAAAATAATTTAGTATATTCACATCTGAAACAACCATATGGTCTGTTTAATTTTTTATTTTAATTGTTCTAAGTCTTCTGTTTTTAATGAGTACTGTTAGTAAATTATGTTTGTTTACATTTATATTTTAATTATTTATTAATATTTTCTAATGTAGCCCTCTTCTTGTTAATTTTTTTTCTACTTTCTGTCCATGATTTCATGAGATTTTTGTTTTTACTTGCATTTGTTTAACCCTTTAACGCCGGGAAGGACATTTTTTTAAATAAACATGAGAGTCTAGTGTACGAATTTAAAAAAAATTGGATAATCTTGTCACTTTGTATTTAGGGGTTTTTGAGGTTGCTGATTACGAATCTAATATTAGTTTTTCAAAATTCAAAATGGCGGACACAATATGGCAAAATATTTTTTTTTAATTTGACAAAATATGTTTGAAACCTCATACTCAGGAGTTTTCGGCGTCGTTGATTATGAATCTGATATTAGTTTTCAAAAATTAAAAATGCCGGATTCAATATGGCGATCGTAAATTTATCATATCGTTGGATTTTGTCGAAATTTGTAACTTAAAATCTGATGTGAAATATTATAAATTTAAAATGGTAGAATTAATATGGCAGGCAAAACTTGGTTTTTAGAAAAATCTGTATTTGATAGGATTGTCTTCAAAGTAAAAGTTCCCAAATTTTTTATATTATTTTTGTGTCAAGAACATATCAAAAAGCAAAGTATCACCTTCTTCATCCACAAAAAAATGTTAATGTTGTTTAATGACTTAATTCAATCGCCATATTGGATCCAACATTTTGTATTTTAAAAACTAATATCAGATTTGTAAAGGTTGGTTTTTGCGGACGCGATATTTGTAGTTTTACGCATGCATTCTTACTTGCTATCTTAAAAAAAATTTATTTTTCCCAAAAAAGTAAAAAAATTCAGTTTTTTGTCGAAAAATTTTTAACTTACGAAATCGTTAAGAACGATGGCTCTAAAAGTTGAGTAAAATATGTGTCCTTCCCGGCGTTAAAGGGTTAACTTTATTATTTTCAATTTCTGTTGCTTATTTATTTAAATTTGTTTATTTTACTTATATTATATTGACTTTCCTAATGATTTTGTATTTTTTTCTGTTGCAGGTAAGTTCCCAGTTTTTGGTGACTCTTATTTTTGGTGAGATTTTCAAAGCCTACACTGAAAGAAATGATTTTGGTATGTAAGGAATTTGTTTATGAACAAAAAATTTCTGAATTGATGAATGAATTTCGAATTTTGGTCAAGTTTTGAGAAACCAAATGTTGATTTTACCTCAATAAAAAGGTTAAATGAAAAAATTTTAAATGAGGAACACTTAACCTATAATTTGTAATAGGTTTCTGTAATTAAATATCTATATGTTAGAATCACCTCTTTTGAGTGCAAACGAAACTAATGTGAAATATAGTTAAGTTAGTGTGCTTTAGAAATTTCATGAAGTACACGGAGAGACCGAGATTACTAATTTTTGTATAAAATCACACTAGAATTTACTATTTTCACATTGCAACCACAGGAAATAAGGGGACTTTTTGTATTTTTTTACTATTTTCTACACTAAGTCACTAATCCCGACAAATGTTCACCAAATTAGCAAACTTTCTTACTATTTCGTCCAATAGTTCCAAACAACTGTAGTAAACTCAGAAGTATTGTGTACGTAAAATTACTACAGTCGTTTGTAAATGCAGAAAGAAAGAGTGAAAGAAAAAATACGGATTTTTGTCGCCGGTTTCCCGTCAATTCTTGACTAATGGAGGTAAACTGGAAGGATTTTTACATACACAAACACACACACACCTATATATTTGTTGGATAAATGTGGACGTCCACATGAAAAGGGCCCATTTTGTCGGTTCTAGTTTTCGAGTTATTTGCAATTTAATACTTTTTTGAGAAAAACCTTAATTTTTTTTTATTTTTTATTATCAATCTACATGTTTTGACAAGTCAAATCATGAGGTTTTAATTAATTTATCGTTAATTTAAGTGTTTAACTTTATTGGTTCTTTAGAAAAAGGAAAGGGCCCATTTTGTCGGTCCTTTGCAAAAATATTCCGTATTTTTGAAATGGAGGGTCAAAAAAATTAAAACCTCTTGATTTGTCATCTTTTAAGTACCCTGAACTCAAAACAATTATTATCTAAATAACTTCCGAGAAGAACCAGAGATATTAATGTAAGAGTCATTGATTACGTAGTCGTAGATGTAAAAAATGTCGATATTTCGGCAAAATTTCATAATAAAACCTGTTAAAATTTTTTTAATAAGTTTAATTTCTATTCTTTACCTTCAAATGACACAATAAAATTGTTCCCAATCATTAATCTTGTACAAAAATGGTTTATTAATAAGAAAATCGCCCTTTTAGAAAAGGGCCCATTTTGTCGGTTTTTCGTATTTTCAAACAGTAAGGGGGGTGGGGTGGTTTTAAAAATTTTAAACCTATTGGTTTTTCATCTTTAAGGTGCCCTGGACTGAAAACAATTATTATCTGAATAACTTCCGAGAAGAACCAGAGATATCACAATTAATAGGTATCACAATCTTTAATTCCGTTTTTCTCGAAATGAGGTATTTGCAACTATAAACTTTGAAATTCTGTAACTCATCGAATTTTTGACCATAAAATTTGTATAACCACTCAAAATTTTCGTAATTTTGCAAGGAATTCGCCCATATAGATAAGTCCAATAGTGCCAAAATGGGCCCTTTTCATGTGGACGTCGACAAATATTTGAAGACACACACATGTTTATTTCACTTATATGTATAGACGCGGTTAATTAATACACTAATACACAACTGCACGCACGACAACGAATTTCACTGAAAGTATACATTTTTGTTTCCTTATATATTGAATGATGAAAATTTACAGCACTTACGAGAAAGCAGTTTACTTTTAACAACTTATTATAAGACATAGTTCTTGGGACAGGAATAAATGCAAAATTTATTAATTTATAGTGGTCAATTTCTGAGATAACAAACGACCTACGTTTCAATTTATATTTAATTATTGTAGATAATATCCAAATTTATTTTACATACGCGAAACATAGTCACTGTCAATGATCGGATGGCATCGGCTCATTTACGGAGATCGACGAAGTTAGCAACCAATAGAAATGCAGGCGCCATATGACTGCACTCGCTAGCCACACTTGCTCACCAAAAATTACTACATAGTGGATCGTAGATTTTAGTAGAAAATGTTTTCATTTGTCAGATTTTGTGTAATGAAATTAGAGAAAACTATAATCAATTTTTGCTACATTTACAACTCTTACACAAAGTATTAAACCTTGCTATTTCTATGTAGCAAATTTATCTATTTCTTTTGTAAATTTATCTAATTCTGTAGTACATTATGCTAAAAGTCCCCTTATTTCCGGTCATTGCAACCATTTTTAGTAATTTTTACGAATGTGGGTCTCTCCGTGTAGTATAAAGCTGCGGTTACACCTCTGCAGGCTGCCTGCCTGCGCAGGCAGGAGCAACGAGAGTACGGGAGAAGTTTGAAGTCACTGACTCTCTTACTCTTGTACGTTACCATGACAACCTGCAGGCAGACAGGCTGCCTGCAGAGGTGTAGCCGCGGCCTAAGAAGACGGAACGAAATACGCCCAGATGCATTAATGCTGTCCTTCCTGTTTGACGGTATATTGCAAAGTCGTATGATTTCTGTAAAAATATTTTCAGTTCATGACATATGAGAACATTCGTTTGTCACGAACTAAGAATATTTTATATAAAATCACACGACTTTTCAAAATTCCTTTAAACCGGAAGGACAGCATTAATGCATCTGAGTGTAAACATTATAAATGAGCCAGATTTCGGTACCCGTTTAATAGATGAAAAATACCGAAATAATTTATTATTTATACACGTTTTCCAATATAAGAAATCTCTAAATGAAAATCTCTCGAACTATAGTCACGCCTATCCCGGATTGATTGCTTTCACCCGTGAGCTATACTCATTTGGCTGAATTCATATTTTCTATCTTTGTCTTTTAAACACTTGAAATAGAGAGGCTCATTCACTATACGAACATAATATTCTTACTTACACATTAAAATAAAAGTAGTGTGCGTAAGAGGACTATATTCCCTTTATCCAAATCTTTTTCATCATCTTCGTCTTTCAAGTGCTTTAAAAAAAATAGTCTTAATCTATTTTGAAAATACGTTCTTGACAATCATTATCTTAATTAACGCGGTTCCTTTATATATATATATATATATATATTATTGACGTAATAAAGTGATTTAATTTAATTAAATAAATTATAAATTAATAAATATGTGCTTTTTAAGGAAACTTATTTATATTTCATTAAATTTTTAAATGATTAAGTTTAATATATTTAATTTATGTAAATAATATTAATATTTAATTTATTCTAATATAAAATATTTAAAATTGTTACAATTAAATGTTAGAAAATATTATGAAAGATTAAATTCAATATGAAAATTTTATACATATTTTAATAACCAATAAAGTAATTAATTTTACTTATGTCTTTCATTGCAGATAATAAAATGTATATTTATCTGCTTCATCTGAGAAGTGTGTAATATCTATCAATTTATAAAGATTCATTCTAAAAGAAATTTTCACGGAGAAATATTCTCTGTTAATGATTACAATGGCTGTTTTCGGCGTTCACCCGGTGTTAACACCGAGTTACTTCTGATTGGTTAGTTCCAACAGAATGTTTATAAATATTATTAATGATTGGACTCTCGTTAACTCGGTGTTAACACCGGGTGAACGCCGAAAACAGCCAATAGTCGAACAGTACTACTCGGATATGTGACCACTTTTCGTAATGCCTAATGGAGCTCTCACAGCTCTGCTTGCCTGCGCAGGCAGTAATTAGAGTAAGAGAGAAAATCAATTAGAGTGAAAGAAACAGTAAATTCAAATTTGTATGCTGCCTACTATCTGTGAGAGCGCCTTAAAGTAGCTTCATTGTAATAATGCTGTACTGAGTCGAACGAACTCATTAAAAATTTATTTGAAATAAATACGAACTAAATATAAGTGAGCACAAAGACAATGTGTCTGATTACAATAGTCTACGTTAAATGAAAATCTTGGACTCTATCCGCATTTTCAGCAATCTAAGGAAATATAAATATATATGTTACGGTCAAAGACCGGAATTGGACATTCTCCGATAATCCTCGGTCAATGTTTCCAAAGTTCAAAAAACGTTGACAATGCCCGAGCATTGTTGACAATGACCGGAACAAATTGGACAAAGTTGATAAAAATTGAATTAATAATTTTATTATTTTTAAAACTGATTAATATTTAAAATTATTATTAATATATATTAAAAATTATTAAAAAATTAGAATTACAAAATTAATATTTAAAAATTATTCGGAAATAATTTTTAAAAACAGTAGGAATAGAATACGCTATTAATAATATAAATGGGTGATTTTCCGCGTAGTGCACAATTCAATGTCCCTCGTATTTTTTAAGAAATTAGTTGCACATATTGCCATGAATTCAAAGAGAAAATCTAATTTCTGTGTTTACAAACAAAAGCCAATAGTCGTTTACATTAAAAAATTTATAATTTGGCTTTAAAAGCTGTTTTAAGGTGCCAAAATGTCATGGTAAGGCCTGTCCCCAGTACGATGTATATAAAAAAATTGTTATTTTTAATAAAATACAGTAATTAATCTAAGAACTATTAATAGTTTTGTATTGTTTATGTTCATAAAATTGTGAAAAACAAAGAACTTGCAAAAAAAATTTATTTAAAAAATTGTTTTTTTATGTTAATTCTTGTCCCTCGTTTTTGCGTCATGGTCTGGCATTTTTATAAAATTGTATTATTTACATAAAAATCAAATCGAAACTTTACTCAATATTATAAAAAACGCAACAACAAACACTCCTAAGTAAATTACTAAGAGATAAACTAATTTGAGAATTAATTGTTTAGTTTTTTATACATTAAAAGCACCAAACTTGCATAGGGAATCACAGAATCGTCATGGTCTGGCCTTCACATAATTCTCAATAAAATTAATAATTATTTATATTTTACTTCAATTAAAGTGTAGTAGTATTAGATCAGTGAATACAAATAACATAAATATGAAACAGAATAAAAATCACAAATAAATTGTTTAAAAAATAAGTTTTTCTTGAGCGTCATGGTCTGGCCTTCTTTTCATGGTACGGCTTTTCTGTATTAAACAGCGTGTAACAACAGAGTGAAGTGAATAATACAAACAAAGTAAAGTAAAGCAAATTGTCTTAATCGTTGAAGTTTATGGAAGTAATAAATAATTATATAAATTTCCATAAATTACCGCATAAATTACCATAAATTTCCCAAAAAGTTTTTTTTTAATTTTAATTCCATTTTATAATTTACTGTTAATTACAGCATAAATTTCCATAAATTCCCGAAAATGTTTTTTTCCTGTAAAATAGTATATGATAATTTACTGTTCATTAAAACATAAATTTCCATAAATTACTATAAATTTTCCAAAAAGTTTTTTTTAATTTAAAATTATATTTTACAATTTACTATTAATTAAAGTATAAATTTCCATGAAGGTTTACAAAGTAAAACTTTGCCAGAAAAAGAATCTTAGACAACCTTTCTAATTTTTCGTGTAGAATTGATTAGAATACACAGTTTTTCAAAAAATGTTACTGTTTTCATAATTTGTTTAAACAATAATTGTTAAACAATTGTAATTTGCAAAATAACATAGGGGAGAGTGGGGCAAAATGGGGTAGGCGGGTCAAATGGGGGACCTCTGTTTCTCCATGATGGGTACATTTAATTTTTTTATTCTCGATATATATAATTTATTTTGATAAGAAAATGTTATTAATTATGAGGGCAATATGAAAAAATTTTTTTTTTTGAAAGTTATACAACATTAAAGTTTTGAGCGAAAAAAATATCGATTTTTTTCGAAATTAAAGTGCTTATAAAACTTTTTGGGATAATTTATTAAATTTGGCAAGTGTGGAATCGTTTTCAGCACTTATTCTAGAGTAATTTCCAATAGGATAGATTGTTAAATTGTTTACAACAATTTGTAAACATTACATTTTGTTGTAATATGCAGTGCGGGGCAAAATGGGGTACCTATGTGTTGGGCCATGCCGGGTGGTATTTAATATTCATTGAACTACTTAAAAACGTTATATTATGCATATTTAACAACTTTCCGCAGAAAAGTCAAATTTTTGTTTCGGGGTATTATGCTATCGATGTTTCACTATCGATATATCGATATTTTTCATTATCGATGTTTTTCTGTTAATTTCTAGTAAAAATTGCTTGTTTTTTTTCATAATAATAAAGAATCTTACTTTTTGTTTGTATTTTTAATCTCTTACAACAAGAATTTAACAAATTTTGAAAAAATATTCCATGTTTTGTATGGTAATTTGATACCACCCCATTTTGCCCCACCCATGGGGCAAAATGGGGTTTTTGCACCTTCTCAGAAAATGGGATATAAGTTCTTTCAAAAATTTTTTTCTCCGCTATTATCATAATTTCCTCAAACCTAAGAGTACAAAGAAGAATTTTGATGATTAGTTGAATCGATTTATTCGTTTGGTTCTCTGTAAACAGCCAATTACAAAAAGGTACCCCATTTTGCCCCACTCTCCCCTATATAGAATCGAATTGTTACATATATTATAAGAAATCAATAAATATTTTTGATCATAAATAAAAACATTGGTTGTAGCTTTTTATTTACTCAAAAAGTTTAAAATAGCACTTTTTCTGAACAGTTGTTGCACAAAGTACTGTGTGCAACACGTACGAAAGAAGATTTTCCGACCTCGTGCAAATTGTTGCCATCGCTTCGCTCGGAGCAGCAAACTTCGCACTCGTCGGGAAACAGCTTCTTTCTGTATACTTGTTGCACAATATACTATTATTTTTGTTTTTTAGATGTTATGTGTGTAATATTTTGTTTACAACAAAAGAAGGTTTATAATGATGATAAATAAAGTGTTAAAGTTCACCATCATAGAATTACGTTAATATTTCCAGCTCATATAATTTTTTTTGTTAAAGATTTGTTATAACGAAGGGAGAAGGAAGGACAGGGAAGAGTCAAGGGAATTTTTTTCTGAGAACTTGCAGGACACCCTGAATTAATTATAAAATAAATATATGTACTTTATAAGTAAATAAAATTTATTTTTGATTAAATACCAAGAACCGTTTCGGAATTTTAGTTTCGTTTTAGTTCCTGACTTTCAGTTTCCGTCATTTTTAACTGATTTTCAGTTTAATTCCACTGATTCAAATCGCGAGAATAAAATCACTGATTCTTAGTCAAATTACACTAATATTAAGTAGGAATTTCACTGATTCTGATTAAGAGAGTAAATTTCATTAAAATTAGGCCTAATTTTTGATGATTTTGTTCGTATTACTTCATGTAATAAATGTTTTCTATAATAAACAAAATATGATAATTTATTTTATATGAATATGTCTATTTTTTATAAAGTATGTTTAATTATGTTTTAAAAATTAATTTTTCATCGCCAAACTTTAAACACCGTTGGCGCGCAAGCCGTCCTGATGAAGAAAGTCGGTACTTGCATTCAGGGCGATTTAAAGATATTTAGAGAAACGCGTTTGTTATTACCGTAGCCTATTAATTAAGACTTATTAAATAATGACAATTGATATTAACTAATTTTGGTATGCTCTATTTAATAAAGTTACAAGATTTCAGAAATTTTCATTATTTATTTACAAAATGTCGATTACTGCCCAAAATTGATTTTGAAATGTTGAAAATACTGCCACAGAGTCGGTATGTGCTCTTATGGCCGAGTGACGTCACTATTTTAGGGTCGGTATTCGCAGCTTATTACATATAATAGGCTTATGACATGCAAGTACCGACTCTTCCGACAAGGAAACATGGTCTGTCTTCGAGGACAATCCTGGACGCAAGAGTCGGTACTTGCAATACGGCCTATTGACATTAGGATTTCGATCTAAGTCAGACCACATTTCCTGGCAGTACTAGCCATTAGAGCTGTGTTTCTAGGAAAGTTCGTAAATACGTCATTATTTTGAAGCAGTAATAGCACTTACCGAACATTTTGCCTGCAAGTACCGACCTTTTCAAAATGATTTCACGTTAGTAGAGTAATTAAAAGTTAATTATTTCTAAAACTAATTATTATTTATGAATAATATTACTATAGCTAGATTGCTTTTTTCACAAGGAATCCAGTGATATAAAAAACTCATTTTGCAATAAAATGTCGAATACCGACTTTCTTCATTAGGACGGCAGATTGACGTCTAGTAATCGAGGTAAATGCTGTTTTTCTGTCTCATGTACTGACGACTTTCCCGTTCTTTCTTTGTTCAAATAATCTTTGCTGATGCACATAGCAAAATATTTGGTACTTTCTTTTTTCGAACAAGAAAATACTGCAAAAGATACAAGTTATATTACTGTGACAAATGCTTCAAAAAAGCGCATAATACAAATTAATAGTTTTTAATAAAAAGTTGAAAGAAGTAAATTATCAAATTAAAAAAAAAATGTTAAAAAACCCAAAAACAAAACAAAAATTTTAAATCACTGATAAAGTAAAAAAAATATTCTCTATTTCGCCTACCTCCTCGTGGTGAGAATCGGGTAACTTTAATTATTTAAAGGCTAAAGGCGACTTCATATTCAAAATCAGTGACCCCGAAAATCCGAGAGTAACGAATTTCATGCAAATCTCAGTAATTTTGGAAAATTAAGCTGCCATTTTAGATCCGCCATTTTGAATTTTTTGAATCTGACTTCAGATTCGTGATCAGCGACCCCAAAAACCTCCGAGTAACGAGTTTAAACTGAATTCAATGAGTTTCACAAAATTCGACCGCCATATTGGATTCGCCATTTTGAATTTTTTGAATCGGACTTCAGATTCGTAATCAGCGACCCCCAAAACCCCCGAGTAACAAATTTCAATTAGATTTGAGCAATTTTCAAAAAGTTTGTAATCTTACGTAAAATTAGGAAACTTTTGTCCCTCAAGCGCCATTTTCAATTCAAAATAAAAAAAATAAAAATTAGAAATGGATATTTTTCAAGTACAACTATCGGGAACACGTTTCTGATACTTTTTGTTCTATTTAAAAAAGGTTATGGCGGAGAAAAAAATTATTTAAAAAAAATTGCATTGAAAAAACTTGACATTTTAAAATATTTTTTAAAAAAGAAGGGTTTAATATAATATTTTGAAAATTTTGACCATGCCATTCGAAAGAGTGATCCCAAAAATAGTAGGATATGGCCTTTTGAAAAATTTTATGGCTTGTCTCTACTAATTGTAGGCGTTTGAAATTCATGTTGAAAAGCAGCACATCTCGTCGTTAAAGGGTTAAAAATAATGAGAATTTTATTATTTATGAAAATAATTGAATTATTGAGAAGAAACTTATAAAAAATTTGTAAATACTTATTGAATTTTTGTAAAAGGTTTCTTATTTACGAAAGGAATTTAATTAATTGAATTGGAATTTTGCCAAGAATCTACGTGAAAGTTTGGAAAATAATTTAATTTTAGAGAAAGATTTTATTATTCATAAAGATAATTGAAATTTAAATAAGAATTAAAAAAAATTTTTCAACCTAATTGAATTTATGCGTAGAATTTTTTTACTTTTGAAAATAAATACATTTCTACAATAATCTGTAACTTCTCCAATACTCAATTGTTTATAGTGTTTTTAATTAAAATTCTTCTACAGATAAATTATTTTTAATAAATAATCAAATACAATATGTTACAAAATTTATCTAATTGCAGGAGAATTTAAAATTATTAAAGATTATTCAAAAATCTAAGTTCTTTAAATTGTTAATATAATTTATTCAAAATTCAAACTTTATAAAATTTCAAATTAAAGTTTGAAGTTATTTATGAAAATTGGAAACGTAACTCTAATAAAATTCAATTTTTTAATTTCTAAGTAAAATTGGTCATTAAATAATTTATAATGTACATATAGATTAAAATTTATTTTTATTTATAATAATTTATATAAACCTACACGGGTACTGCTATTATTTTAAAATTCATATTTTATTGTGAAGTGAATTTTTATTATAGTTGATTTAATATATTTTATATTTTATATTTTTTTATATATTGATAATAATAATAATGTAATTTTTTATATGTAGTTTCCAAAACAATCCTTTATCTTACGTACTTTCTAAAACAAACGTGGGAGGTAGGTAACTTCCAAAATGGTTTTTAAACATAAGTACATTGTACTTGAAATGAACGAAATGTTTTTTTAAAATTATACAAATATATAAATGTAGGATCAGCAGATTAAAAGTAGTGTGAATGAAGGGTGAATAGATTGAAAGTAGGGCCTTACAGGTTTAAGGGGTTAAATACCTTTTCGACCCCAAAAAAGAGTGATTTTCAAAATTATTTTTAGAGTTCTCATTAAAACTTTAATGAAATAATGTACATTGTACGTGATAGTGCATGTTGTCATGAAATTTTATCAACTTTAGAACTGAAAAAATATTAACATTTGTGAAAACTGTAGCTGTTTTACCAAAACACTTTTTTTAAGGTGGCTTGCGATGTGCACGATATAACGGGAACAATTAAATTCAAATCAAAAGCAACGGAAAATTTGTTAGTTTACTATGTTATCCGGTTCGTGAACGAAAGGTTTTGAGAAAATTTTTTTTTTTCTAGAAATGTCAAATGATTTGCAGCAAAATTCGAATTTTTAGGTTTTTAAAAACTGGTTTTTGTCCGAAAAGAATATAAATTTTGGTACAAATTAAAATTCCTTCGTTCACGAACTAGCTATTATGTCTATAAAGAAACCCTGCAAATTTCAAGCTGATCGCTTTAGCGATTTTGAAGAAATCATGCACACCGTAACAGTAGTTTAAAAAAAATATGATTCAGAGATAATAGCGTTTTAAGTTTCAAGTTCAGTTCTGATCTCTCCCGTGCAGAAATTCAACTTGGAAACTGATGAGGTACTGACTATTTTTCCCAATTGAAGATAGGGTCCTTGTGGGGCAAAATTATAGCGCGGACCCAATCAATTCTGTAACGCTTAAGTAATTGGACCCTGACAAGAGCAATCTCGCGAGGTACTAACTAGATTGCCTCTCTAATCCCCGACCAGAATAGAAGGTTCTCATAAGAACCTTACGAGAATCTCACTATTGTTTTCAGCAGTAGTACGCACAAAAAAGGATAACATGAATTTTTATGATTTGAGATTTCACTGGTCCCTAATATATAATTATTTAATGATTATTTATATTATGATTTATAATAGTTTACTATTATTATCTATTAAAATATTATGAAAATGCTGTAAATTGTTCAAAAAATTATTAGAACCAAGAGATCTAAATGTAAAAGATTGTGTATATTTACTTCCTGAAATTTCAAGTAAGTTCTGATTCTTTTCGCAGGACTCTTTCAGTTCTTTCAAAGCACGATGCCTCTTCACTCGAAGACGTACTTGATCCTGTTTTATTTTCTTTAATATATCCCCTTTTTCCCTTTTTTAAATTAAAAATAACTGTTCACAAAATAAACAAGTCGTTTGATTATGTTTCCATCCAGTTTACGTACATATCAACTTATGCTGTATCAAGCATGCGCGAAATTACTGATGAGGCAGTAATCAGGGACTGACTAGTTTAAATTTAATGATATGTTTTTACGCATGCGCATCAATATTTCATTTTTAGATTTACTGTTTAGAAAATCTATCTAGTTTCCTGATACTACCTGTCTAGTTTTTACTTGTCAGATTTTTACTCATCTTCTTTTCTTCCCCGCAAAGGTGGACATATTTTTTATATAATACTTACCTTTATTTGATATACAAGGAATGAAAAATAAAAAAAAGAGAGAGAGTTACAACGCTGCGAAAATCTCTATCATTGATCTAGAGCCAACAACAATTAGTCAGGGGTCAAAAGTTCGATCCTTCGCACCAAGATGGGCGGAGTGAATCGCATTGAGGGCGATATCAGAGTAAACAAATCATAAAATCGAACGTGTTGGGGTTTCAACATTGGTACATACATAAACACCTATATATATATATATATATACCAAGGGCCACATAGCTGGTGAGAGATGATATCTCGCCTGGGCTTAAATCTCATGCCTCCCATGCGTGTGACCCATACTTGTTGCACTACAAAATCACTCTCACTGTTTTTTCAATTTTCTTTTTTTTCTATTAAGTTTCTTCTTTCTTTGCTTTGGCAGTGGAAATTAATTTTTGCTTCTTGAGATTAACATTACTGGAAATTCATTAGATATTAATTCATAGGAATTATTTTCTTTTATTCAAAATTTAATCAGACATAGTTTCTATTAGGCCGCAATTTTGAATTAATTTTTCATTACGTACAAATCCATAGAAATTATTTCCATTACTTCGAAATTCAATAAGGTAAAGTTTCTATTGATTTACATATACAAATGTTTCAATTTTGCCTATTAAGATAAAATTTTTACTTTTGAGGTTCTTTTAGGCAATATATAATTACAGGCAATATTGCCATTAGATTGGAATTAATATAGTAATTAGTAATTAATACAAATACTGTACAGTAGTTTAGAGTCAAGAATTTAGATGTATTGCATCTTTTCTTAATATCTAATATATTTAGATTTTTAATATCCATTTTTCTCTGTCTACCGACTTTTCAAATATTTTACCTATTTCATACCTAACGCACTATATGCTTCAGGAAGTTAGTAATGCAAAGTTCATAAGTTTCGACTAAAAGTTTTTAGCAATCTTAAAACAAATAACAAAATGTTCGTCGAATGTCAAGATTGCGGAGAAAACTTGCAGAAAAATTTTGAAGTAAACTTAAGGAAATTTTGCATTAAACTTTGTAAAAACTTTTAAAAATTTTTTCAAAAAGTGTTTGTTTCAAAGTGTACGTATTTTGGTAAACGTTGCAAACAGAGTGAAACAAATATGAAAACAAAGAATGCAATGGAAAATTCAGCAAATAGCAAATTTCCGGTCGGTCACAAGTTTGCGGAGAAAATTTGCAGAAAATTGCGTGGCAAAGTAAAATTTAAATGTATGCGCAGTAGTTTTCTTTGACATCCAGAGCTGCGCACAATATTTAAATCACCGTTTATCTAAATACATACATTTAAAGAAAACTAATTTTTTAGATATTTTAGAAAGTTTGTTGCAAATTTTTCTTAAGTTTGCTATAAAATTATCTGCAAATTTTCTATGAAGACTTATAGAAAGTTTTCTCTGCAAACTTACTACCAATCGGACATTTTGCTACTAGCCGCCAGTTTGCTACAAACTTGCAATGCTTTTCGAATCTCGTCTTGCAAACTTGCTGAAAATATGCTAAAAAATGTGTAAAGGTACCGGTTATCGGACAGATAGTGTTAAGTCGTTGAATATAAATTAATTTTTGAATAATTAAAAATATGGGTATGACAAATAATGTTTACAATATTTGTATATTGCAAACTGACATTAAGTCAGGAGCGTATAAATATTTAGTTTGTAGCTAAATACTCCGTTTTTAGATTGGTCGATGGTCGTGCATCCAATAATTGGAACATGACAGAAAATTGCTCCAGTTCCCGACAGCTAATTATTTTTAAAAATAATTATAAAAATTTAATTTTCTTTCTCGTATAATTAATTTAGGATGTCTTGTAACCGTGTATTATAGTTTTAAAGCAAAAACGTGGAAAATATTAGGGTCAGTCCATTATATTTCACCTGAAGCCGTTGCGGCCTATTTTTAAAAAAATCTCATAATTTGTACAAATAACGATTAATGTCTACAGAATACACTTTCAATAATTATTTTATAAAATTTTTTGAATTAAACTTAGAATTTTTATTTTGAAGTTGAGTTGCACAGAAAAAAGGTTAGTTTGACACTTATGAAAATTTAATAAAGAAGCATGGAAATAATTTAGATAATACAAATTTCTTGATTGATATTTGTTAAAATTAAGCTAATTTACTTGCATAAATAGATTATTATGTAGGGGAGAGTGGGGCAAACCGGACCGGTGGGTAAACCGGACCCCCCTCAATATTTCCGAAATGGCGAAATTGTCAAAAGTGCTATTTAGAAATTTGAAACAACCTTGTGTAGTAAATACCTTATTTTTTCAATTTGACTCTGTTTACTTTTGTTTGTGCAACGCTGGGAGCAAAAGTTTTTTTTTAGTTTTTTTCTACACTTTTCCGAATTTTTTCTTAAGGAAATTCTGAGGAAATCGTGTAATATTTCCAAATATTAGGTCTTGGGTTTTGAAGGTACACACGTCAGGAATATTTACCACCAAAAACTTTGATGAATTTGCAAAGCGTTTCGTTTTGGCAAACATTTATTCTCAAAATGGGCCTGTGGGACAAACCGGACCATTTTCGGTGGGGCAAACCGGCCATAGGATATTTCCATTCAATTAAAGTTTCATAAAAATTATTTTAAAATAAAATGTTTCTTTCATTAAAATATTTACTTACAATGAAAAATAATTGTCTTCCAATGAGAATTGGACCCTTTAATATTGTTTCTCTGATAATAACAAACATTTTTATTTAAAAAAATTTTTATTTAATTAAAATTCAATCGCTAATTATTATTTTCATTACTACAACCATTGTTTACATGATTCTTTATGTTTTTTATTATTGTAGATTATGTAAATGCAAAATTATAAATAAAAAACCAAACGGTCCGGTTTACCCCAGGGGGTGGGGCAAACCGGACCGTTTGCAAATTTTTTTAAAGTTAACACAGCAACTAAACAATAAAAGATGAAGTTTAGGTGTCTCTGGGAAAAAGTTGCGCAATTAAATGATCTTTCAAACAAGCGATCGAGAAATGAAATTGGTTGATTCGTTTAGTCACAAGAGTCAAAAAACCGTTATGGGGTCCGGTTTGCCGCACTCTCCCCTAAACAAACCCAAATTAATAGATAAAAATTGATTTTAAAACTTAACTATAAAATGTCAAAAGTCACTGCATTTTATTTTCACTTTTCTAAAAAGTATATAAATATTTAAAAATTAAAAAACGCATTTTTTTGGTAAAATACAAGTAGATTTTTGCAAGACTATTGAGATAGCCAACTTCAGTGTTATACAAATACTTGTATTTAACCAAAAAAATGCGTTTTTCAGCAGATTTTTTAAACTAAATTTAAACTGAAAAGTAGTTCGTTCTCCATCACCAAAATTTAATAGAATGGAAAAGAAGGTCAAACTTAAATATTAAGACAAAAATTGGATTTTTTGGTCAACCTCCTGAGAAGAAATAAGTGATTAAAATCATTGAAAATCATGAAACACTCAATATTAAATGTAAAATTTTTTATATTTCTATATTATAAAATTAAAAAGTTAGCACATATTATAAAAGTGCATCAAAAATACTTTACATTAAATAGTAATTAATTTTTAAATATTTATATACTTTTTAGAAAAGTGTAAATAAAATGTAGTGACTTTTGACATATTATAGTTAAGTTTTAAAATCAATTTTTATCTATTAATTTGGGTTTGTTTACATAATAATCTATTTATACAAGTAAATTAGCTTAATTTTAACAAATATCAATCAAGAAATTTGTATTATCTAAATTATATCCATGCTTCTTTATTAAATTTTTATAACTGTCAATCTAACCTTTTTTCTGTGCAACTCAACTTCAAAATTAAAATTCTAAGTTTAATTCAAAAAATTTTATAAAATAATTATCGAAAGTGTATTCTCTAGACATTAATCATTATTTGTACAAATTATGAGATTTTTTTAAAAATAGGCCGCAACGGTTTCAGGTGAAATATAATGGACTGACTAATTCTACGGAATCTTTAAAATATTCAATTTCTTAATCATTTTCCTTGCCAAAATGTAAAATAACACAATGTTGTGTTATTCAGTAATTGTTTTCTAATCCTTGTTGATTTTTTATACTCTAAAAGTATGAAAAATATTGCACTGTCTCTCAGAAGAACTGCGTGAAACCTTGAATGGCGCTCAAAAGTCAATTTTTTTATAACACATCAACCTCGCTGATTACAAATATGAACTTTGTGTTAAACTGTATTCGGCTTATGTTTCAATAAGTACTATCAGCTTGTAAGCTTAGTACGTTCGACGTGAAGCAAATAATTTCCAACGTCCGACGTTGTAATATTTTTATTAAAAACTACGTGTGAAAAAAAAATTTTCGTTGTAAGAGCGTCCATTTGATCAATTTTTGTCCGAGTTATCAATTGAAAAAAAATTTTACGTAAAAAACGTGATATTTCAAAAATCTGTATCTCTTAAGTCGCTTTATGAAAGAATTTTAAAAAAATCATGGTATGGATATCCCATATTTATCCATGTAAGTGGTTGCTCCAACCATTTATTTTTCTCTGTGCACACAAAAAACCTGAGTTTTTTCAATGTGTACATGCATGCAAATCCGCGTTTGGCAACCACTGCCAGCGGTCCAAAATGTCCGATTCACAGATATTTCGTTCACGGGAGTTCGATTTCGACCGTTCTCGAGTGCAGTTCTCAAGCATCAATTTAAGTGAGGATTCACTTAACTGCAGTGGTGATCACTTTAATTTTTAGGGTTCCATACACCTTCGGTGTACCGACGGAACCCTGTTGGTGAGGCTCTTGTGTCCGTAGCCACATCGTGCCCCCCCCCCCTAGCGGCTAAACTACCTAGTAAAAAAATTCTATACACGGACCGCGAAGTTCGTATACGAGCTTGGTAGCTCGTATGAGAAATATGAGAAAACTCTCATACGAGCCTTTTCCGTAATAGACACTTTCACAATATTTTAAAAACAATTTTAACAGATTTTTGGAAGATAAAAAACAATGCTGGTAATAATTATAGTGTTTAAAAAATTAATTATAACATAAATTATTAGTTTATAAAATTTATCACATTTAAACGCGACTAAAGCACGCCATGTATGTTGTGACGTCACTGTTCATTACCAAGTGGATACATACAGTGGCTACAATACAATTTACTATATTACTATCAGGGAGTAAGACTAAGGAGACTGCACTAATGCTATGGAAGTGAAACCATTCGTCGCATTGAAACTATACGTAAGAACGAAAATTATGGTTTTCGCGCATGCGCACATGTAATATCTTTGTCTCTGTCTTTCTCACTAACTCAGACGACTGAGAAAATCATAACAATCTACAAGTTGAGAAGGTTATGTTTAATGTTTGTGATTGTTGTGCGTTTCAGAAATATTATTAATAATAACTATTAATAAATTAAAAAAAATAAATTTAAGAAATATATATGTGTATACAAAAATATATATTAAAGAGTGTATATTTTTCAATGGTAAGTAATATATTAATAATATAATAAATATTTATGTAAGATCCCAGTAAAAAGAGGTATATTGGACACAATGTATTGGCTTATTAAACAAGCCGTCTGCTCAATTGTCCAACGCGGCATTTGGACAATTGGGGTGTTTGTTCAATGAGCCAATGCATTATGCCCAATAATCCAAAACTTATTTCGGGCTTAAAACTGGAGAAACACGACTTAATTGTTGAGGAAACATTAAGGAACGTTAAATTATTGATAAACACACAAAAACTAGTTATAAAAACACTTAGAATAATAAGAAATAGCGATTTTTCGGAAGTGTCAGTTTTTTACTGACAGTTTACTGCTGTACTTATAAATTCTGTCGGTAAAAGTTATGAGTATGACAAAGAGTAATTCTTTTTATCGACTCTTGATATGTATTTCAACTGATAATACATGAATGTAGGTCTCTTTTTCAGAAATGAAAAGAACAAATTTAATTAATTAAATCAATTGGAAATTGGTAAGTATTATTATATTAATTTTGAATAATTTTGTTATTAATTCCATTCTTTACGTTAACAAATTATTCATTATTTATTGTATAGTGTAAAAGATTTTTATAATTATTTTTATTTAAAATAAGTTAATTATTTTTCCTAAATAAAGTACCAAAATAAAAAAAACAGTAAATTGATAAATAAAAAATGATGGTAAGTACATATAATAAAATAAGTGATTAATAATGCATATTTTAATGTTATTAACATTTTAATAAAATAAAATGAAGAAAGGAAAGTTTATAAAAAATTACAAACTTTAAATTAAAAAGAAATTTCTCAATAATTGACAATTGCGCTGAGCCGTCGAAATGAACAATTATAACTTATTGTAATCAGGGTTGTCACAGGTCAGGGAAAAGTCAGGTATTTTTGTAAAAGTACTGGAAAAAATCGAATTTCGAAAATTCATGAAAAAAACTCTAAATTTTTCATGTTTTTTTGTTTGTTTTGTAAACGATAAAGAAATAAACACGAATTTTAATACAAAACTTTGAATTTTTTCTATTTCAGACAATAATTTCTTTTTTAATAGCTTAATTTTTAAAGAACTATCATAAAATTATTACTTATAAATGATGTAATGAATAATTTTTACAATTATTCTTAAAAATTTTATTAAAATGTTAATAACATTAAAATATGCATTATTAATAATTTATTTTATTATATGTACTTTCTATCATTTTTTATTCATCAATTTACTGTTTTTTTTATTTTGGTACTTTATTCAGGAAAAATAATTAACTTATTTTAAATAAAAATAATTATAAAAAATCTTTTACATCCCACGTGAAACGATTCTACGGAAAGCGCTCTATGGAAATTCCGTACGGAATTCCGTAAATGATTCCGTAAAGAATTTCCGTACGGAATCTTTGCAAATATTCCAAATTGTATTTTTTGGAGAGTTTTCAATAAGTTTTAAGAACTGTTACATCAGAATTTGTTTTTGTGAATACAAATTTTTTTTATAATATAATTGAGTGCATAAGAGCCTAGGGTTTATCCGACTATCATTAACTATTATTTCATTGTATTCTTCCAAATTTTATGCAATCGCCTATAAAAATTAATAAAATCGTAAATTCACTTTTAAATATAGAAAATCTAAGGTAAGTGCAAATAATTAATCTTTGAATTAATAATATATTATTAATGAAATAATTTATTAAAGGAACGTAATTTACTTCTCCAATTATTAAATCAATTTAATTATAATTTAAATCATCAAAGAAAAGTAAAACATTACCTGGCTAATTGTTGCAATTTTGTCTAACAAGGCTAACCCTATATTACGCAGTTCATTGATTTCTTCCTTCACATTTTTTATTCCATTATTTTCACAAATTTTCTTTTTGTCGATATCATCTATCAATTCCGTAGCCAATTCCATGTTTGACTTTCGTTTTAAATTTATTGCGGCTTTCTGTATTACTAATAATTTATAAATTATTATTGTAAATAAATAATAAATTGTAAATAAATAATAAATTGTAAGTAAATAATAAATTGTAAATAATTGTAAACAAAAAATAAATTGTAAATAATTGTAAATAAATAATAAATGATAAATAATTGTAAATAAATAATAAATAAATAATAATTTATAAATAATAATATTAATAATAAATTGTAAATAATTGTAAAGAAATAATAAATTGTTAATAATTATAACTAAATAATAAATTGGAAATAATTGTAAAAAAATTATAAATTGGAAATAATTGTTAATAAATAAATAAAAATGAAAGAATAAATAATAATTTATAAACTATTATTGTCAAATAATTTAAATTAATGAAAATATACAGAAAGAAATTAGTTTTAAGTAAAATTAAACAAAATTGAAAATTATTATTCATTTAAGACTATTTTTGAAAAATAGGAGTCACAGAATTTTACCTCTTTGTCTTCTTCTTCACTATGCTTAGACAAATTATTCATTTTCTTTACTTTCTTATTCGATTTACTTTAAGAGGAACACAATTTATTCATTTCATCTGTCAATAACTGCTCACTTTCTTAAAAATAAATTGCAGTATTTACATTTTTTATTATTATGATTTTGCCTTTTCTAATTTTTGGATTAACCGCGTTTTCAGGATATATGAATTGAAACTCTTTACCGACTTCAATTTCCGGTAATTCTGTTACCAAAATCTATCATTTTGACACTACGTAATAGTAACCGTCAACTGCACTTATTAAATATAAAGTATCTGACATTTTAATAAAATGTTTGTTGTCAGTTGGTTAGAATGCAAAATGACCACTATTAGTGTTTGCAATAAGACAAAGTTAGTACTAGAACTTCATTTTTTATATGAATAATTGATTATTTCGTATCGAATGTCAAGTCTATTTTTCCATTTACAAAAAAACGTAAATAATAATCTGTAAAATACTCATAAGAAATTGAGAAGTCATAAGTTTTTAAATAAAAAGTGAAACAAGTCAAAAAATTAAACAAATAATAATAATTAATAATAAATAATTCAGTATATATTTATTAATTATAATTTAATAGCTACCTGCATCTAATATTCACATAAATATATGTATATAATTTTTAAATAGATTACATGGATACAAGTTTAGAACTTTTATCAATATGGAAGATAACATTGAAGAAATGGTAACAGATGATTTGACGGTACGCTATATATCTATAGATAACGTTAACAAATTATGTCACGTACGTTTTTGGGGGTAGGGGGTCTCTATTAAATGTGATACAATGTATTTTTCACGTATGAAATTGCATGACATAGGGGGGGGGAGTTGAACATTTCAAAAAACTGCGTGACATCATTTGTGAACGCTCTCCTACATATATTTGGATTTTTTCATAGACGTTCTTCACATAAAAAATGTCTTTATAGATATCAGAGTCTAATGTTAAAACTGATGATGTAGAAATTGAGGAGTTTTCTGATGTATTTGAATCATCGCTATCCGCTGCTTTCTTAGTATCATTATCTGGATCAAATAAAACTACTGGATCATTGCTGACGTTGCCATCAACTTCTGACCAAGTTGTATATCAATCATCGTTGTCTTCAATTTTTTCATCATCTTCGAGTCATCCAAATGAAAGTACAGGATCATTACTCTCGTTGTCACCCTCATTATCTACCAAATTCGGTTCATCATTGTCATTAGTACCTTTCGAATTTGGCAACATCAACATTACAACTGATGACAAAATAGCAAACGTTTCATCGATTTCATCAGTTTCGTTAGACAATATACATAATGATCAATTTAACATAACACACGAATTTCTGACAGAACCGATTTATGAAAATTCTACTGTGAGTGGTGGAGATGCTTTGCTGCGAATTCTGAAACTTTATGTTGAAAATAAAATGACAAAGAAAGCTTTATGCGATGTATTAGACATCTTAAATTTTCTTCTACCTGCTGATCATATTCTTCCAAAATCGAAACACATGCTTCTAAAAATAGTAGATAAAATATTACCTCATTCACAAGAGAACGTTGTCATTAAACATCGAATTTGCTCTGAATGCTGCAATTACATAGGGGTGTGGGTGGAAGAACCATCAACTGAGAGATGTGAACAATGTAATAGTGATAATCTTCAAAGTTTTTTTTGGAGTACTCTTTGGAATCAATATTAAAAGATGCTTTTGAAGTGAGACAACTGCATAAACTAATTGATGAATATCGTTTGGAATGTGCAGAAAGAGATCCTAATAAATTATACGATTTAACGTCAGGATCGGAATATAAGCGATTGAAACGTATTGCTATTCCTGGTGACTACGATTTGATCATGATTTGGTACACTGACGGTGGTCAAACTGCAAAAAGTTCATCAGGCAGTCACCTGTGGCCCATTTTTGTCCAGATTTTAAATATTGACCCCAAGCACAGAAGGAGTTTCCAGTTCGTATGCGGGTTATACTACTGCAACTGTACCAATAGAAAACCAATTATGAATTCATATTTACTTCCGTTTGCTAAGGCTATGCAAAACTTGTACGCAAATAGAATAGAATGGTATCATCCGACATTGAAACGAACTATTCAAAGTAAAGCTATTGCTCCTATAGCTTGCTTAGATGTTCCTGCAAAGGCTTCCGTACAAAACACAATGCAGTACAATGGAGAATACGGTTGCGCTGCTTGTGAGCATCCAGGAGAAACAGCTGAAGTTGGCTCGGGAACTAATAAAGTATTTCCTATACTTGCAAAAGATCCACCTTTGCGGACAACCCTGTTAAAAATCCCTGCGAAGGATCTTATACAGGATCCTGTTCCAGGAATAATCGTAAGATCCTTTGCAAGTTCGTACATAAGAACGCTACTACCCAGGGTTCCCTAATGAACCTTAATAAGATCAAGCGTGTTATCCTATGTACCGAAACAAACAACAACATAGCATCTTGGGCAGTTTCCTTTGTAAAATCATTTGTAAGATTTTGCAATAACAATAATCCGGAAGTAAAAAACTCAGCTTAAAATCCCCGTACAGGATCCTCTAGGGATCCTGTGCAGGTTCCGATGCAGGAACTTTAGCTATTAAATGTTCCTGCAAGGGTACTGTACAGGAACTCTTGCAGGATCCTCTACAGGAAACTTTTTAATTTTTTAAATGTTAAGTTTTACATGTTTTTTATGTTACGCAGCATTTAACAGACATAAACTTTATACTTTAATATGTTAGGCCCGTATAACACTGTTGGTCAGAAAAATGGTTTGCGCATTCGAAAAACTTATAGAAAACTACTGCGCAGGAGTTAAAAATATAAATAAATTAATTGAAGAAACCGTATAGGATCTTTTACGGGTCCCTTACAGGATCATTTACACTTAAGTACCTGCAGTTTACAAAACTGCAAAGGTTCCTGTACAGGAACCTCTACAAAGTTTCTTATACAGGTTCCTGCAAGTGTTCCGCTACAGAAAGCTTTACATGAACCTTTAATAGGTAAAGTTCCTGCATCGGAACTTGCACAGGATCCCGAAAAGATTTTTTTAGTATCCCGTACGGGGATTTTAAGCTGAGTTTTTTACTTCTAGATTGATAATGCAAGATCTTGCAAATGAATTAACAAAGGAAACTGTCCAGGATGCTATGTTGTTGTTTGTTTCGGTACAAAGGAAAACACGCTTGATCTTATTAAGGTTCATTAGGGAACCCTGGGTACATAAGAACGCTATTGCGTTCTTATGTACGAACTTGCAAAGGATGTTACGAATATTCGTGGAACAGGATCCTGTATAAAATCCTTCACAGGAATTTTTAACAGGGAAACGATCGCATGAAAATACAGGAAACCATCGTCAGTCGATTCCATCAGTTAACTCATTTTAGAGGTGTCAAAGGGAAATCAATTGTTTCTGAAATATCATTTTTTGATAGGGCAACGGGATTTGTGCCTGAGTACATGCATGCCATTCTATTATGAGTGATGAAATTGCTTTTACTTCTGTGGTGTTCGAGCAAAAATCACGAAGAAGATTACTATTTGAAACCAGAGATCTTAATTACCATCGACAAAGATTTAGGAGCAATTTTACCTCCAGACAATATAACTCGAACACCAGGAAAACTGAACCGTTTAAGTAATTAGAAAGCCTCACAGTTTAGAGCCTTCTTGCTCTATTATGGACCAATTGTACTAAAGGACAGATTGGTATTGGTTTATTATGAACATTTTTTATTGCTTTCAAAAGCTGTGCACATTCTATGTAAAAGTGAAATCACTCACGAAGAGTTAAATTTGGCTGAAACTTTACTTTATCTTTTTGTACTGGATATGGAGAAGCTCTACGGCCGTAATAGATGTTTATACAATGTGCACCAACTTCTCCACGTTACTCATTTTATAACAGTGTTGCCAGGTTCCACCGCTGTGAATGCGGACGCGCAAGCGCATAAATGCGGATTTTCATTTCAAATTAAGGATTTTAAAAAAAAGTCATAAAAAATTTGTTCTCTCTATAAATTAATATTTCAAAAACGAAAATACGCGTATTTGAGATTTTTAATACTAATTCATAAATAAAATATGTTTTTGGTGACATTTTTTATTTATTTTATAAAAATTTTTTATTTGTTTTAATGCGTAAATATCAAGTTGTTTATAAATTAAAATATATAACAATAAATTATAATTTATTACGTTTTATTAACTATTATATTATTATCATAATAAGGCATTATTAACATTTAAAATTTAGCCCAGATATTTTAAAGTTATTTAACAACAAATTTTTAATTTCTCATTTGTTTCAAAATTTCACATTAACACAGTTAAACGATTAATAACTATGTTTGACAACATTACAATATAAAATGTTTAAAAACTAATATACTGATTGACATTTGAAAGGCTCGAATAATATGAAAATGACTGATTCATAAATTAAGATTCTGCAAAACTAAATAAATTAAATATGTCAGTTTCATTTTGACAAATTTGATTAGACGTAAATTCATACATTGAATTATTTAATTTTTTATACACATCGCTGTTTGCTAAATAATTAATACAGCAGCCCTCTTTTTTTACCGCTTGACTCGCATGGAGAATGCCATTAACTGTAGGAGTTATCATTTTGTGCCTCTTCTTTGTTTTAATGTTGTTCACTTTAGAAAATTCTCTTTCGCATTCAGCATTGGAAATTGACAATGAAAGAATGGTCAGAGCGAATTCAGGCAGCACTGAAAATCGTTGTTCACCACAATCATCTCTGTAATGCATCAACTATAAAAACAAAATTATTGTAAAATTAAAGAGGTTTTTTGCAGACAATTCAATAAAAAAGTTAAATATGAATTTTTAGAAAATACATAGACTTTTAAACTATATTAGAGCTATTTATGTCTTCCCATTTTCTTTTTACAGCACTTCAAAAAATGCAAAAACACGGTTTTTTAAAATAATTTAACCCACTATTTTAAGGGTTTGAATAAATACATTTTTTTTTTGATATTTTCTTGTTTACTGACACCCAAACTTTCAATAAGCACAAAAATTTTGAAATAAACACAACATGACCATTTTTTGTTACCCAGTGTTATTATTGCTGTCACAGTCCAAATCCATGATGATGATGATGATGATTTAAGAAACAACCGACACATCTGACATCACAACAAGAAACAGTTTTGTTTTTCTCGAGTACATGCGATTTACGTTTTCAAACTGTGAAAAGTGAAATAGTATAGAGTAAGTGTAAACCAGACTAAGAAACTGGTGCTTAAAGTCATGCTCACACGTCTGTCTTGCATGCATAGTGCTCACAAAGCAAAGATGTGACCGTCTCTTTAAACTTGTATTGTTCTTAGATTTAAAAACTTTTATCAAAGACGAAAATGCGGATTTTTCGTCATCCGCATAAGGTTAATGCGGATTGCAGATAAAGTTTCAAAAATGGGGTACAAAATGCGGAAATGCGGTACATCTGGCAACACTGTTTTGTAAGATTGTGGGGTCCATTGTGGGTTTGGTCAGCATTTTCTTCTGAAGATGGAATTGGTGAATTGCTTCGTTTAGCTCATGGGTCAAATAAAATTGATGTTGAACTATTTAATACTATTAAAATTGTAAATACCTATAAAATAATTAGATTCTTAATAAACACAGAAAGACCGCATAATTTTAACGAAACTGAACTGATGATACCTCCAGCACAATATAATCTAACAAATAACGATATAAGAACCCTACGAACAGTGATGAAACTGACAGATGAACAAAATTAGAACAGGTATTTCAGTTTATAGTAGATGTAAACTTAATAATGACACGTATACATCAGACTTGTATACCAGGCAACACGTGCGACTTAATTCTTGTGTTTGTTGGATTAAAAGTACAATGTTTGTTATGATAAAGTTTTTTATTCAAATTGATGGAAAAATCTTGTGCGTTATTCGACAACTTGTCGAATCATACGATCAACAACTTAAAATCGAACAACGACAAATAGGCATAAACTTAAGATCAATTATAAAACCAGTTCGCGAAACCTATTGTTTACTTATTCTTCCTGCTAAAAAGATAGAAAGTAAAGTTCTTCGTGTTACAAATTACTTATGCTTTTTAGCAAATGACATAGAAAGGAAATTATATTTTTCTAATTCTTTGGTACATTATTCAACTTGACGAGTGACAAAACAGAACTCCCGTTTATGTAACTTTCAAAATAAGGTAATTTTTAGTCATCTGTATTTTTCTATGTAGGCTTCGAAAAACATCGAACTGACAATAAACCTAAAACTACTAAGTTATAAGATTCAACGAATTAATTAAGTATGCAGTGAGATAAAAATGTACTTTTAAGTTTGATTTGTAATTCTACAGAATATGTAAATGTTTTACTTAATATGATATATTGTTATTCTGAGTATTGATAAATAGTAAGATATAAAAGTTAGAAGTAATGTGCAATATATGCAATAAATAATGTTATTTTCGTAAAATGTGTTTAATTACTATTTAACCATTTAATTAAAATTGTGTCATAAAGTTATCTCAGTAGTTTTTACACACTCAATAAAATCGTAAATAACATTCAGAATTATACACAAAAATATGAAAATTCTTAGAGTTGGTAACAGATTTTTAAAAAGTTATCTAAAACTATAAAAATATACAATGTAGAATATTTTCAGAAACTCTTTACGGAATTTTGTATGGAATTTCCATAGAGCGGTTTCCGTAGAATCGTTTCACGTGGGACTATACAATAAATAATAAATAATTTGTTTATGTAAAGAATGGAATTAATAAAAAAATTATTCAAAATTAATATAATAATACTTACAAATTTCCAATTGATTTAATTAATTAAATTCGCTCTTTTCATTTCTGAAAAAAGAAACCTACAATCATGTATTATCAGTTGAAATACATATCAAGAGTCGATAAAAAGTTTTAAGCCCGAAATAAGTTTTGGATTATTGGGCATAATGCATTGGCTCATTGAACAAACACCCCAATTGTCCAAATGCCGCGTTGGACAATTGAGCAGACGGCTTGTTTAATAAGCCAATACATTGTGTCCAATATACCTCTTTTTACTGGGTTCAGAATAAATTATTTTAGGGGAGAGTGGGGCAAAGGCGCTATGCGGGGCAAAGACGTTTTTTAAAATATCTCCCTTATCTTTTGTCTATTCCAATTGGTGATAACAATTTAGATTCAGTGCAATCAGACCAATTGTCTAAAAAAATAAAAACTTAAAAATATTAAATATTTTAAGAAATATAACAAAAAAATAGTTTTTGCGTAAATCCAATGGTAATTTTACTGAACACACTTTTCTTTTTTAAAACATAAGTTTAAGCATTTAATTTTTAAAAACATAACATGTATTCCGCCTCATACCTCCCATAAGCTGCAACCACTAGATCGGACGTTCATGAAACCATTTAGCTCTATTTACTCTGAATATACTTTACGGTGGTTGAGATCGCACCCAGGTCAAGTGCTAACACTTCAAGATATTCCTCAGATATTTAAACCAAGTTATTTGGAAGCAGCTACACCAAACAATGCTATCAGTGGATTCAGGACAACTGGAATATGTCCCTTCAATCGCAATATTTTTCATGAAGAGGAGTTCAATCCTGCAGTAACTACGGACATTGAGAGAGTAGCAAGCGAATCGACAAATTCTAATGAGGAAGAAAGAAATTCACAGGTAAATATTCATGTTATAAATTTGGAATCTTTGTATGAATCTTAATTCTTATAATACATAAAATTATTTATACAATTAAAAAAAACTAACTAAAAATATTTTTCCAGGAATCAATGCCAAGAGCGGCCCAAAATTGTAATTGTGGTCAGGGATTCGGACAGAATGACAGTCAAAATAATAAAAATTCTGAAAATCTATCGACGTTTATTAATGAAATGGCCGAAATAAAATCTGAAATTCAGCAGCTGAAATCAATCATTCTAAAAGATAATAGGCCCGCATTTTCAAAATTGGAGCAAAGAATATGTAATACAGAATCTGAAGACACAGCAAGTACATCTGCGAAGGACAGAATTTCCTCTGATCAATTAGAAATATTACCTCGACCTATCTGGGTTGATTCCGTGAAATCTACACAACCAAGTACATCTAATAATTATAAATCTATCCTCACCGACATATTAGCCATATCAAAAGCAAAATATATAGGAAAAAACCGAAAACAATCGAAAAATAGAGGGAAAACTGCTATTTTGACAAGTCCTGATTATATTAACGAATTAAAAGAGGAAAAAGTTCAGGAAAAAGTGAAAAAACCTAAAATCGATAAGGAGAGAAAGGTGAACAAGAACTGTGGGAAAAAAATTTTGAAAGGAAAGATATCTCAAAAAAAGAAAGCTTTAGAAAATAAAAATGAAGAGGCATCCTGTTCTGTTTGTGACCATCTATTTAACGAGTCTGAGCCAGGTGAAATGTGGATTCAATGTGCAATTTGTGAACAGTGGTTTCATGAAACTTGCGTCTCTATTTCTAAAAAAATTTTACATTTTGTTTGTAAAGATTACTTATAAAAAATATTTTACTTAAAATTAATATTATTCTCATTATTAAATAAAGTTGTTCAAAATGTAAAAACATTGTTTATTTTTATTAAATTTTATGCATTATCAATTCAATTAATTTCTTTGAATATTTCTTGACTAATTAATATTAGTTAATTTTCTATTTATTCATTCAATATCATTTAAATTATTTTTTTAATTTTTGTTGTAACATTGAGTTAAAATTATTCATATGAATATTAAAAAAATCCATTTGAAAACAGAATAATAAAATTTTTATGTAAAGTCGAATGTCGAATATAGGTTAAAAATTATTAAATTTAATTAAATATTGAAATATATTAAAAATTAATTGTTTTAATAACCTTATTTTACTTCTAAAAGTCGGTAAAGTAGATCTTTCAATAAAACAATAAAGACTCGAATGCACAATATAAGGTTAAAATTACTAAAAGTTTTTATTTTTTATTTAAATAGTTTAATTCTTTTAAAAATATGTTGATAACCTTATGTTTTGTAAATATTATACTAATAAATATCACTTGTTAATTTTTTTAATGCTTATAAATGCTTTTTTTCAGAAATATAAGCAAAAACGTCGCTGCCCCAGCGTGTGGGGCAAAGACGTTATTTTGCATTTTTTTTAAATTCATTAAACAATATAATAATAATTATAATATATTAAATATAAACTATTAAAATTTGTTGCTGATTAGTTATAGAATTATGGAAAACAAAAACCGCATAAATTAATTGCTTAATTTAAAAAATATAGATCGATAAATGTTAACCTAGCGCCTTTGCCCCACTCTCCCCTAGTATATAACTACAAAGTGTTTTATTCTATGTGGAAACAATTGAAAAATTCGTAAATAAATATTTACGAATTTGTAATTCACTTTAATTATATACTTTATAAATAAAAAAACTTTAAATGTCACATAATTGAATAAAGTTTATTTATTCGTTTGTCGATCATCATTGTAATATGATGTTTTGCATCCTCGGATGCAACAAGCTATAATTTTGTAATTTTATTCTCATACAAGAAAAACACTGGAAAATACAATAATAAATTTGTTTGGAAATAATTCGTTCTATTACTCAAAATAATTTTATAAATAATAAATGTAATGTAATTAAATCGAATAATTGTAAGTATTATAATATTATTAAATTCTACCTACATATAAAATTCTGCTCCAACAAAATGTTTTATTTTAAGAAACATGTGCCAAAACACAACCATAACCTTTTGATATGTTTTTGTTTTCTTACGTGCTTATGTTTTACGATTTAAATAGAGAGGAAAAAACGCATGTACTGCGCATGCGCGCAGAGCATAAGTTTTGTCATTCTGCGAGTATAGTTCCCCTACAGAAAAAAGTTTCATTTCTGAGAGACTTCACACAGTCAGTTTAGTCTCCTTAGTCTTACTCCCTGATTACTATAAAAACATATTTTAGGTTAGGTTTTAAAAAACTTGAATATTTCGTTATTTAAAACATTCCCAAGCTGTCACTTATTACTATATACAAATTATTGTAGAACATAAGAAGGTTTTATTAGTATCACCAGTACACATATAATTTATTTCCTTTTTTATATATTTATTTATACATATTTGTGAGATATTTGTACACTAGCCCGCAACTTTAACACCTGACGTTTCCGCCGCGTGAAAATATTCTGACACTATTTCCACATTCACTTTTGGTAAATTGTCGGATTGAGCTTTAGAAAACCCTGCACTAATTACGTTTGTCATCTTTAATAAAATTGATAAAGAACAAGATATTTTAACATTATTTCACGTGCATTTCACAGTGTAAAAATTGAACAGTGACGTCATATACAGTTGAACCAATCACATATCGTTTTTGCCGTGCTTGTTAAAATCAAGACTTTTTATTTAAAATTAAATAGTTAAAATATATTTAATAACATTTATACACTGAGAAAAATATGCTATTGAATCAACAACATTTCCGCCGAAAGTATAAAAATTATTGATTCAAAAGCATATGCTATAAAATTCATAAAATATGATTTCAATTCTATAGCATATGCTTTTGAATCAATATTTTTTATACTTTCGGCAGAAATGCTGTTGATTCAATAGCATATTTTTCTCAGTGTATATATATATATATATATATATATATATATTTAAACATTTAATACTATGAACTATAAAACGCAAAAAGAAAATTAGATAAAATTTTTTTTGTGAAAGTGTCTATTAAATGAGAAGTGTATAGATGCTTGTGTACGAGGTGACTTTTAAAGCATTTTTCTTAATATAACACTATTTTAAAGTAAATGTAAATACTAGAAATGAATTTTCAAAGTAAAACAAAGCTAAATTTATAAAGGAAATAAAGTTTTAAGAAAAAAGGATAATTTTGTTGAAAAAATTTATTCACACTGAAAAAAGGTTAGAATTTGATAATTCCTTGTTACTCTAACTTACCGACATTAGATATTTCTCGGATGCGGCAAGCAGATTTTGTATTAAATTTAATTATTTTATATAAGAACATTTATATAATAAATAAATAATTATATATTTATTAATTAGTAATGAAAAAGGAAAACTAATTTATTCTACCGCCATTATACAAAATCGTGCTTACCGCATCCGAGAAATATGAGACCTATAGAGCTAAAATTTGGTACAGATACGTATTTTCACATGTAGATTATAGGAAAAATATAGAGAATGTGATTGGAGGTGATGGCCATAGCGGTGTCAAGGAAATAACAAGATTTTTGACCAAAAATACACAAAAAGTGACCATTCCCCCCCCCTTAACTTCTAAACTATTCAACATGGAGAGCTGAAAATTGGCATACTGGTGTATTTTAACACGAATATTACAGGAAAAATATAGAGAACTTGCTATGTAAAAATTTTATTTTTCTAATTTCTACATTATTAGATCTAATTAACTAAAAATGGGTTTATTAGTATATTTCTACAATCTGATCACAATAAATAAATTAAAAATCTAAAAAAAAATTTTTAATTAAAATTTAAAAAAATATATATTAAAATCATTTGATAAAAATAATAATTAAAAAAAAATTAAAGTATTCAAATAACAATTTGTAATTGGTTACTTCGGTGAACTCTTAATTTTCATTGCGTTTCAAATGTTGTGGATTGTCACAATGTATAAAATATCCCTTACGTTCTAGAAAAATAGTTTTAAAACCCATAACTTACCGTTTGATATTTTTTTTCAATTCCCTAGAAAAACGTTACCAGATTTATCAGAGTGTAGGGGAGACCGGGGTTACTTGGCGCAGGGGTTGCTTGGCGCAAACGAGTTTTTTCGAAAATTTTGAGTTGAATAATTTTTTCTCTCCACTCAAGTTAAAGTACTTAATGAACTCTAAGTTTTTACAAAGTTTCATTTTTATTCATTAATTATTGTGGCGTATAGATTAAAATAATTGATTTTGGTACTCGAAAGTAAATTTTTGACCTCCTCATTTTATTGTTATATCTTTTCAGGAAATGATTTAAAATAAAGCTTAAATATTAAGTTTTGAGCTCTAAGTATTTGTTTTCAAGAGACAATAAAGAATTTTTGATTTTTATTAATGTTATTAATAAAAACTTTATAAATGTATAAAAAGTACCTCCGGGGTTACTTGGCGCGGTTTGGCTGGGGTTACCTGACGCGCTCGTACTGAGAGAAATCTACTACATCGACAGTGTATAGCAAGGGGCAAACAACTAAGGGTAAATTTCAAGGAACATATGCTTTCTAGAGCTCCTGTTGAAAGTGCTGAAAGTAGTAATCTGTCAGGGTAGATGAACGTGGATTGCTTTTTGGTGTGGGCACATCATTTTGTAAAAACATGTGCGCTATTCCAAAAAAAATCCAGTTTTATATTTTCCCAGACGAAGAATTTTCGCCCTCGTATTCAACAGATAGACCAGAAAACCCGAAAGACTTAACAACTGAAGAAGTTGTTCCGGGTTCTTCACATATTTCTGTTTAGACTGACAATCAAATTCTGCTTGAAACTGAAAATCACATTTCTATCGAGTTTGAAAATCATGTTCCTCTTGAGATCGAAAATTATTCAAATGTGTTGGAAAAGTCGTCTCCCATAACGCCATTAAAATTAAAACCTTTAACAAAGGCAGATCAAAGAAATCCATCTTCAAGGAACAGAAAACGCCACCATATGGAAATTTTAACTGACTCTCTAGTTAGAAAGGCATTAAGGGAAGAGCAAGTGAAAAAAGAAAATACTAAGGCAAAAAAGAAAATCAAAAAGCCCGTTCAACAAAAAAAAGCCAAAAGTGACGAAAAAACTCAAGCGCTCTGAGAAGAATTTAGGTGGTGACTGTGCAGGCTGTAAATGTCTATACTGCTTTGAATCATTTAACTGATGGTTGGCTTAACTATCAGCCACAGTTGGGCCGACGGTCGGGTGAACTGTGGCCGCCACAGTTGAAAAAATCAACTTTTTTTGGTCGGGCCGACCATCAGCCACAGTGGGGCCGACGGTCGGGTGAATTGTGACCGCCACAATTAAAAAATCCTTTTCTTGATGGTCGGGCCGACCATCAGCCTCAGTGGGGCCGACGGTCGGGTGAACTGTGGCCGCCACAGTTGAGAAAATCAACTTTTTTATGGTCGGACCGACCATCAGCCACAGTGGGGCCGACGGTCAGGTACGGTTGTAGTTTATAAAGTTATCACGCTCCTTCTTCAGACATGTGAGCGTAGCATAGTGGTAGCGTGTGTGACTGTAGTGCATTAGGTTGCGAGTTCGATCCCCGTGAGCGTTAAATATTTTAATATGTTTATAACTAATATAATGTATGTGCGATAAATGTGTGATCAATGTAAGGTAATTGTCAACTTGTGGTCCTTCAATAAACATTTTTTTTATTAACATTTGTCATTGGTTGGCAAGACTACCTTTACCAAAGTTGGGCCGCCGACCGTGGTTACCGAAGGATGCCCAACCATTCGATCCCACGGTCGGCACAACTTTGGCATCCACAGACGGCCCAACTTTGGTGCCAACGGTTGGTCCAACTGTGTCAACCACTGGAAGGCCGGCGTGATCAATCCACATGGTGGCCCGACCATTGGCTGACCAAGTTGGGCCGACCGACAATTCGCACCTGGGCAGTTACTTCGGTATAGTTATAGTTATATTTACAGTATAGTTATAAAGTTACTCTGCAACATCTTTGGTAGAAACATAATGAAATGATAAGTGTTTCCAAAGTGAGCGCCCTCAACTTCCCGTAATAGTACTAGTGTTCTAAGTCGGTTATATTACCGAGAGAATATTACTGAGAATAAGAATATTACCTAGAACATAACCGACGTTTAAATTCTCAGAGAATTTAAGAGAATGTAATATAACCTCTTTTGTCATTATAGTTTGCTAAATGTGATGATCCAGCGACCGGCGTTGTACTATTTTATTTTGATTATTTTATTTCTAGGGTAAGTGTGCCAATTACTGCAAATGCCCTAACTACTGTTAGTTTGAATAAAAATGATGATTTAAAATATTTAGTATGAATATAATTTTTATAATGAAAGATTTAATTTTATTTATAATATTATTTAAATACACTGAAAAAAATATATTTATGGTACTGCCATTAATATAGCCAATTCTGACATATTATATTGGTAGATATGATACTGCCATACAGTATTGCTGTTTTAGCCATACACAGTGTAGAACAGCAATATGTATTTGAGAGACAATAATATGTATGCGGAGAACACGAATACTGTATTTTAAAAACAGCAATACGGTTTACAAATATTACAAAGAGAATCCGAGAAATTAATGAAAAAGAACAAAAAATGAGAGATTTGGAAAAAAGAAGAAAGCAAAAGAAGAATTTCTTTTAAAAAAAGTTGATAAAAAAACAAAAAATCTTTGAGAGTTTTCTAAAAAATGTGTTCTTGTTTTTTACCCTTTTTTATTGTTATAATATTAATTTAATTTCATTAATTACAGTTTTTTCATAAAATGTGTTAAAATTCCTAAGTTCATTTTATTTATAATAATTTAATTGTATAATAGAATAGCAGTTTTCAGACAAAATATTAATAGTAATTACGTCATTTACAGTAATTGGGACATTGATTGACAGTAACTCACACAAACTGACAGTAACACCAGCATTGACAAGTTTTTAAAATGTGTGTTTTTCTAAGTTAAATATGTTTCTTTTAGAGTTGGAATCCTACATTTACTTTTATTAGATCCCAATATTGCTAGAAATACTAGTTTTATATCATTATTTTACCTAATATAAATGTTTAATATCTTTAAAATCGATGCTGGATTAGAAGTGACAATAATTGAGCGTTTCGGTGCAATAATCGGTCTTACGCGTGAACGCAAGCGCTAATACCAGTCAGGTGGCAGTGAGCGCCTCTGGGCCTCTCACTGCCACCCGACTGGTATTAGCGCTTGCGTTCACGCGTAAGACCGATTATTGCACAGAAACGCTCAATTGGCACATTTACCCTAGTGTATTTTCTATATATTTTATTAAAAAATGACAAAAACAAAGAGTGCGGTCTGAAGGTATTTTAAAAGAATAAATTTAAATTCTCAGTATTCTCTTGGAAAAATTAAATTACAGTAATTTCTTTGGGAATAATACCCCAACTTAAATTCTCGAGAATATAGGAACACTAGTTTTCAGTAGTGTGATGCTACTATTCTCAATAAAAACGTCGATTCAGTATGTCCTTTTTCACTTGGTTTATCGCAATCATTACATTATTTTTCTTTTTTATGCACTCCGGGTAGTCTTATTTGCACACCTTACGAATAAAAGCTCTTATGATGCTCTGTTGAAGAAAAGGTAGTTTTCTACTTATCCCCGGAGTTACAAAATACGCCGTTTTTATGACTGAATTATAAAAATGAATTACTTTAATTTTTTGTGGCTGCAACTATTTTTAATACCTTGTAATTTACTGTGCTTTCTTTAGGCTATAAGACCTCCAACAAAGTGCATGCTGCTTATCAGTTTGCACTTACACTAACGGTCCACCCCTTTAGTTTTGGTTCGATAAAATGGTTTCCACGGTTTGTCGAGAGGTAGGACGCAAGAGAGAGAGAGAGAGAGAGAGGGTGGGTCAGATTAACACGTTGTTTGTATAGGGTATAATAACAGGTTGCGCCTTGGCATAGGTAACCACTTATATCAACAGGAGGGCATCTCGGGTTCTCGTCCCGCGTGGTAACTGGGACCCAACACGAGTGCTCGAGAACAAGACAACAAGATGGATCTTAGAAAAAGAGGTAGTTATCGTTTAAAGATGAAGGAGAGGAAGAATGCTAAGACGATGGTGGAGGAGGAGGGTCTCGAGGGTTTAAATCAGCTCAAGATCGACCATCCTTCTCTTGATGGAACACTCTTGTGCTGCTCCGCTGCGGTCTCGTCGATGCACCTGGTGCTCCGGTCGTCTTGATCTAGCGCTCTGCCCTGCGCTGCTTGAAGGCCAGCAACCAATACAATCTTCTTTCGCGATTCTTGCGTTTTTCTCTCTTAGTTTTCTCCATATTCTCTTTCTCTCTCTTTCTCTCTCTCTCTCTCTTGCTTCTCTTCTTTTTCTCTTTAGTAGTAGATAAGGCCTGCTAGGACCCTAATGTTTTGAACGTTTATATGAACGAAATTTTTTTTTCTTTTAACACATTTTTCTTAATAATCCTGTTCAGAATAGTAAAAAGAACAAATATCCGTCAAAAAACTTTAAAAACTGTAATATTAGGGGTAAAAAACCACCCTTAATTAAATAACGTATATGCGTAATAATAAAGTACACAATATTACTATTATGCGTTCGGTTTTTTTTCTGAAAATATTTTTAAAAATTCTAAAAAATATACCAAGCAACTTCCAAAAGTTTAGAATACTCGGTCGCACCCCCAAAAACCACCCCTAAATAATAATAGGGGAGAGTCACTACCTACGGTATATGATTGGAAAGATCTTCTAAAGTGGAATGTTTCTTCTGTATATCAGAAAATGTCTGGACAAAACTTTTTAAAATGTTTCACGAACGTTTTTCGAACATGAATATATTTTTTTTCACTGTAAAATGACGTTCTTCACACATCTCTACCTTAAACCAATAAATTTCCGATGTCAGAACGTACCATAATTGTAAAATTATGTGTCCTAACCTGCTCGATATAAAGTGACCCGACCGTTTTGATTTTTTTAGCACACAGGCATAAACGCACGATTTAAAAACCAAATAACATACCAAAGTATTAAAGCACTCTCTAATGAATAAATTTCATCATCTTACTTTATTGTTTGCTTTTGAGACGTATGAATATTTCCCAAAAGACAAGTAACCGAACTGTCATTTAACCGACTCGCCATGTAACAGAATTGTCATTTAACCGACCTGTCATGTAACAGAATTGTCATTTGACCGACCCGTCATGTAACAGAACTGTTTTGTAACAACTTATTTCTTGGAAATTTACAGTAAGTTAAAGAAATTCATACCATTTTCTATGAAAATGGTTGTTACAAGACAGTTCTGTTAAATGGCGAGTCGGTCAAGTGACAATTCGGTTAAATGACGGGTCGGATAAATTACATTTCTGTTACATGATGGCTCGGTCAAATGACAGGTTGGTTAAATTACGGGTCAGTCAAATGACAATTCTGTTATATGACAAGTCGGTTACATGCATTTCGGTTAAATGACAGTTCGGTTACTTGTCATTTGGGAAATATTCATGTGTCTCTTTGCTTCTTCCCTTTTGTTTAATTAATTTGTCTCGACACTAAGTAAAAGTTTTGCTTAAAAAATTAACCACACATATATGTTTTACGTTTATACTGCTCGCTTACTTCATTGGAACTTTAATGAAAATGACGTGAAAAGTTTTCTACCATCACTAACAAGTATTTACATGCAATGGTAAATGGCACCAGTTTGTTACAACTAAGAAACCCGAGGTGGCCCAACCGAAGTGACTCTCCCCTAATAACACAGGTCAACAAAAAAAGGCTTACTTTTTTTTTATTAGATATGATAGTGGTTTCCGAAGTATTTTTTGACGCTGAACACTATCCTGGATCCAAAAATTGGCCATCACGTCAGGATTTTAAGAAAAGGGGGAGTAAAGACCCCAAAAAACGTGTTTCTGAGCTTTTCAATATTTTTTTTCTCCTAAACCTGACGTGCCAGAAACTTCTACATAGACTTAAATTGAAGCTTGCATTGTCCAATACAAGACCCATATCCGTAAAACCAAAAAAATAAAAAAAAATTTCTAAAAATTAGGTTGAAGTTACAAAAAATGTGGATTTTTGGGTTGCTTCAATGGATTTTTAAAAATTGTTTTGGATTGGTTTGAAAATTGTTACTCGGGGGTTTTTGGGGTCGCTGATTCCGAATCCGATATTAGTTTTCAAAAATTCAAAATGGCGGATCCAAAAACTCCCGAGTAACAATTTTCAAGCGAATCCGATCAATTATAAATTTTGACATCCACCATCTTGGATCCGCCATTTTGAATTTTTGAAAACTAATATCGGATTTGTAATGAGCAACCCCAAATACCCCCGAGTAACAATTTTTAAACGAATCCAAGACAATTTTTAAAAATCAATTAAAGCAACCCAAAAATACACATTTTTGGTAATTTCAACCTAATTTTTTGAAAAAAATTTTAATTTTTTTTGGTTTTACGGATATGGGTCTTGTATTGGACAATTCAAGCTTCAATTTAAGTCTATGTAGAAGTTTCTGGCACGTCAGGTTTAGGAGAAAAAAAATATTGAAAAGCTCAAAAACACGTTTTTTGGGGTCTTTACTCCCACTTTTCTCAAAATCCTGACGTGATGGCCAATTTTTGGATCCAGGATAGTGTTCAGCGTCAAAAAATACTTCGGAAACCACTATCATATCTAATAAAAAAAAAGTAAGCCTTTTTTTGTTGACTATTCATGTGAACGTCCACATATGATTATAACAATATATCTAATTATTTTTTAGCTAAATTCGTTGAAATCTCTTCGAGTTATCGTATTTCCAAAAACGGGATCCACAACAACATACATACATAAATAAATGACGGGTTCCACGTCAAGTGACACAGGTCCAAATTTGATATGTTTGGGATCAGGTAAAAAGTTTGCTTAAACAGTAGTCCTATTAGGTACAATTAAGAATATCAAATATTATAAATTTATTCAAACAAATATAAAAACTGGAGGGCGTCAAAGTTTAAATTTTTGGTCTTATATGGAATATTTAAAAAATTTGTAGTTTCTTTAAAACAAATCGAAAAGATGTTTCCTATTTTGGGTTTTTCTGATGTTTTCAACACTTTCTAATAGTGTAAACAAATGTAGAGAAAAAAATTTTTTGACCTTGAAAAATTATTTTTTTAACAAAATTTTTATCATAAAGTTGAGGTTTTTTCCTAAAAAAATGTATAGGTCAAAAAGTGGGACAAGAACTTTTAATTGGTCAAAATAAACATTTACTTCTGCAATCCACTGCCCCTGCGAGTTGTTTGGCAGTATATTGTTTATAACTATTAAAATAAATTATTTTATGTTTTATTAATTATCTGGTGGTCATATTGGATAAATTTAAATTGATTTAGATCATATGTAGCAACGGAATAAGAAAATAAACGTCCTTTTTTAAAAAAGTGTATTAATTTGTTAATTTTAATTAAAGAATAATTATAAACAATTAAAATCCCTAAAATCGGCCTCATGGGATGTGTTAAGAATTTATTCCCCTTTAATTTAAATCAAATAATACTCAAATCGATTTACTTTTTTAAATTTATGCTACTAGAATGAAAGTTGTCACTTGAAGGCTTTTGGGATCGTTGATTACGAATATAGGACTAAATATGACAAACAACTTTTCTAAATTTATGAGATTTTTGTAAAATTTGAAAAAACGTGCAAAAGGCCTGTGTGTTTTATAGGGTTGACACTGTCATCATATTTGAAATAATGACCACATTACATTTTTTCATTAAAAATTTTTTTTTCTCATAATAGATTTGTATTCCTTAACACAGTAAAAAAATGACTATTTTGTATCTGAGGAAATACAGGAAAAAAATCTTGTATTAAATAATATCTTCATTTGGGAGATAAAATATTTGTAATCTTTTATTTCATTTCTTTGTCTTTTTTATTTTCGAGACTTTTATTGTGAATGGTATGAAACATTAAATTGCAATTATTTTTTACGTGTAAAGGAATACCGAATGTAATCCACGATTTTTAACAAATTACAGTGCTTACGAAGTATTTCTGCAAAAATTATTACGGCCATTAGATAACAAATTTTTCTTTTTTTAAACTGAAGCTAGATATTCTGCTTCATCTTTGGCTAATTTTAAATCTCTGATGAGGTTGCTAAGCTCTTCTCTAATGGTCAACTGTCGATTTCCATATTTGCAGAAGACTGAGTTAAATGATTTAAAATTTCGTGTTTTGTCACAGATACTACACATGCGTAAATTATATTCTTTTTATTACTTTTATTATAGCCCTTTACATGGATCATGCAAAAGTAGCAATCTTCTTTATTCAATGGTTTTTTCCACAATGTTGGTTTTTTAAACTTCAAGTGTTCCCTGCCGGAAGAGTTGATTGAAATTGTACTGGGAAATTAATACTGAGAGTTCAGTACTATTTCAGTGAAAATTTGCTGCGTTTCAG
This sequence comes from Leptopilina myrica (nomen nudum), assembly GCA_032872475.1. Taxonomy (NCBI): domain Eukaryota; kingdom Metazoa; phylum Arthropoda; class Insecta; order Hymenoptera; family Figitidae; genus Leptopilina; species Leptopilina myrica (nomen nudum). The sequence continues at coordinate 43,004,839 of CM065458.1, read as the reverse complement.
CACTGAAATTGTACTGGGAAAAATTACCTGCAAAAGGGTCGCTATAGGTGATGTTTTCTTTTTTTTACATCCCGACTATTAACAATGGTTTGTTGACATTTCCTACATTTGAAACTATTGTTAAAGGACTTCAAAAATATTTACCAAAACATAAAAAAACGGACTGAAATTGTACTAAGGCCAGTACAATTTCAGTACTTTTTCAGTCCATTCTTCCGGCAGAGTTTATCCTGTTTTGTATAATTCCAACAAGTTAACATTGTGGAGCAGGAACTTCAGTGTGTATGTGGAAACCATTTTTCATTCTGATTGACTATCTCAAAATTAAAACAATCTTTGTAAATTTGTTTAATGTTTTCATTAATTAATTTGCGATTTTCTGGCATATCAAATTGTCCTCATACGTAACAAAATACATCTGCATTGCTGTCGCATGTGTGTTGTGAGGTTGACACTCCAAAAAGAACTTTTAAAGCGTTTGAAGATTTTTATTGTTTTGATTTTTGAAAGCCATGATATTTAGGAAAATGCCCTCACGCTAGGGATCCTGGCCCGATCGCAGGCGAGTCCACCATTCTAGGGGTGATAACTCTCATACCTCCCTAAACGGAAAAACCTTTGAGAAGTCTGTCTTCCCACTGTCACAGTATTTCGCTGGTCACTGCATGGAAAGTCTGACCGCCCGCCACTGGGTGCGTAGCGTTATCGTTTTTGATAGACAAACTTCCTAAAAAGTTTAGAAAATAATAACTGGGTACGTAGGTCACCTAGTTTGGGAGTGCAGATGAACAAGTTTAGTGGTGGCACTGACGCATATGTTTGGGGTGAGCTGGCTGCTTAAAGGTTTTTCCGTGTAGGCCTAAGTATGAGAACTTTCCGACTTTGACGAGGACATTGTCAACACGTAGTCGGACACACTACAGTATCATCCTCACAACCTAACGTCCCCCTGTAAGGGGGACTTCGATAGGCAGGAAGCAAATCATTCTACACATCCCCTTTCGGGGTAGTTGTCATCGCTTACTACATCTATCGAAGCAGCAGGATTAATATTGTGCTAAAGCACAACGGAAATACAATACTGTTTTATGTCCTAGCAGGCCTACGTTCAAGAGAAAAGTATTCTGCAATTGTTGAATTTAACTTCATCCAGAAATTTTGTCTAATTCTCTAGAAATGTTCCTAGATATCGTCTCGATGAATACATTTTAATTAAGGCATTCAGCTTACCAAAAATCTGCATTTCCTGCTGCATAAATGTTTACCAACAAACTTTTCGAAACTTTTTAATTCACCGACTCCCAAAATGCTTGCACATCAAATCATATTCGACAAGTTGTTAGAAATTTTTAAAGTCTGATTTGAAATTTGTGATCAGCGACCCGAAAAACCACTGAGTACCCATTTTAAAGTAAAATAAATCAATTTTCAAAAAAATGACCGCCGTATTGGATCCGACATATAGAATTTTAAAAATCTGACAACAAATTTGTGATCAGCGACCCCGAAAACCCCTATATACCAAGTAAAGTGAAAATCCAACAAATTTTTTTAATTTGTCCGCCATATTGGATCCGCCATTTAAATTTTCGAAAATTGACTTCAGATTTGTAATCGGCGACCCCAAAAACCCTCGAGTAACAAGTTTTATGAAAATCGCATGCATTTTAGATATGTCGTCCACCATATTGGACCTGCCATTTTGAATGGTTAAAAACTGCCACTCGGCATTTAAAAGCATTTATTTTTAACTAATTTTTAAGCCTATGATTGATTATTTAAACATAGACCATTTTTGGCGAGAAGGGGGGTAACATTGACAAAGAATGCCTCTAAAGTATTTTATTATTTTTAAAAGATTGACTTTGTTGTTAAATTTAATTATTTTTATTTGATATTTTATTTCTTTATGCATAAAAATATCATTATTCATCGTTAAATAATTTTAACGTAAAAACTAAAGACTGAATTGCTTTATTTTTACTAACCAAGTAGCACGCTGTATCAACTCATTGTCAGTGTCATGGCGATATCTATCAGAAATATTCCTGCACGGAAAAAAAGTACCTGAATCATTCCTTAAAAGTGCTTGACTTTTGGATAGGACAAAAATACAAGGCGGTATCATATACTTTTTATTAGAAAATATAAGAAAGTCCTAGAATTATTCTAGTACTAGTATGGGCCACAGTGTTTTTTAAATTTTAACCAAAAGTCATTTGTTCAGTTTTATAAAGTACCTGAAAGATTAGTTGACTGCGCTTGAAAATTCTGTAGAGCATGCGCAGTGTGCGTTGCGCGTTTCTTTCCAAAGTAAATGACAGCTGACCGTCTGTTTCCATTTGTGGTTATTTCAGATGTGAATATACTATTATTTAATGAAAAACAAATAGTGTTAATATATATTTGTCTTCAAGAATTGACTTTCAAAAAAATATTTTTTATTTTGTGTTTCTCACAAAACAGAATGTTATGTAAGTCTCAGTTTTTAGTGAAATAGCATGTCTCTCAAGTCGTGAAATATTTCACTATGTGGTATATAAGAAAAATTGGATACTTACTTTTAAGTGTTAAGTGTGGGTTTATATTTAAATTTTACGCGAATATATGTGTCCTGATATTCTGGTGATACAGCGTGTTACTTGAGTATGAAAATGGTTAATAAAGTTAATAAACTATCAAAAGAATCACTCATATCACACTCTCCTATATAGAAAAACTTCATTTCAAATCTTTTTTAAAAATTTTATAAATTAAACTACTATAAATAGCTTCTTCAAAGAGGAAGGAAAAGAAATTGAGATCTTAACACAAATTATCTGGAAACAATAAGCCTTTTTTTAATTTTGTAATGTATAAAGCTGAGTAATGTAACATAAAAATGTTTTAAAAATTTAACAACTTAAGAATTATTTAAAAAATTTAGTTTATGAGGATATTGACATCAACATATTGCCATTTTGACACCTCTTCAGAATTACTGGATACTTGATACATTTCTTAACCCGTTGCTTCACAGTGGGTGAGTCTCGCGGTTTTTGCATTCTATTAATTATTTATCAATAAAATAATGAATATCTTCGTTCTGGCATGTTTCTTATACATGAATAAGTCTAAAAAGATACTGAACCGCAATTTTGTTAATAATAAAATCATTATAAATAAATGAAAAATAAAGAAAAATGTCCCTTTTACCTTAAAAAATAATTTTCTAGTAATCCATTACAACTGTTAAGATGTGAATTTTTGTTTCTACTTATTATATCCTACAAATTTTTTGTAAATTCTTTTTTGCAATGTTACACTATAATTTTTAATAATAAATTACTTTATTATGTAATATTTTTAACTCAAAATATTTTTTGCAAAAATGATATTCTATTTAACAATAAAAAGTTATTTGGGGTTTTTTAGAGTCGCTGAATACGAATCTGTAGTTATTTTTAATAAATTCAAAATGGCGGACATAAAATTTAAAAATCGACTGAATTTGCTTTAAACTCATTACTCAGTGGTTTTTGAAGTCGGTGAATACGAATCTGTGGTTACTCTTTAAAAATACAAATTGGCGAATTCAATATGGCGGCCATAAAAATTCAAAATCGACTGAATTTATTTAAAACTAGTTCGTGATATATTTTTAGAGTAGTTGCATACGAAAATGAAAATAGATTTTGATGATTCAAAACGGTTAAAAAAATGTAAGGCGCTTGTACACTGAGAAAAATAGAGTTTGAAAAACTGGGAGTGAATATTGAAAAAACTGGACTCAGTCCAGTGAAAGTACATTAATTCATTTCCATCAAGCATCTTAGGGTATTGCGTATAGTGTATAGAGGGCCTTAGTTCCAAATGTCACTGTAAAGAGCATTGAAACACAGGTGAAGATTATAAGGCGTATGATTGTAAGATTTTCCGATATGTTTAAGTTGTTAATTGTAGGTATGAAGATGTGGGAAGAATAAAACTTGTAAATTAATGAATATGAATATATGAAAAGTGCATTTAACATATTTTTCTTTTTTTAATGATTGGTTATTGTTTTTTTTATATAAAATTGACGAAGTTTCTCTACTATGCACACTGCAGCGCGCCTTATAATCTTCGCCTGTGTTTCAATGCTCTTTACAGTAAGTCTTACATAACCTAACTTATGTGCTAATCTGACAGATTGTATGACTATGCTAAAATCCTTAACCAGAAGTTTAGGGCTGAATTCTCGAAAGCATTTCTTTCAACATATTTTTTGGTTAGTTCCTTATTTCTTGATTAAAAACAACTATTTATTAGTGTACAAAATTCAGGCTGCTTTCTATTTTTATTTCTATTGAGTGTATTTTTTTATATTCTTTTTATATTTCCAATGTTCAGCTATTTGCCATTTAGAATTATTGTTAAATTGACAATAAATTTCAATTTAACAAAATTATTAATATTTAAAATATTTTTTCCTTTTAGTATAAGAGGGAAGTAAGTTTTTCGTCATGTTTTTACATTTTTGTCGTGACGGTTTTCCATGATTTCGACGACGCGTCTGTATATATCGATCGCCAAAATTCAGACTGCATACTGTCGCCGGCTGCGGCTGATTGATATACAAACTTGACAAAGTGTGATGTTCCGTATCAGTGTAATGGTGCGACAACGGTATCTCACTATTGTTACCGCGTCGCATCCCCGGTGATGTAAGAGAGTCTTTATTTTGTGCCATGTGTGACTTTAACTCATCGGAAAATGTTGTTCAAGAAATATTCTTCAAGTTATACTTATGTGAGGAACATTCTTCGATAGGGGCTATAATGTTAAGTTCTATAGTTATGGGAAGGTGGTCACTGCCTAATTTATTGACACCTACCTCCCAAGAGGCTCTCGGGTAAAGGTTAGCAGAAACAAAGGAAAGATCAATTGCCGAATCTGTCTGACCGGAGTAACCCACACGCGTTTTCGACCATCGTTAAGCAAAATTAATTCTGTATCGTCTAAGATATAGCAGAGAATCCGTCCGTTAGGACAAGATGTAGCGCTACCCCAGGATGTATTGTGGCAATTAAAATCACCACCTATGAAAACTGAGGGATAATCGGAATTCGTGATAGAATAGAATAAATTCTTCCATAAATTTGCAGGGACATTCTGATTTCTAGGAACTATGTACTGAAACAATTAAAAATTTTCCTTCGGTCGAATTAATCGAAATTGATAATGTTTCTAGAACATTTTCAATAGATGGTATTGTCTTTACTATAGAAAAAGCGAGATTTTTCCTTATGGCAGTGATGAGACCACCGCCTTTGTTAACTGCTCCTTCTGCTTTGATAATATTGAATTGTTTGAGGCAGCGAAGGTTGTCCCTTTTATTTGGTTTTAAAAGGGTTTCACTTAAAACAAGGACGTTGGAATTGTAGGATAGTTTATTTGTGTCATGTGTTTTCATAGAAACACCATGGCAGTTCCATTGTATGATGAAAAAAAATGGGTACATTTTTTTCTTGATTTTTTAAAAGACTATTAATATTGTTTACAAACATGTTAACATTTTTTATTCACAACACAACACATAGTTTTATTATTTTATATATCGCTTAGAAACGATATATGAAAAATATTCGCTCGCATGAGGGATCGAACACCCCCGACGCATACCCGACACCCCTATAAACGCACTTATTTACACCGCAAGGCCAACGAAGGTTGGAAGGGATCCTGCTTAATCTAATATATCAACGCCAGAGCCGTATAAACTGTCACTCAACATTGATTCAGCATGGGTCGCGGAAACCGAATATGACCATGAAAAATTTTTTTTCATTGCCCATTTTTCCGCTACCACCCTCTTACACCTGCTGTCGGTGGTTGGAGTTTCAGTTTAAATAAAAGTCGAATGTCTATTCCTATGTTTGTTAGGTCGTTGAAACCAAAAAAGACTACCAAAAATGGTATAAAGACTGCTTCAATGCATGGTTACCCGCGCTGTGCGTTCAAAGTTCAATTAAGCTTCAACTCATAGTTAGCATTGGTCTTTCTCACATTGGCCCAAAATGTGCTAAATTATATGTATTTATATTAATAAAAATAATAAATATACATTATTTAAATAAATAAATTTATATTCTCAATATTCTCTTGAAAAAATTAAATTACAGTAATTTTTTTGGGAATTGTACCCCAACTTAAATTCTCGAGAATTTAAGAACACTAATCAGCAGTATCTTTTTCAGTGCACGCATGTGGTAATACCCAACAATCCCGTGGCTGCACTGGATTTCACCATGCTTCTAACACTTTTCTAACCTGTCAAACGAGGCAGTATCGTTATAAGTAAAACCTTCTTTCCGCATATACTTTCCCCTTAAGGTCTTTTATATATATATATATATATATATATATATATATATATGGGTCAGTCCATTATATTTCACCTAAAGCCGTTGCGGCCTATTTTTAAAAAAATCTGATAATTAGTAAAAATGATGTTTAATATCCATAGAATTCATTTTTGAGAATTTTTTTATACAATTTTTTGAATTAAACTTAGAATTTTAATTTTTAAGTTGAGTTTCACAGAAAAAAGGTTAGATTGACAGTTATGAAAATTTAACCACTTCACTGGCAGGGCGTTCCAAATGGCGTTCCACGCGCCGAGGCCCAGACTGGCAAAAACACCGAAATGGCGTTCCTAAAAAACTCTTTTTTTTAAAGAGTGTACACCACATTTAACTATTGTAAAGCAATATTTCTATAATTTAGACATCAGGGAACAAGATTATCACAACAAAAATTTTAGTTTTTGTGATTTTCAACGTTTTTCCGAACGTTCAAATCGGCTATTTTTAATAATTTTCAACAAATGGCGTTCCACTTTTTTTCAATTTTTACACTATAAAACATGTATTTTTATTAAAAAAAGATATTTATATTACAATTTTATAATATAATAATATAATTATTAATAATATATATAAATATAACATATATAAATAACTATTATTTATTATTATGAATGGTAATATTATACGTATATGTTTTTGCCAGTCTGGGCCTCGGCGCGTGGAACGCCATTTGGAACGCCCTGCCAGTGAAGTGGTTAATAAAAAAGCATGAAAATAATTTAGATAATAAAAATTTCTTGATTGATATTTGTTAAAAATGGGCTTATTTACTTGAATAAATAGATTATTATGCAAACATACCTAAAATAATAGATAAAAATTGATTTTAAAATTTACCTATGAAATGTCAAAAGTCACTGCATTTTATTTACATTTTTCTAAAAAGTTTATAAATATTAACAAAATTTAATCTTACATAATGTAAAGTACTTTCAATGTACTTTCATATTATGTGCTAACTTTTTAATTTTATAATAAAGAAATATGAAAAATTTTACCTTTAATATTGAGTGTTTCATGAGTTTCAGAGATTTTAATCACTTATTTCTTCTCAGGTGCAAGACGAAAAAATCCATTTTTTGTCTTAATATTTAAGTTTCACCTTCTTTTCCATTCTATTAAATTTTGGTGATGGATATTAAGCTACTTTTCAGTTTAAATTTAGTTTAAAAAATCTGCTTCCAAAAGCGAGTTTGTTGGTTAAATAGCAGGTAATTTTATAAAACTGAAGTTGGCTATCACAATAGTCTTGCAAAAATCTACTTGTATTTAACCAAAAAAATGCGTTTTTTCAGCAGATTTTTTAAACTAAATTTAAACTGAAAAGTAGCTTAATATCCATCACCAAAATTTAATAGAATGGAAAAGAAGGTGAAACTTAAATATTAAGACAAAAAATGGATTTTTTCGTCTTGCACCTGAGAAGAAATAAGTGATTAAAATCTCTGAAACTCTTGAAACACTCAATATTAAAGGTAAAATTTTTCATATTTCTTTATTATAAAATTAAAAAGTTAGCACATAATATGAAAGTACATTGAAAGTACTTTACATTATGTAGCATTAAATTTTCTTAATAAAATAGAAGCTTTAGTTCATAATTGTAAAAAAACGAAACTGTATGTATATATTTGTGTATTAAATATTAGTTTTTGAAAAAAATCTATAAACAATTTATGTTTATATTTATAAAAATGTTCCCACCCATTAATCATGTTTTACATGCAAAAAATGCAACTATGGTAGCGAATATCTCTGATTCCGTGAAGTGAAAATTCTTCAAATTTTGCAAATATTTCAAGAATGATAATAAGAACGTATGAACTAATTTTTAACAAAATCTATAGAAAAGCATTTAGGGGATGTGATACCTTAAGTGGGTACACGGAAACATATTTCACGGTGCGGACGAGCAATATAGGAAATATAATTAATATAAAGAACGACACAAGCCAATTCAGTGATAGTGAGTTTGGGTTGAGTGCAATTTTTCTGTCATATTGGAAATATATGGAAACTTTAACCAAGAAATATTTCTGACATTATAAATATTAAATTTTATTTAAATTTTCCCAGAATTTTTCACGAAACAATTGCCAACTCATTAGTAAAACCCTTCACTAAACGTGAAGCAGAAACCGACAATATCGACCAAGTTTCAAATTCTAGAAGAAGTAACGATATCTAAATCTAAACATAACCGTCAAAACAATAATAATTGAAAAACAAATTTAAAGCTATTTAAAATTACTAATGAGTTGACAATTTTTTCGTGAAAAATTTAGGGAAAATTTAAATAATTTGTAGCAGAAGAATGCTAACCATCTTGACTATTGAGTCGATGACACAGAAAAAAACTGAACTCAAAATGAGTCAGAAAAGTGACTCATTATGAGGTGCAACAAAAATGAAACTCGTAGATGGTGCCACGTTCTATGTTATTTAACATAGACTCATTATGAGTTGCAACAAAACTGAGTCCAATTTTTTTCTGTGAAGGCTATGAGAATTTGTTGGATGTGGACCTCTGTAGCTCAGTGGAAGAGCAATCAACCGGCAATTGATAGGTCCTAGGTTTCGAGCCTCAGCAGAGTTAGTCCGCCATTTTTTCATAGCTTTAAATTGGTTTTTCAATCAAATTTTATGTTTTCAGTTTTAAAACGGTATTAATTTCAATAATTTACTTTTAAATGGTTGTAATTTGAAACATATAATTGAAAAAAAATAAATGCGTGTCCCTTTTTCCATACTTATCAGGCTATACCCTTTAACGTGAAATTGCCCATATGTATATTACTGTCCCTCACATACACACTAAAAAAAGTTTTACTTTCAACCTTATTTCGAGGCTGACTTTTTTTCCTGTGTATATATGGCTGTTCTATACTGCGTATTTCTGAAACAGCAATACTGCACGGCTGTTTCATGTCCACCAATATAATATGTGAGATTTGGATATATTTAGGGCTGTAACAAAAATTTATTTTTTCAGTGTATAAATGATAATTATAGTCAAACTTAAAAATGAGACTTGTTTCTGTCATTTGCACTGATAAAAATCTAATATAACGTCACACAAAAACATACATATCTACATTTCAAGAAAGTGGTTTGAAAATAAGACCAGAAGCATCGATTGAGGTGAGGTCTTTATATGGGATGAGTATTCACCCCCCCCCCTGTGCAATTTATCATACACACCGAAATAGGAAGACTCGACTCCCTACGCTATTACCTGATTGTGCTTTTCCTCGATGGTGCTCTATCGTCGTCATAGTACCGTTCAAGTTCCGCATCTGCAGTCACATCCACCTTTAACCACTTTGGCGGCATGGCGCACAGTGGGAATATTTGCGATTTTTTGTGACAAAATTGTACAACTATTGATAGAAGTGTCCTATTTTAACAAATCAAAAACTATAATAAATTTCATTATCTGTAGAATAAAGGAAAACTATAGAGAAAGCCATTAATACTTTCCTAACCTATTATTAACGTACGCAAAGTTGAGTGTTTAAGGTTGAAATAATTATTTTCGCATATCCCGCTGGGATTAACGATAAATATAAGTGCCCTGACCCTGGCAAAAGTGATTTACCATATGTCTCACCACGTGGGTATACATTTGGGAAACATTTAGTAAACGGCTTTATAAGGCTGTTAATAGATAGAATTTGATGAAAAAAATTATTAGAAATTGAAAAGGAACAATCAGGATGAAATTGATTTATTTTTTAGGATAAACTAACGTTAAATTAATGAGACATTAATGTTTAAAGTAGGAAATGTCAGTTTTAGTGTAGGATGTATGTGTGTGTAAGATCAATATTGGAATAAACTGTTGATATGTCGCCGCGCATTTTGCGCGAAAGATGGCTGAGGTGACATTTGTCCATGGCTGTATATTACATGGTCCTTCATAAAGAAAGCTATTTTTTTATTTGTTAGTTAAGTTACACAAAATGAAAAAATAAATTATATTTGAAAAACAAAACATATAATTTCAACCCTCAAAAGAAATAATTATTTTCAAATATAAATTTTTTTTCCATTTTGTGTAACTTGACCAACAATTAAAAAAAAAAGCTTTCTTAATGAAGGAGGAGTTTAAACTTTATTTTTATTGGTCTAAAACATCCATTATTTACATCCATTATTCTTTTTGGGGGTTGTAATTATGTGTTTTATTTTTCAAATTTAACTTTGTTTCTTCATTTTGTTTAAATCAACCAACAAATAGAAAAATGATTTTAAAAGTAGGAGAATTTGTTTTTTTTAATGGTCTAAAATATCCATTTTTCTTTTGAGGGTTGGAATTATATGTTTTATTTTTCAAATATAAATTTTTTTTCCATTTTGTGTATCTTGAGCAACAAATAAAAAAATAGCTTTCTTAATGAAGGAGAAGTTTGAACTTTATTTTTATTGGTCTAAAACATCCATTATTTCTTTTGAGGGTTGAAATTATATGTATTGTTTTTCAAATATAATTTATTTTTTCATTTTGTGTAACTTAACTAACAAATAAAAAAATAGCTTTCTTTATGAAGGACCATGTAATATACAGCCATGGACAAATGTCACCCCCGCCATCTGTCGCGCAAATTGCGCGGCGACATATCAACAGTTTATTCCAATATCGACCTTACACACACATACATCCTACACTAAAACTGACATTTCCTACTTTAAACATTAATTTTTCATTAATTTGACGTTAATTTATCCTAAAAAATATATTAATTTCATGCTGATTGTTCCTTTTCAATTTCCAATAATTTTTTTCATCAAATTCTATCTATTAACAGACTTATAAAGCCGTTTACTAAATGTTTCCCAAATGTATAGCCACGGGGGAGACATATGGTAAATCACTTTTGCCAGGGGAGGAATAAAATCCAAGATTTTATAATGACAAGTGTGAATTGAGTGTGAATTGATTTTCAAAATTCAAAATGGCGAAACTAATATGGCGGATGAATCTTTAATAATTGATCCAATTGGTGCGTTGAAGAAGCTTGTAAACTAGCGCGTAAAACTTTTCGCTTGAAAGCTGCACCAATACCGTCACATGCTCCCTTGCCATGTGCAGTTGCATGAAAGTGTCATTCTGCTGGAATATCGAAATCTTTTACATGGTGCATTAAATTACAAACTTGGAAACGGTTTTTATAATGTTGTTTTGCACCGTCGGTGAAGTAAATTAATTAATTACGAGAGGGAAGGGGAGTTTTAGCTTCACCTACTTCTAAAAGTGGTAGAAACTTACCTTCTGAGACCGTCAAGAACAATAAGTCTGCCATGTTGCATCCGCCATGTTGCATTTATGAAATCTGGCTTCACATTCGTGTTCAGAGACCTTAAATGTAAATGTAAAAACTTACTATATTTTCTATTTAGTGGTTATTGATTCTCAAATAACAATACTTGATGATTTTTTGAATCATTAAGTATTACAAAATAGCAAAAGTAATAAATGGAAGATCTGAACATTTGTCTATTGTAGTAAAACATGCTGTCTCAGTTAAAACAGAAAAAAGTTTTTTAAATACAGTTTTTATAAAGATATAAAATTAACACAAAAATCGTATCAAAATAGTTGCGAAGCAATGTTTTGATAAGCTTTTTGTCTAAATTTGATAACCTTAAGAATATTTATGTAACTGTACAGAAACAAAAAATGGAATTAATAACTAACAAAAAAAATGTGTTTTGATTCTCTTAGCAAGCAATTAAAATTTAAGACACTATAAAAAAATATTAACAATAAAATGATAAGTAAAAATATAGAACTAATTTAAAAAAAGAAAACAAAAACAGAGGATGTTAAAATCGACGGATGTTTTAGGTGAGGAAAATTGATTTTCATAAAGAAATTTCTTAATCGTTTTCTCGTTTTTCCTTCCCTTCTTGAAAATTCATGTGTGCTGCAACCGAGGATAAGCAGAAACGAGAGAAGATAAAAATAATAAATCATCGTGGCGATCCCTTCCCTCAACATAAAACCGCGCAAGCGAGGCATGCATTTGTCGATTTCTCCTCTTGGTTTTTTATCGTCGTGGCCTGATGCGGAAATAGGCACAAAGATAGAAGTTCGTCCTCGTCGAGTTCGAGGCTTCGCTTCGCTCGCTTGTTTCTGTGTATATAGAAAGAGAGAGAGAGCGATGGAGGCAAACACATATTGTCTGACGAACAGCAACCAATGTGTGCATATCATCCCGAAAAGGAACGAGAAGCGAGGAAAGAATCTTATCTTCAAGTCAAGGGAGAAGACCGATTAATAACAAAATAGTTATGAGAAAAAAGAGAGAGAAGCGAGCGATGTTTCTATGTGATTTTTCATTGGCAGTAGAATAGACAACCTGTCTCTTAAGTATAAGACATGTACCGGCATTCGTCCGCTCTAGCAACCGCGGCGGGCCAAATATTCTTTCAAAGACGACTCGCTTCAGGGGACCGGCGTTCTACTGGCATTCGCCCGTCTAGCCAGACTAAATTATATTTTCTATTGAAAAATAGAATAAAAAAATATTTAATTAACTATGCATGGTGCATGTTAATTAATATTTATTTATAGATCATTTCAAGCATTTTTAACATATTCTACATTTTTTTACACATTAAAATTCTAAACGCTCGCAAGTGGGATACGAAGCCCAAACTATTCCTAATCTAAGCACCGAAGTCTAATACGCTAACCACTACGCTATTTGCTCGCTTGCGGATCTGATCATAATAATGTCGATATGCAATACCGCTACGAAGCAAACAATAAATAATAATTTTACAAATACTTTGGAATATTTTAGCATTTTATAAATATTATGTAAATAAATCTAGTGTTTTAATACAATATTTTGAAATTTTAATTTTTTCAATTATTCTATTATTATTATGTTTATTTATTATTTTTATTATTAATTTTTTATATTTAGAAATAATTAGTTGTATACTTTATTTATAATTATTAAAGAAATTTGAATACAACAAAAAAATTTAATTCTTTAATTTATTTGTTAATTAATAAATAAAAAATATAATTATAACCTATTTTTCAAATTCATTAATTTTTACAATTAAATTCTATATTCTTATGTATTGTTAATTCTTTTTTAATATTTAAACTTTAAACAATTCTCCTACAAAAATGTTTTACAACATAATAGATTTAAAATTTTTATTACTATGATTATTCCTTTTTAATTTATTAATTTTTATTGAAAACAATAAAACTATTGCTAAATTTTTACATTGTAAAAAATCTATTTCTGAAGATTCTAAATAATGTGTTAATTAAAAAAAATAATTATCCTGGAAAACATTAAATTGTTTAAAAAAACAATGACAATAACCATATTCTTAGTATATTATTATTAATTGAAATCTTAATAATAACATTATAAATGATATTAGTTCTTAGTCGGTAGAATGCCTGTACCGCTCGGGTTGTCAGACGGACGAATGCCAGTACAACGCCGGTTGTTCGGCGGCATGAAATCTGTACCGAGCCGGATGCACAGCCATTAAATCAACACAGTATAGGGGAGACTGGGGTAATCCCACGCACAGGGTAAACCAGCTCACTAGCGATTTGACGCTATAAACTCAACTTAAGATGGAGATATTTGTACTGTGAATAGTACTTAACATACAACTCCTGAATGTAAACGAACTTTCGTTTTGTTTCATGAATTCGTCATAGAATCAGAGACGGTCAATTGTTTTTAGAAGTGCAAAAAAGAAAAAATGGTCTTCGGATTTTTAAGTTTTTCGATTATTATTTTTGAGACTTAATTTGTTCGACAAATTGTTTTTGATGCTATTGGATGTCCTTTTTCGAAATATATATGTAGTTTTGTTTGATTTCAAAAAGATTTATTTAAATATATTCTGAAATGTGAGAAACACATTCGGGGTAAAGTCGCTCACATGAAGTCGGTGTAAAGCCGCTCCCTTATTAAACTTGTGTAGGAAGCCGAATCAGTATTAACAGTATTTGCGTTTTTTTGGCGATCTTAAAATTTTTAATATTAAAAATATTTATTAAAAGAGAAATAATATTCATTTCCTAACAATGTTATTGAATTATTTGGTAATTAGTTGAATATTTAACATTTTGAATGTCCCGCATTATTCGCGATTTGTGGCGACTTTTTTTAATAGATGGCGCCGAACTATCAATATTTCTTGTCATTATTAGTGATTATTAGGTTATAACGGTTATAACAAACAACGCAAACAAATAATCAAAATTTGTCGCTGTCTTTTCCGGCTAAAAAAAAGACATAAATCTAGTTTGTTCTCTTCGTTCAGTTCACGTTTTATCATTGTTTATTTTTAAAATTTTTAATTTCATTTGTTTTATTTTATGAATAATAAAATATATAACTTGTTACATCCATAAATGTATCTACATTTTAATTTTCTCTTAATAAAATATTATTTAAATTCACAGTTGCAATTCATGAAACCTATACTTACTATTTAATAAACCAATATTTATTGTTTATAGAACTCATAATTTATCATTAATATGGAAATAAGGAGAAATTCAATATATACAAAACAAAACTGTCGGGATTACCTTAAATTCTTTAAAAAATAAAGTGATCGGGTTACCCCGAGGGGTGAGCGGATTTACCCTGGAAAATTGTGATTTTGAAATTTGGTATATGTGTATTAAAAATTTTCCCTAAGTAAAACTAAAACAGATGAATAAAAAATTATTTTTTATTTTATTAGTAGAAATCATAAGCTTTTAAATTATATAAATTAACTTGGATTAAGAGAATAATTTCCTAGGTTTTTACCATTCTGAAAAAAAGTGAGCGGGTTTACCCCAGTCTCGCCTACATTTTGATCCGGCGGTCGGATCCGTCTTTGTACCGCGCCAGCAGACATTAACATCCGATTTGGTACAGACAGTCTGTACCGGCATTGACTGCCTGGGATATTGCAGTTTTCATTTGTTTAAATAATTATTAATTGTTTTTTATTAATATAACTCTTGACACAAAATACTTAAAAAATTGTAGTTTTTTTCTAATTTTGCAATTAACTAATACGAACGACATGAAATAATAATTATTTATGATTTATGAATACGACCAAGACTATTATAGTACTCCCCAGGCGGAAAAGTCGGACGAATGCCGGATCATCCAACCGTCAAGGATCCGCGCCGATTGATTTGGAGAGTTAATGCCGGTACAGGCAGTCTGTACCGATTCGGGTGTTAATGTCTGCTGGCGCGGTACAAAGACGGATCCGACCGCCGTATCAAAATTTATACTGTGTTGTAATGGCTGTGCGCCTGGTTCGGTACAGATTTCATGCCGCCGAACAACCGGCGTTGTACTGGCATTCGTCCGTCTGACAACCCGAGCGGTACAAACATTCTACCGACTGCGGACTAATATCATTTATGTTCTTATTATTAAGATTTCAATTAATAATAATATGCTAAGAACATGGCTATCGTCATTGTTTTTCTAAAACAATTTAATGTTTTCTAAAATAATTTTTTTTAATTAACACCTTATTCAGAATTTTCAGAAATAGAGTTTTTGCAATGCAAAAATTTAGCTATAGTCTTATTGTTTCAATAAAAATTAATAAAATAATAATTATAGTAATAAAAATTTTTAATCTATTATGTTGTAAAAAATTTTTGTAGGAGAATTGTTTAAAGTTTAAATATTAAAAAAAGAATTAACAATACAATAGAATATAAAATTTAATTTTAAAAATTAATGAATTTGAAAAATAGATTTTAATTTTATATTTTAATTAACAAATAAATTAAAGAATTAAATTTCTTTGTTATAATCAAATTTTTTAAATATTTATAAATAAAGTATACAGATAATTATTTATAAATATAAAAAAATGAATAATAAAAATAATAAATAAATATAATAATAATAATAATAGAATAATTAAAAAAATAAAAATTTTAAAATATTGTTTTAAAACACTAGATTTATTTACATAATATTCATAAAATGCTAAAATATTCCAAAGCATTTGTAAAATTATTATTTATTGTTTGCTTCGTAGCGGTATTACATATCGACATTATTATGCTCAGATCCGCATGCGAGCGAATAGCGTAGTGGTTAGCGTGTTAGACTTCGGTGCTTCGATTAGGAATAGCTTGGGCTTCGTATCCCACTTGCGAGCGTTTAGAATTTTAATGTGTAAAAAAAATGTACAATGTGTTAAAAATGCTGGAAATGATCTATAAATAAATATTAATTAACATGCACCATGCATAGTTAATTAAATATTTTTTTATTTTATTTTTCAATAGAAAGTATAATTTATTCTGGCTAGACGGGCGAATGCCAGTAGAACGCCGGTCCGCTGAAGCGAGTCGTCTTTGAAAGAATATTTGGCCCGCCGCGGTTGCTAGAGCGGACGAATGCCGGTACAACGCCGGTTGTTCGGCGGCATCAAATTTGTACCGAGCCGGACGCGCAGCCACTACAACACATTGTCATGTTCCAGTAGAAAGCCTGCACCGATCCGGTTGTCTCGCGGACGAATGTCAGTACAGTCTTACCGACGTCTGTACAGGCGCGGTACGATGCCAGTGGTCAAACATAAGAATTTTGCTACATTCAAAGTAAATTTCCCTAATTTTTTACTAATATGTTCTTTAAATGTAGTAAAATTTACTCCGAAAGTAGTAAAAGTTCCTAAAAATGTTTTACTATAAAAGTAGTAAAAGTTACTTAATATTTTTCTCCGTGTAAAATTTCCATTTAGCCTTATTTACATTTAGAAGAATTACCATTTGGTAAAATTTACATTTAACAAAATTAAGAGAAAGAAATGGGGGTGAAAAAGACAGACAGAGAGAGTTAATTTGTCGTTTTTCATGCGGTCGTCGATTCCATCCGCTTAAGGTAACGAAGGAAACAGGTGTGAAAGGTCAGGAGCCGACACATTAGCACACATAACGGCTTGTCTAAATGGCGATAAGTCGATAGCAAAAGGGTATGACGATAGAAGGAGGAGGGTAACTAGTTCGTTCCTAACTAACGACTCAATGAAAAGCTCATTCTCCCCGGGGAACGAAAGATAGTAAAGGATATTAGGGTCTGTAACTTGTGTTAAATTGTAGAACCCTTGATAACTAAGAAATTACATTGAATATGTACCAATTCCTCTTCAATTCCCTCGATTTTCCTATTTTCTCAATATCTTCAATCCAATGCTTTGGAAATTTTTCTTTTTTATCTTTTTTTGTTACTTAGTTTGCAAAATTTTTATTTGTCTTTTTAGGGCACACTGAAAAAAAAGTGCTGTTGAATCAAATAGCTCCATGCTATTGAATTTCCCGTTATTAATTCAATGACACATTTATTAATCGAACAGCATATTGCTTAAAACGAAAAAATGAAACTGTTTAAATTAAAAGTACGGTACTGTTAAATTAATGATATTCTACAAATTGTTTCTATAGTTCATCTATACACGGAGAAAAAAATGCTGTTGAATCAATGACATATGAGTTTGATTCATTGAATAGTGTCATAACGGGCTGCCAAACGTATATGCTGTTGTTTTGAAAGCACCGATTCTAATGATTCGATAGTATCACTTTCATTGAAACAAAAGCATATTTCTCAAATTGACAGCATACTATGTTAATTTGAAGGTATTCCTTTTGAATCAATGATCAAAATTTTTTAATTTAACAGTATATGCTTTTGAGTCAATGACTATAGTTTTTAAATTTAAAAGCATCATTTTTATGAATCAAAAATTTGTACTTTTAATTTTTTCAGTTGTTGCTATCGATTGAATAACACCATACTGTTAAGTCAATTCTTTTATGTGGTTAAAGATATACCAACGATAAATTGAAAAAATGAAATTTTTGTTCACATATTTTTTATATACTATAATTAATTCTCACACATTAAACACAACACTTCTTATATACATCTTTTTTTCAATTTTACACACTAACATACATATCTTTATTACTTTTTTCATTTTTTCCAACGACAAACACACATACATACACATTCAAACATACTTTATATTTTTTTGAGTCTGAAAAATACGCTGTTCCCAATCGGTCACCCATCCATGTAGTAACCCCGACCAAACGTGCTTAACTTTCGTGATGGACGAGAACTGCCGCGCTGCAATGTAATACATTCGCTTCTTACATTGAGCAGTTACTTTGTAGTTAAATACCGTGCGCGAGATTTTTCTCGTGAATAAGGGAATTTATATTTTACTATAGTCCTTAATTCTTTAAAACAATTTAAATAACAGTTTTTTATATAAGAATCTCAAAAACGACAGGTTTAATAAACATATAAATAAGTGTGGATAAGTATTTCAATAAATTTAGTACCTGTCAATGTCTCAAACAAATAGTGTCCTTATTTTTATAGCATATGCTATAGGCAGTCCGCTATAGCACCACTCATTGAAACGAAAGCATATGAGGAGTTTCATATGAGATTGAGGGGTCAACTCTCGGATTTTTTTCAAATTTCATTTTTCAATAGAGTTTGTTAGCCTATTTAATTATCCCAAATATTAATTAAAAATATTTAATATTTTGCTGGATATTTGCATTAACAAATTAATGCAATATTTTTTTTAAACTTGAATAACTTTTTTATTTTTACTTATAGAAAAAAGTTGTCTGAATGTTTTTTGTTTAGAATGAATCAAATTTTTTGAAAAAAAAATTAATTAAATAAAAATTAACTTTTTTAATAAATGTATTTAAAAAATAAATTTGTTTTTTAATATTTAAACCTGTTATCGGCCTTCAATCAAGCTGAAAAAAAAGATAAATATTGCTTACTATACTACAAAATAACATGCCAAATTTGGCGAACACGTTATTTTTTGTTTTTGAGAAAAAAATTTTCAAAAATTGAAGTGCAGGTAGCGAGCCCACTTAGCTGACGCGACAATGGGAAATTTTCGTCTCAGGAGTCATTGTCGCGTCAGCTAAGTCGGCTCGCTACCTGCACTTCAATTTTTAAAAATTTTTTTCTCCAAAACAAAAAATAACGTGTTCGCCAAATTTGGCATGTTATTTTGTAGTATAGTAAGCAATATTTATCTTTTTTTTCAGCTTGATTGTAGGCCGATAACAGGTTTACATATTAAAAAACAAATTTATTTTTTAAATAAATTTATTAAAAAAGTTAATTTTTATTTAATTAATTTTTTTTTCAAAATATTTGATTCATTATAAACAAAAAACATTCAGACAACTTTTTTCTATAAGCAAAAATAAAAAAGTTTATAACGTGACAATGACGCCTGAGACGAAAATTTCCCATTGTCGCGTCAGCTAAGTCGGCTCGCTACCTGCACTTCAATTTTTGAAAATTTTTTTCTCCAAAACAAAAAATAACGTGTTCGCCAAATTTGGCATGTTATTTTGTAGTATAGTAAGCAATATTTATCTTTTTTTTCAGCTTGATTGTAGGCCGATAACAGGTTTAAATATTAAAAAACAAATTTATTTTTTAAATAAATTTATTAAAAAAGTTAATTTTTATTTAATTAATTTTTTTTTCAAAAAATTTGATTCATTCTAAACAAAAAACATTCAGACAACTTTTTTCTATAAGTAAAAATAAAAAAGTTATTCAAGTTTAAAAAAAATATTGCATTAATTTGTTAATGCAAATATCTAGCAAAATATTAAATATTTTTAATTAATATTTGGGATAATTAAATAGGCTAACAAACTCTATTGAAAAATGAAATTTGAAAAAAATCCGAGAGTTGACCCCTCAATCTCATATGAAACTCCTCATATGCTTTCATTTTCAAAAGCGCGCTTCTTTGGAGCAAACAACTTTTCATTTGATTCAAATTTACACGCATTTTCTTCAAATTTATCTATTAGATGCTTCAAATGAATAATGTCAAAGAAGCAATAAATTATTCTGTTGCTATATATAGATGAACTATAGAAACAATTTGTAGAATATCATTAATTTAACAGTACCGTACTTTTAATTTAAACAGTTTCATTTTTTCATTTTAAGCAATATGCTGTTCGATTAATAAATGTGTTATTGAATCAATAACGGGAAATTCAATAGCATGGAGCTATTTGATTCAACAGCACTTTTTTTTCAGTGTATATATAGCAACAGAATAATTTATTGCTTCTTTGACATTATTCATTTGAATCATCTAATAGATAAATTTGAAGAAAATGCGTGTAAATTTGAATCAAATGAAAAGTTGTTTGCTTCAAAGCAGCGCGCTCTTGAAAATGAAAGCATATGCTTTCGTTTCAATGAGTGGTGCTATAGCGGACTGCCTATAGCATATGCTATAAAAATAAGGACACTATGTATTTGATACATTGACAGGTGCTAAATTTATTGAAATACTTAACCGCACATATTTATATGTTTATTAAACCTGTCGTTTTTTAAATTCTTATATAAAAAAGTATTATTTAAATTGTTTTAAAGAATTAATGACTAGTTAAATATAAATTCCTTATATAAATTCCCTTATACATGAGAAAAATGTCGCGCACGGTATTTAACTACAAAGTAACTGCTCAATGTAAGAAGCGAATGTATTACATTGCAGCGCGGCAGTTCTCGTCCATCACGAAAGTTAAGCACGTTTGGTCGCGGTTACTACATGGATGGGTGACCGATTAGGAACAGCGTATTTTTCAGACTCAAAAAAATATAAAGTGTGTTTGAATGTGTATGTATGTGTGTTTGTCGTTGGAAAAAATGAAAAAAGTAATAAAGATATGTATGTTAGTGTGTAAAATTGAAAAAAAGATGTATATAAGAAGTGTTGTGTTTAATGTGTGAGAATTAATTATAGTATATAAAAAATATGTGAACAAAAATTTCATTTTTTCAATTTATCGTTGGTATATCTTTAACCACATTAAAGAATTGACTTAACAGTATGGTGTTATTCAATCGATAGCAACAACTGAAAAAATTAAAAGTACAAATTGTTGCTTCATAAAAATGATGCTTTTAAATTTAAAAACTTTAGTCATTGACTCAAAAGCATATACTGTTAAATTAAAAAAATTTGATCGTTGATTCAAAAGGAATACCTTCAAATTAACATAGTATGCTGTCAATTTGAGAAATATGCTTTTGTTTCAATGAAAGTGATACTATCGAATCATTAGAATCGCTGCTTTCAAAACAACAGCATATACGTTTGGCAGCCCGTTATGACATTATTCAATGAATCAAACTCATATGTCATTGATTCAACAGCATTTTTTTCTCCGTGTATTTATGGTACTGCCATAAATATAGCCAATTCTGACATATTATATTGGTAGATATGATACTGCCATACAGTATTGCTGTTTTAGGCATACGCAGTGTAGAATAGCAATATGTATTTGAGAGACAATAATATGTATGCGGAGAACACGAATACTGTATTTTAAGAACAGCAATACGGTATTGCTGTTTCAGCTATACATCCTAACCATACTTGTATGTCAAAATTAACATTATCATTTTTTTCAGTGCATATTTAATGTTTTTTACTAGTAGCTGACTAATAACAAAAATACCGTTTATTTGAAACATTAAAAAGTATAAAGCAGTCTTTATACCATTGTCATTTAATATTGATTCAGCATGGGACACCAATGTTCGTCCCATGCTCGATTCAAGACTCGGTCAATCTTCGTGAGTGAAGCTTGAACATCTAATCTTAATTCAAGCTTAAATCAATCATGAGAAAATATTCAGATTATTTATTACCGAGTGCTCTTAATATTAAATGTAAATGTTTATAAATTATTTAATACTATAATACATTCTACACGGAAAAACTTTTTTCAAGAGTCATTACTAAACTTATTCAAGAACTCAGGATATGGAAATAATACAAGAAATGTTACAAAACCATAGATTGAAACATTATTTTAAGCTGTTCGGGGATAAATGTAGTAAATTTCTGGACTACTTGTTGAATTTTCTTGAAAAAGTCCTGAACTG
The DNA here is from genome assembly GCA_032872475.1 of Leptopilina myrica (nomen nudum). Taxonomy (NCBI): domain Eukaryota; kingdom Metazoa; phylum Arthropoda; class Insecta; order Hymenoptera; family Figitidae; genus Leptopilina; species Leptopilina myrica (nomen nudum). The sequence continues at coordinate 42,982,446 of CM065458.1, read as the reverse complement.
GTTTAAGAATAGAAAAATGTAAAATTAGCCAAAAAAATTTCGCGTTACGATACTTTAGTTTTAGATTGTTTTAAAGCGTTTAAAGCCAAGTGGCGCTGTATACCTATTGGTTACGCTACGTCTTCTTTCTTAAATAGTTCGAGACTTTTTCAGCGCGCAGTGACTGAAGAACTCAGTCGCAGCGTCAAGAACAATTATTTCCAAGCCATTAGAAAAACACCTGAAAATTATTTCCAAGCCATTAGAAAAACACCTGAAAATTCTTTAATGAATATTGAACTTTTCTAAAACAAGTTCTAAATGTTTCCCATATCCTTAGTTCTTGAATAAATTTAGTAATGACTCTTGAAAAAAGTTTTTCCGTGTATGATCATTTTTTATATTAATTTATTTAAAAATTATTATTAATTATTAAGCGTTGCCAACTCAACACAAACGTTAAACTCTTGAGTTGGCAATGCTGAGGTGCAAGGTATCAGGCGTTTGACAAAAAATAGTATTTTGATAATATTTACTAAACGCTTCATCCGAAGATTTACCGAGTCTTGAACCGAGCATGGGACGAACATTGGTGTCCCATGCTGAATCAATGTTGAGTGATACAGTAGATTAAGCAAGATCCCTTCCAACCTTCTTTGGACGTGCGGTTTAAATAGGTGCGTTTATAGGGGTGTCGCTATGCGTCGGGGTGTTTATACAATTTGAAATTATATTACGGGAGAGTGGGGCAAACCAGACCGGTGAGTAAACTGGACCCCTCTCAATATTCCCGAAATGGCGAAATTGGAAAAAGTGTTGTTTACAATTTTAAAACAACGATGTTTAGTATACCTTATTTTTTCAATCTGACAGTTTTAGCTTGTGTTTGTGCGACGAAGGGAGAAAAAGTTTTTGTTTAAGTTTTTTTCCACACTTTTACGAATTTTTTCTTAAGGAAATTCTGAGGAAATCGTATAATGTTTCCAAATATTAGGTCTTAGGTTTTGAAGGTACACACCTTAGGAATATTTACCACCAAAAACTTTGATGAATTTGCAAAGCGTTTCTTTTTGACAAACATTTATTCTCAAAATGGGCCTGTGAGGCAAACCGGACCGTTTTCGGTGGGGCAAACCGTCCATAGGATATTTCCATTCAATTAAAGTTTCATAAAAATTATTTTTAAATGAATTTTTTTTTCATTAAAATATTTACTTACAATGATAAATAATTGTCTTCCAATGAGAATTGGACCCTTTCATATTGTTTCTCTGATAATGACAAACATTTTTATTTTTTTATTTAAAAAAATATTTATTGAATTAAAATTCAATCCTGAATTATTATTTTCATTTCTACAACCATTGTTTACATGATTCTTTATGTTTTTTATTATTGTAGATTATGTAAATGCAATATTATAAATGAAAAACCAAACGGTCCGGTTTACCCCAGGGGGTGGGGCAACCGGACCGTTTGCAAATTTTTTTAAAGTTAACACAGCAACTAAACAATAAAAGATGAAGTATAGGTGTCTCTAGGAAAAAGTTGCGCAATTAGACGATCTTTCAAACAAGCCCTCGCAAAATGAAATCGGTTGATTCGTTTTAAAATTAATTGAAATCATAAAAATATATACTATTCTCAAATTGATAAGTGGTAGAAAAAATTTACATTTTTTAATCAAAATATGTTGCCTCATAAAATTTAAAAAAATTCACTGATTTATCTAAATTATAGAAAAGAAAAATAATTTAAATAAATCAGTAAATTTATTTTTAATTTTAAGAGGTAAAATATTCATAAGAATTATTATTTAAGTTATGTATAACATTTAATTTATATGATATATAAATAAATTCCTATAAAAATAAATATATTATTGTAGTATACATATTATATAAATATGTACATATTTATATGTATCTACAATTAAAAAAAAAAGTTACATACATTCAACAATTTATATAAGCATACCGTCTTTGTTTTTTATTTTTTAACCTTTAAATATACGGCACTGACTTTAGTAGCACCACCGCACACTGTGGAGTACTTAGAAATTAAAGCCAGCGTGCAGTTTGGCGTCCGCGGTTAGAAGCTTCTCTCCTTGTAACTTCCTGAAACTTCTCGGAAGTTGGCAAAGTAAGTTTCCTGGAAGTTACCAAGAAGTTTCCAAAAATTATTTAATATAATTCTATTCTTCCCTGAAAATTTATGTCTATTTTAATGACAATTTTATATCAAAAATATGTCAAGAATTGACAAACAATTTCTTCTGCTCCCAAAATGTAGGTCTTTTTTATCTTTACTTCAAAATTTCTCGAATAAACCCTCTTTAACCTGATCTTCCCTCAAAATTTAGGGCAATCCCCGTGTGGAAAAATTTTAGGGCGCTGACCAAGCGCTTAAGAGACCGCCTAACGTCTTTCTAGACCAAGGACAGACCGTCTTGTCGAGCGGCTGTTCAGAATTGAAACGAAACTTCCACGCTATCGTCTAGAATAGACCAGCGTTTCTGGTCTGATCAGCAGTGCTAGTAAATTCTAATCTACGTCTATTCAAAATTTCTTATTGTATGTTATGACAATTATTCTTAGAATGATAAGACTTAATTATATTTGAAATAATTTTAATGCCTTTTTTACATAAAAAGTATAAAAAAATATTTTAACTTTCTGTATTTTTCACATCAACTTTCTTTAAGCGTAAGTCTTTGTGCCCTTCCCAATCTTTTGCATTGGAGATAGTGGTCTTTTTGTAAAATAAAATTTACTGCAAATCAAAACAGCCGGATGAAACTAGCAGTTGTATTCAGCACCAATCATTAGGCGTCAACCACTAATTAATGAAATTAATAAATAGAAACTTACTATATTTGCTATTTAGTGGATATTGATTCTCAAACAACAGTACTCGATGGTTTTTTAAATTATTAAGTATTACTAAATTTGAAGGAGAGGCATATTGATAGATGACGCCTAAACATTGATGCTGAGTACGACTGCTAGCTTCAGCGGAGTAATCAAAACTTATAGAAACACATTAATATCTATTTTTTTCAGTGCACATTTAAAATCAATTTATACAGAAAACAACAATAACATAGCACATTATTATTCACATAAAACAGAAACCACAACGAATACTAAAAATCGCAAAGAAAATGTACCATATGCTGACTGATCTAACGACGCCATTAGGCGCCATGTTACTTAACAGCTGGGCACACATCGACGCATGCGCATATAACATCCTAGACCAATTCTAGACGGTCTTAATAACCCCGTAGGGGAGAGTGGGGCAAAATGGGGTACCTTTTTGTAATTGGCTGTTTACACAGAACCAAACGAATAAATCGATTCAACTAATCATCAGAATTCTTCTTTGTACTCTTAGGTTTGAGATAATTATGATAATAGCGGAGAAAAAAATTGTTGAAAGAACTTATATCCTATTTTCTGAGAAGGTGCAAAAACCCCATTTTGCCCCATGGGTGAGGCAAAATGGGGTGGTATCAAATTACCATACAAAACATGGAATATTTTTTCAAAATTTGTTAAATTCTTGTTGTAAGAGATTATAAATACAAACAAAAAGTAAGATTCTTTATTATTATGAAAAAAACAAGCAATATTTACTAGAAATTAACAGAAAAACATCGATAATGAAAAATATCGATAGTATAATACCCCGAAACAAAAATTTGACTTTTCTGCGGAAAGTTGTTAAATATGCATAATATAATGTTTTTAAGTAGTTCAATGAATATTAAATACCACCCGGCATGGCCCAACACATAGGTACCCCATTTTGCCCCGCACTGCATAGTACAACAAAATGTAATGTTTACAAATTGTTGTAAACAATTGAGGGGCTGGATGCTATAACGTGTTACGCGCCATTTACTTAACATGGCGCGTAACACATTATAGCATCCAGCCCCTCAATTTAACAATCTATCCTATTGGAAATTACTCTTGAATAAGTGCCGAAAAAGATCCTACAATTTTTTAAATTATATAAATTATCCCAAAAAGTTTCATAAGCACTTTAATTTCGAAAAAAATCGATATTTTTTTCGCTCAAAACTTTAAAGTTGTATAACTTTCAAACAAAAAAATTTTTCATATTGCCCTCATAATTAATAACATTTTCTTATAAAATTAATGATATATATCGAGGATAAAAAAATTAAATGTACCCATCATGGAGAAACAGAGGTACCCCATTTGACCCGCCTACCCCATTTTGCCCCACTCTCCCCTATTTCTGTGTATTAACTGTATTGGTATTTTAGTTTACCCCGTGATAAAAATATAATTAGGAAAACTAGTACCAAGCTAGCATTAACACAGTTTTACTAGAACTGCAGCGCGTTGCAAAATCTATATAAAAATTAAAAGCTTATCTAGGAAACTAGATAGAATCAAGACCGCACCAGTCTAGCATTACTATAAATAGCAACGCGAGGAAAAAACTAGACTGGCTTTAAATATATCTAGACTGCCGCGACAATTTTCTACACGGAAGTAAGACGTTAAAGTCTTATATCAAACGACTAATTTTTTACTTGCAGGCCGTTATGTTACTACAAAATTGATGATATCTTTTGATATCTTTATATTATCCATAGAAGTAAATATAAAATTTAAATATGGGGTTGGCGCGCGAAGTGCACAGAGGGGCCAAGCCTTCCTTGTATATATATATATATATATATATATATATATATATATATATATATATATATAGCCGCTGTTTCAGAAAGTTCTAAGGGTGCCCTTTTCCAAGAGGCCGTCAAAACTTACGTCAAATTTGACCTATTTTTTGACTTATATGTCAAAAAGAGGATAAATAACGGTCTCACATTTACTCTCAAAATTTAGGTCAATTTTGACGGCAGTTTTGAACAAAACGTCAAAATTTGACAAACAATTCCCGCAACCCTCAAAATTTAGGTTAATTTTGAGGGCATTTTTGACCTAACCGTTAAAATTTGAGAAACAATTTCCGCTACCCTCAAAATTTAGTTTAATTTTGAGGGCAGTTTTGACCTAAACGTCAAAATTGGAGAAACAATTTCTGCTACCCTCAAAATTTATGTCAATTTTGAGGGCAGTTTTGACTTAAATGTCAAAGAATTTCTGCTACCCTCAAAATTAAGGTCAATTTTAGGGCAGTTTTGACCTACGGGTAAAAAGAGGCCCACAAGCGTCTCTTACATTACGTCGAAATCTACATGTAATTTTAAATTCTTCTTTTACCTACATGTCATAAATTACCAAATAATGGCCATTAATTTATGTCAAAATTTATGTCAGATTTGATTTATTGTTGAAGCTGCAAGTAAAAAGGGCATAAATAATGCCTTTGATGATACTGCAAAATGTATGCCAAATTTAACTAATTTTTTTACCTTTAGGTATGAAGAAGTATCTATAAGGGCACTATGAGATCATAATCATGTTCGTAAAGTAAAATTCTTTTAAAGTGATTACTTTTAGTATCGCCTGATATAATTTACTCTAACTTATTACCATGCTTTTATATTAAGAGAACATGATGTGAAAATTAGTAGTCAGGGGGTTGGCGCGCGAAGCGCGCAGGGGGGCGGAGCCCCCCTAGTATATATATATAATATTTTCTTTACAATATTTCTTACAATACATCCTTATTTTAAAGTTTGCGTCTACAGAACGCTTTTAAATTAGGAGTCTTCGCATTTGTGAGTTAGATTAGATCCCTTCTCAATGTCATTGCCTGACTAAAAATAACTTTCACTAATGTCAAAAATAAATTTATTTGACTAATATTGTCCTAATTTAGAAAGAATGCATAATAAAAATTCTATGAAATATAGATTAGATGTGAATTTGTCTTAGTTGAAAGTTCTGTCTAATGGATGTTCTATTCAGTAAAAATTTTATAAAATGAGTATTGTCCTAGGTTGAAAATTTTGGTAAAAAATTTTTCTGTTTGGAAATTCTACTACATAGCTACCAATTTTTGAATTCTCTTAAATATCAGTTCTACAAAATAGAAATTCTATTCAACTGGAATTGTCCTAATTGAAAATCGTAATAAATAAAAATTCTACAAAATGAAGTTATCCTTAAGCAATCTAGACGAGCAGTTGCATAATAGCCGGTATTGATCAGTTTAGCTAAATATAGTATAATATAGTAACAAATATTAATATAACAATAAAAATTTACTTTTTCGCAAAAATTAAATTCTTTCTATTCATTTTCTATTTTATTTTCAATTTTATTATCATTTTTATTTAAAGTAAAATTCAAAACTATCATTCCATAATAATGATCACTGCGAAAAATAAAGTAAAAATTTATAGAAGAGATTTCCAAGAGAAGGGAAAATCTCGGGAAATTTCTCCACCAGAGTAGGTTGGATATGCAATGAAAATATAATTAATTCCTCTTTGGTGCATGAGATGAGTGTGGGGGGAGGATTTTAAAACGAATGCGAAACGACACGACGACTGCGAGATGCGGATACAGAGAGTTGTGATGTTGAGTTCTAAGGTAATCTCTGGACAAGTGAGCTTTTGGAAAGGGTTGAGTTGTAGGGCGCTGGCTGGCCACGGGAGATAAGAACAGTGAGATCGTTCAGCGAACCGCAGAATCCTCCGCAGGACCATACAGACGAAGGAGGTACCACTCCCTAGAGGGCCGTCCGCTCACGACATTCGTAAAGGACACAAGTCTACGAAACTTGGCACACGGTTAACCGTTAAAGCGAATTTGCCTCCTGCTTCTACAATACAACAAAAATGTATATAAACAATAAAAGAGTAATTGAGAGTAGTAATAAATTTTAATAAATTTATTACTACTCTAAGTTACTGCTTTATTGTTTACTATTACTATCGTGGGAAGAAAAAGAGAACGGAGAAAAAGAGATTGTTACATGTACTAGCGGATTGTTAATATAGTACTAGCGGATTGTTAATATAGAACTAGCAAATCTGATTTGTTGTTACAACATCAAATCAGATTTTCTAGTTCTATATTAACAATCCGCTAGTACATGTATCAATCCCTTTTGTCTCCATATTATTAACTTATTTATTTCCATTTTAAAGTCAGTTTCTGTAATTTTGTTTATTAAATTGATAGTTTGCCAAAGCAATAAACAATATTTTATTATTTTATCAAAATTTGTATTTTATATATATATATATATTTATGTATATGAGCGATTCCACGTCAAGTGATCAAGGGGTCTTTTTGTGTAATGTTTATTTCAATAATTTTTTACTCTTAAACAATTAAACATACAAATTTGACAAAGTACATTTTGGAAAGGTTTTTTCATGCTCTTTCGATTGGAAATAAGCATTTTGAAAAAAAAAAGTTTTTGACCCAAAAAAATCAAAATTAAAAATAAATTTCAATTTTTGAGGGAGATGGATACGATTTTTTTTTTTTTTTTTTAACGAAAGCTGAGGTTTTTTCCTAAAAGGACATATAAATGATAAAGTGGGACTAGAATGTTTAAACATTGAAAAAAAGAGTTTTCTACTCGCCAGAGCGCTCAAAACCCGGTTTTTAGCTCCGTTTTGGAGAAAATTCTTTTTTTCAATATTTTAACATTCTAGTCCCACATTATCATTTATATGTCCTTTTAGGAAAAAACCTCAGCTTTCGTTAAAAAAAAAAAATCGTATCCATCTCCCTCAAAAATTGAAATTTATTTTTAATTTTGATTTTTTTAGGTCAAAAAATTTTTTTTTCATAATGCTTATTTCCAATCGAAACAGCATGAAAAAACCTTTCCAAAATGTACTTTGTCAAATTTGTATGTTTAATTGTTTAAGAGTAAAAAATTATTGAAATAAACATTGTACTGAAAAACACAAAAATTTAACCCCCTCCCCCTCGGAAAATATTGGACTAGGTAAAAAAATATTTTTACAAAAAATTACTATCTATAAGTACTACAAAAGCCCCAAGTTTTGCTACGATTGGAGAAAAATCTTTGTCCATCTTGATCACTTGACATGGAATCGCTCATATATATATATATATATATATAGAGCAAAATTCCTCAACTGCTCAGGACACAAATTGGAATTTTCTCGCAACTTTGCCAAAATGTTAATATTATTAGTAGAAGTGTACATATTTATTTTTTTCAATTTAATAATATATTTTTTGAGTTACATAGTTTCAAAATTATGATAAAAAATTATTTTTTTTAGATTTAATATAGTGTCAAAATAAATTTGTGAAGTGTGCCATCGTTTTTCAATGGGCGAGTATTATTTATGATTATAACATTTTTCTATTCCATATGATATAGAAAAAATACAAGTTGCACAATTTGCTAAATTTTAATTTTTTTAAATACTTATTGTTAATAACATTTCTTCGTATACATTTTAAAATTAATTATTTTTTACTGTTCTTTAAGAGGAATCAAATTGATTTATGGTATGAATAATAAGAAATAATAACACTTTTGATTAGTATTTGTCATTTTAAAAATTTTTTTAAATAAAAACAATTAAAAATATTTTTATGTTTGCCCTACATGTTTGAGAATTTTTATAATGAATATTACTTCTGCTTTAATGACGAATAATTAAAAAAAAGAAAAATGGGTATAGTTAATTAGGTTAAAAGTTATTCAAGTTTTGGACTTTGGACAAAACAACTTTGAAGCTTCAATATTGTTATTTTAGGGGAGAGTGGAGGAAACCGTACCGATGGGTAAACCGGACCCCTATCAATATTCCCGAAATGGCGAAATTAGAAAAAATGTTGTTTACAAATTTGAAACAACCATGTTTAGTATACCTTATTTTTTCAATCTGACAGTTTTAGCTTGTGTTTGTGCGACGAAGGGAGAAAAAGTTTTTGTTTAAGTTTTTTTCCACACTTTTACGAATTTTTTCTTAAAGAAATTCTGAGGAAATCGTATAATGTTTCCAAATATTAGGTCTTAGGTTTTGAATGTATACACCTTAGGAATATTTACCACCAAAAACTTTGATGAATTTGCAAAGCGTTTCTTTTTGACAAACATTTATTCTCAAAATGGGCCTGTGAGGCAAACCGGACCGTTTTCAGTGGGGCAAACCGCCCATAGGATATTTCCATTCAATTAAAGTTTCATAAAAAATTACTTTTAATTAAAATGTTTCTTTTATGAAAATATTTACTTACAATTTAAAATAATTGTCTTCCAATGAGAATTGGACCCTTTCATATTGTTTGTCTGATAATGACAAACATTTTAATTTTTTTATTTGAAAAAATATTTATTTAATGAAATTACAATCCCGTATTATTATTTTCATTAGTACAAGCATTGTTTACATGATTCTTTATGTTTTTTGTTATTGTAGATAATGTAAATGCAATATATTGTAAATAAAAAACCAAACGGGCCAGGTAGGGCAAACCGGACAGTTTGCAAATTTTTTTAAAGTTAACACAGCAGCTCTGCCGTGTGATATAAAAACTTAGTTAACTGACATTTTGAAATTAATTAAAAATAAGTTGTTCGTCATTAATCTCCAAATTAAAAGAAAATATAATTCATATTTTTATTCTAATAATAGCAGATGTTTTCTACTAATTTTATTTACACCTTATTTACACCTTTCATTGTTTAAATAAACATGTTAACAAAATAAATGTCTTTAATAATTAAAATTATTACACACACATACATAAAAAATTTAGTTTAAAAAATGTGGAATAATTTTTCATATTTATAATAATTTGTAATTAATTAACAGGATTAACTATTATTGCTTAATTAAATATTATTAATTAATATTAAATATTAATATTTGTTATATTTATCTTACTGCAACAAAATTTGTAAATTCGTAAAAATTATAAAACTACAGAAGACGTCTCCCTACCACATGACGTCACTGTCAGTTAGGTAAGTTTTTCCATCAAATCGGAGGACCGAGCTCGCGTACCTTTTTGTTGAGCAACTACGCAAAAGACTTTACCTAACTTTTTACTTTATATTTGTATTCAGAAAAACACACAAGTGCATTTTTTCATATATTTTGTTTAAATAATTAATTTTTTATTTCATAATTAAATAAAGCACCATCATTTTACCCAGTATGTGAAGTTAAATTAAACAATTTTTTAATTTTTATTAGGGTTCTAAAAGCAAACAGTTTTTCCTTATTTTCTTGTTTCGACATAAATGTCAGTTAACTAGGTTTTTATTTCAAACGGCAGAGCAACAAAACAATAAAAAATGAAGTTTAGATGTCTCTGGGAAAAAGTTGCGCAATTAAATGATCTTTTAAACAAGCCATCAAAAAATTAAATCGGTTGATTCGTTTAGTCACAAGAGTCAAAAAACCGTTAGGGGGTCCGGTTTGCCCCACTCTCCCTTACATTTTTGTTTACATTTTTATTATTTGTTTCATTTTTTCCGGCCCGCTATGGATAGGTCATAGGTACGGGGTTCGATTCCCATAGGAACAAGTTTTAATTTAATTCTTCCAGTTTAATTAAAATGTTTGTATGCTTGGAGTGTGCTACACTGAGAAAAAAGGTTGGCTGCTGTATCCAATTCGTTGGACTCTGGAGCGCGATCCAGTAAATTGATTAAGACATCCAACTATTGGATATTGTATCCAAGCGAAAAGGTACTCCAGCTATGTCAAAGTTAATGCAGCTAAACAGTTGGATGTATCAACCAAAAAATAGTTGCCCTATCCAATTAATTGGATCGCGCTCCAGCAACTATCCAGTTGGATGTAATAGCTAACTATTTTTCTCCGTGTAAGAATATAATGTCATTAATAGTCAAAAGAATCTTTTATTTTTTTTCCACCAATATTTTTTTTCAATGAGAAAGAACTTTCTGTCATTTTTTAGTATAGGAATTGGTAGAATTTAAATAAAAAAATCTTATTGGATTGGAAACAATTTTTAATAATCAATTTTAATAGAATTTAATAGGACTTTCTCTGAAATCAGTGGGACAACATGGAACAATTTTCGGATAGACAAAGTATTGATTTGGATAGACTTTCTATTAAAAGTATGTGATAGAAACTGATTGTAATTGTTGAAAATTTTAGATTCAGAAACACGATTGAAATGGAAATAAATTTTTTTCTTTCCATTTCTATCAAATTTTTTAAACAGGGCACTGCAACATTTTTTCCATTTTGTTTCATTAAAACAAACTCGAGTTCTTCCCAAGCATTGTGCTTAGGCCTTCCACCTCTGTTCATTTTTATTAATTTTTTAAAAACTTTTCTTCCTGAATCAAATCTAAAAATTTGCACATGTTACACTTCACGTTACTCTGACACTAGTGAATATAGGTTATGTATATATAACTGTGACGGCTGATATCCAATTTCTAAATAAATAAAATTAAGTTTATTTTACTATTAACAAAATGATAAAAATGTTGTCAATTTAATAATTAACAACTTCTTGTTTTATTAATTACTGTAATTTGTAAACTAAGAAATTTCAAAATACCACCTTTCAGTTACGTCATCAAATGTATTATACATAATGTATAAAACCTAGGATGTAATATACGTAGTATTATACGTGTATAAAACCACGTATTATACGCACCCATCCCTGGGCTTGAGGAATGCGTAAGGGGCGCGGGGGGACGTGAGTTCGATCCCACATGCGAGCGAATATTTTTCATTCTTCGTTTTAAGCGCTATATAAAATAATAAAATTGTACACCGAAAAAAATAATATTGTCGATTTTGTCATACTCGTGTAGTTAGAACATATAGCTGAAACAGCAATACTGTATTTCTGTTCTTCAAATACAGTATTGGTGTTCTTCACATACATATTACTGTCACATACATATGCCTGTTCTACACTGCGTATGGCAGAAACAGCAATACTATATGGCTGTTCCATAACCGCCAATATAATATGTGAGAATTGGCAATATTTATGGCAGTACCAAATATATATTTTTTCAGTGTATGTTGTGTTGTGAAAAAAAACTGTATGAACATGTTTGTAAATAATATTAAAAATCTGTTAATATATATAATATAATATATAAATATAGTATAATAATATATCAATAAATGAAAAAAACACTAAATATTTAAAAAAAATTGTATTACATATAGAATGAAATATTACATTTATTTGATTTGAATAATTTCAATAATTGATTCAAATAATTATTTATTAGTTTGAAATATTCCATTTATTTGAATTGAATAATTTGTATTTGATTCAAATAAATAGTTATTTGATGCGATAAAATCAAATATTTAGGTAAAATAAATATGTATTAGGTTCAAATACACATTTATTGTATTATAACCAAATAAATGTTTTTTTCAGTATATTCAATATTAAAATATATTTTATGATAACTTTTTAAGTTAAATTATATATTATTTTTTTCCTGCACAATGTCAAATTATTATTTTTAAAGTTCAAGAGTTTTGCTTTCGTTTATCAGAAAAATTTTCAGTGATCAAAAACTTACAATGTATAAAATGTTCTTTAGGGTGCAAAAAATGTTATTAAAATTTCTAAAAATAATTAAATTTTAAAAGAGAGTTTTCATATTTATGAAGATAATTGCGTTTAAACATTGAAGCAATTAATTAATTTTAAAGCGTTCAGTATTGCCAGAAAAAGAAAAAAATTGTAAATTTAATATTAGAATTCGTGGTAAGTTCGTGAGGCAAACAAAAAAGACATAAGAGTTTAGAATTTTTAATAAATTCTAAAATTAAAATTTTTTTCTTGACGAATTGTACCTTCCTGACTTTTCTATGATTTCTATGACCAGTGTTGTTAATTCTTAATTTATAATCTCACTAATTCTTATTCTTTGCATTTGATTTAAATTTTCAAATTCAACGCTCATTATACTCCAGATAAAAATCTTAAACATTTAATTTTACATATGTTTTGATAGTAAAATAATTCCGAACTTAAATCACTTGAAATCAACTTTCCATTTATCTGAAACGAAATATTCCTTTCACATTCATCGCAACGAAAACTTAATATTTCGATTAATTTAAAAATAGTTGGCTTTTTTAACTATACTGTTTGCTAAAAAATCACATTTCCGTAGGGATTCCGCGCGTAGAAGTCATTTACATATTTATTTATACACTCATAAATTTGTGAAAAATCTTGATGAGTGTTGGCACGTCATGTTAATGAAAAAGTCTGTCCAAAAAAAATTGAAACCAACAACTCATTACAGATAATCAATAATAGATACATTATCGTCCCTGGGACTAAAGAGAGTGGTTATTATTGGTTGTGAGAATGAAGTTAGTATAGGAGGGAGAGAGGGGGTTGAGGTATCTCATCTCCGTCGCGTTCGTTGCAAAGTGGGAATTGAGGAATGAGAAAAAGGGAGAGAGAGAGGATTATGGTAGGGATTCCGATTTACACAAGTATATTGAATTTATTGAGATGAGCCTAGGGGATAGCGGCTAGGAGGATATTAGCTGCCTTCCAAACCACTCCGACATTTCCAAACCTCCAGTTGGAGGTATATATCTAGCTACCCTCTCGTCTCGAAGTTCCTTCTCACATTTATTAAGATCACGTTGTTTGATTTATTCCGCGACGATAACAGGGAGAAATCTCAATGCAATTCTCTCTCTCACTCTCTCCCTCCCTCTGTAACTGAGAATCCATATATCACATTTCAACTCACTGAAATCATATAACATTTTCATACGAACTCAATTATTTAAAATTTGTTTAGCGAATAATAATAAAAAAGGTCAAAAAAAATGTATTATTAATTTTTCTAATAAATTAATTAAATATATAAATATATATTTAACAAATTTTTATTTTGATGTATTAAAATAAAAATTTGTTAGATTTAAACTAAATCATAATTTTTTTATCTAAAACAAGAGGATGTCCATAAATTACGTAAGACATTTTTTTAAAATTTTGATCTTACCTCCACCCTCCCCATGCAGAAATTGTCCTAACAGAGCCAAGGCCCCGCATGAAACAGGAAGAAACAATATTATGATTATGTGGAAAATAATAACTATTATTGTTATTTCATATGTAAGGTGTAAGCAATAGTTTCTTATCATATCGATTTCATAAAAGTCATATTTATTATAATATAAGCTTTTCGATCAGGTCAACGCTGATCATCTTCAGTATTACTAAAAAATTAAATGTTCATAAAAATTATATTAACAAAAATCGAACATTCATACATATGATATATTCAGCTACAAGTCGAAACTAAAAAACTACATCTAATTATAATTATTATTGTTATTATTAACATTACAAATGTATACAATATTAATAAAAATTAGAGGTGTGCAAAAAGCTCGAAGCTCGATAGAGTATTTTCGAACTTTTCATTTTATGAGCATAATAAGTTCGAGTGATGAATAATCATAATATTAATAATTTAAATCAAAAAGATTTATAATTAAAACTACTGATTGTGATTGATAAAGTTGTTATGTCTCAAGAAATGAAACTAAACTTAATCATAATTAACATATTTAATTTGGCCAGCATCGGTGATTCAACCTGGTTTATTCACAGAGCGGAAAACTCTGATATTAAGGGACAGGTTTTAAGAAAGAGTAGCTGTTAGAATAAAGCTAAACTACTAGAATATCTATTTAAACCCTTTACAATTAGAATCAGAGAGAAAGTGTAGATTTAAATGTCTTCATGGACGCACTGAAACAAAATTATAACTTGTTTGAATCAATCGAGAATTTAAATAGGGACAAAATTTTGGAATATTAGTTACTTACTTACTTTGACACGTCATCTAGACGTATTTGTTTTGATATTTGTAATGTTGAAATCTGAATTCTCCCTTTTTTGTAACCCAAACAATTGAAAAAATTATCTTAAAATTATCTTTTTACTTTTTGAAATTATTATTAGAGTCGTAGACCCAACAGGCGATACCTCCTTCAGTGTGTGGTAGAAGAAATGACGTTGTCTAGCGAAAACAGAGAATGTAATTTTTTCCCCTTGAATTGTTTTCGGGCCAGCCAAAGCGAACGGTCTGAAGTCCAGGTGTCGAATATAAATTAGGTGTTCACCCCTGAGCTTAGAAGTATCTGTATTATTTATATGAAGTCGAAGTCGATGTAATGCAGTCTTTAGAAAATTAGAAATGTGCCTCGTAGTAGAAATTATCTTCTTTAAAGAATTTGACTTAGTTAACTTGGTCGCGGTTGCTGGACTAATACGAAGAAGACACGGGGCTAGCACACGACTTGTTAACTTAGTAGCGATTTGAGGACTGACACGAAGAATACGGGTTTGATATTTCCAGAGTGACTTCTGAGCTAGTAAAGTTGATGGCGTTTTTTGGTCTACCGAATTTGGCGAGGGTGGTACCTTCTAAACCTTGGCTTCCAATGGAAATAAATGATAATGGCATACGCACTTTTATTATCTTTGGGTCAGTTTTATTCTATCGATTAAATTACTCTCTAAATCTGAATATATGAAATTTCACTTATTCTACGTTATAAGTCGTCCTCTCGATCAGTAAGTGCATATGCACTTATAAATAAGTGAATTTTTCACTTATTTTGAGTGAAAGTTTACTTATTACAAGTGTATATGCACTTATTAATCGAGAAGACGACTTATAACTTAGAAATAAGTAAATTCCACACATTTAAATTTACAGACTAGGCGCGCGTGCTTGGCCCTTGATTTAGACAGGTGAGTCACTTTATAGAAGGGCGACAATTGTGGATGACCATATATGATAAAGGTCGTTTAGAAGTCTGACAATTAGATCCATTTGTTTGGGTTACATAAAAGGGAGAATTCAGATTTCAACATTACAAATATCAAAACAAATACGTCTACCCAGGCAGAAAAGTCGGTGGTGTGCCGGTGCCTACGACCGGTTCGACACCGGCCCGGTGGTAATGTCGGACAATAACCGGTACCGTCACTGTGGTACCGGGCCGGTTAATAAAAGATAACCGGCCCGGTTCCGGCATTCGCTACCGTTTTTACACCGGAAACGTAGTTATGCCGGCATCAAAATTAGTACCGGCCCTGTACCACTACATGATACCGTTTTTACACCGGCGACGAAGTTTTGCTGGCATCAAAATTAGTACCGACCCAGCACCGGGCCGGTACCACTACTTGATACCGTTTTTACACCGACGACGGAGTAAAAATATAAATAATGAAAATAATTAATAAAATTAAAAAAAATTCTTACAGATTCCTCGAGAAAAATTTATTTAATAAAATGCAAAAAAATCTTTGAGGAAAATTAATAAAATTAAAAAATCCTTCGGGATTTCTAAAAAAAAAATTGAAAAAATGAAACAAAATAATCCTCGAGGATTTACTCATAATATCTACACAAGGATTCCGCGTGGAAATACGCGCGGATTTTTTTGACAGATTTATTAAAAAAAGAAATTTTTCAAAATAATGCTGAATTTAAAAAAAAGTTTATAATATTTTTGTGTCTTAAAAAGTCTAAATTTTTAATTTTTTGAAATTTTTTTACACCATTCGGAAGAATAAGAAAATCAAATCTCTCGAAATCAAATGTTTTTTAAAATCTATTTTTATATACTTGGAAAAATTACATTTCATTAAACTCTATTAATTCAGCTTTAAATTGTCCGGGAAAATCACTCAAAAATCCGGGAATTTGTTACTGCCGAATTACTAGACACCCTACAATAACTTTGTTCCACAGTTTTCCTGTGTGGATCAAAGTGATCGTATAAATCTAATTAATCATTGCAACGTTTTGATCCTTACAGTGAGATCGTATTAATCCAAATATTTGGATAATTTTTCCAGAATGATCCAGAAATATGGTTATTTTTTTCATTATGAAACGGAGATCAAAGTATAACTGTCATGGCTGCAAGTATTGACTGGCCATTTAAATCACTAATTACATAAATTTAAGTGGTAGTTGAGTACTAAAAATAAAATATTAATTGATTTCGATAGGGAATGAACGTAAAATTTATTTTTAATAACGATTTAAGTGTCAATAATCACGATTAAGAATAAAGCGCAATACACAAATCTTCCTTGTAAAGTGTCAAAATGTGCAAGAACTACAAAGTAGGAAACTGTGGGAAGAGTGCATCAGATATATATATTCAGTTTTATATAAAATATTATTTTATGTATATTATATATTACATCATTTTCTTTTTCATAATATTAAAGATTAAATTTTGATCATTTTTAATTCGATTTGTGTTTCAGATAATGCTTCAAATTTGTTGGTTGCGATAAACATAATTTTTTTCTGATGCAACAATATTTGTTTACATATTCATGTAATAAATCGTGAATGATGTCTGGCGGTGCACCTTCGGTAACATGGAAGCCTCTTAATTCATTTAAAATGCTTTTTATTTTGATCCCATAAGTTGTCATTAATCGTTCTTTGTCTTCTTCATTTGCATTTTCAATGTCGGCCACTTGTCTATCGTTGTCTACAGGATTCCGAAAAAGATTTTCATTTTCTTGAGTTAAAATTTGCATCTGAGGACGGCTCGCAAAACAAGTACGACACGAGCGTAAGGTTCGGTCGAAGGATTCTTTTAATCCACACACACCATTCTGTGACAAATTGTCACCTACAGTTGCATATAATCCTCCTACTTGTATGGTATCATTCGGACAGTGTATGCCTTCTTCAAATACTTCAATGTCATTGACAATAGGTCTCAGAATTTTCATTAATCCGTACCGTTTTACATCTTCGGACTTAGCAATGGCCACTAAAAAATTGAACAATAGAGAAGATTGATAAAGTGGATTCATATCTGCAAGTGAACAATCATCTTGTGATTCGTGATATTTAAAAAGGTCTCGAAATGATTCATTTGCAGCAAACTTTAAAAAAATTTTAGTGATTGGTATGAACATCATTTGATCCTTTTTTCGTTTTGTAGGATGATCTTCACCTAACGCGGCATTTCCATATTTTACAAAGCGTCTACCTAAAGTGTATCTAGTGGGCATCAGTACATCAAATTCTGTTTCCAAGTATTCTTCACGTTTCTTCTTATTTTTAAAATTGAAAATGGAATTTGTTGATGCAATTTCTCTTTCAATGTTGACAAAGTCTCTTAAATGTATGCCTCTTTCTTGTAAAATATCTTCAATTTGATCAAAAGCGTTGCCGGCATAAGTCCTTACAACATCCTGCAAATATATCAGTATGTCGTTAATTTTTCCTTCCGAAATGTTAGTGTTCCCACGTAGATTTAAGAGAAATCGCCCCATAGCTCGCTTCCTTTCATCATTAATACCAGGATCATCTGCTTCATCATCATCATCATCGTCGTTTTGCTCCTCAGCTGCTTCATCAGAACTCAGTTCTGAATCTACTTCTTCGATGACCTCTTCAACTATGATGTATATCGCGAAAAATTGCTTGTTTTACAAAATTAACATTCGCTAGAAATTTTAGATTCATTAAAAAGTCAAAGAAATTCGAGTTTCAAAAGATCAATTTTTAGAAGAAAATCAACTTATATTTTTCTCAGGTAATGTGAAATCTAAGAAACAACCGGCACCAGACACTGAGAATCGCGAGGTAAAATTTAAATAATTTAGACATATTCTTGAAAAATTTATAGAATAATTGAAGAAAATCATGTTTGAAAAAATTAATTTTATAAAATAAACTATTCTTACAAATTTAATTATTAAAAATGTTTGCCTTTGAATTTGATAAAGTTCTGTGTATTGAAATCATTCTCTGATCATTTGCTAGCGGCTCAGATTTTTTTCGCGATATTCTACACACTACTAATTCTTTATTGTGGCTTTAATTCAAAATCAGCTAAAAAAAATACATAGAAATATTGTATAGTAATAATACACCAAAAAACCTTTATTTTTGTGTGCCCTTTTGTGTGATTTATAAATAGAAAGAGATGTTGAGTTACTTACATTTAAATTAAAGTCAATAAAAAATGTTTATAATAACATCCATTAATTTCATGTGGGTACATTCATATGGTTTTAAAAGATTTTAAAATCGAAAAGTATATGAAAATTTTATTTCAATTGGAACTTCATTAGAAATTTATAAAAAAAATTGTTTTCATTTTCACAACGAATATCAGGTATAATTTGACTTCTACTTGTAGAAAAACAGATTTTACGAAATTAAAAATTGTTGTTCAATTTTATAAGAATTTCTGGAACAGACCTAAAACAATTATTTTTTAATGATTATCTTTAATTTCAGTAACAATAAACGTAAAATAATTTCGGCTAGCAGAATAAAAAATTACCACGCGTCATATATCTAAATGTAATTTAGATGTATTTATGTGAATATTATATAAATATTTACAATTTATGTAAATATTACATATATATTCTATATAAACCTTGGCAAGTTATTCCCTGTAAAAAAAGTATTGGGAGGTACGGGATTCCGCATTGTGAGTGCCTACCTGTCAATGCGGTATTCGCGAAATAGCGCATTGGGTGTCGTGGTGAATGCGGTAATCAAGGGGTCCCAATGCGGTGCAAGTTTTAAGCTTAAAAAAAAGAAAATACTTGACAGGAAAGTTTTTAAGATTAAAACTTGCACCGCATTGGGACCCCTTGATTACCGCATTCACCACGACACCCAATGCGCTATTTCGCGAATACCGCATTGACAGGTAGGCTCTCGCAATGCGGAATCCCGTACCTTCCAATACTTTTTTTACAGGGTTGATAATAATTTTATACCTTTTCTGATATTTCACTAAGTGTCACAACATAACCTTAAAATAATTGTTTGTCTTGGAATTTTTTCAAATTTGATATCTTTAAAGGTTTAAAAACATTTTTAAAACCTTCAATTTCTTTTCTCATATACTTTATGAAGCGTAAAGGGCACAACATAAATATGTGATCATAACACCATCAGTGCTGGTTGCTGGACAGAGATAATTAACCATTAAGGAGATTTCACAATAGCTTTATTTGCTTTGCTTTAGCAACTACCTGTCCTTTTCCTTCTCAAAAGGACTGCAAGCTGATACAGAGAGTCAAAGATATTCCTTCCTTCTCTTTCTCTCTCTCTCTGCTTTAAATTTTCTTATGCAAATATTGTGAAATCTTCTTTATAGCTGTACACAAATAGCGACAGCTTGCCTAGCAGAATTGAAAAATGACATAATTTTTGGTTTCTGAGTGTGCAGTCTCATTTCGGTAGAACATAGTAATAGTATAATAGATTTGACCAATCAGAATAAGTGTTTAAAAAATCCAGTCATTTGATTGGTCCAAACTATTCCACTATTCTATCACCATGTGTCTGTACTCTCACGTAAAATATTGGTAATTTACATTGAAGTAAAATCCGTATATTACACCCCACCATTAAAAAATGCATTGTTTTTAGTTTTGGAACGTAATATACATATGTAATATACAATAAACAACTCTTGTAATTCGAGATGTATCCATATGTA
Organism: Leptopilina myrica (nomen nudum); assembly: GCA_032872475.1. Classification (NCBI taxonomy): domain Eukaryota; kingdom Metazoa; phylum Arthropoda; class Insecta; order Hymenoptera; family Figitidae; genus Leptopilina; species Leptopilina myrica (nomen nudum). The sequence goes on along the minus strand of CM065458.1, from coordinate 42,961,994 downwards.
CCAAATTGAATTACACGAATGACTATTACGTCTAATCCACAACCTCAGAATCTGTATTGTTAGAAATTTATTTTTATCGAATTTTAAATGTAAGGAAATTTTATTTTCTGGAATTAACATATTACCGAAAATGAATATGAGAGAATAATTTATGATCGAATCGACATGTGCTGTAATTATAAATTATCATAATTTCTGTTTGTCTGAATTTTAACATAACCTAATTTTAAATGTTAGAATTCCTAAAGTTTGTAAGGAAGATGGAACCGAAATTTAATATAGAGTAAAGGCATTTTCATAGAATTAGTTTTGGTCGAATGTTCAAAACGTCGAATTCTCATTTCGTCGAATGCTCAAAACGTCGAATTATCAACTGGTCGAATGCTAAAAACATCGAATCGGCAAATGGTCGAATGTTCAAAACGTCGAATCGTCATTTCGTCGAACGACGATGCCTTTACTCTATATTAAATTTCGGTTCCATCTTCCTTACAAACTTTAGGAATTCTAACATTTAAAATTAGGTTATGTTAAAATTCAGACAAACAGAAATTATGATAATTTATAATTACAGCACATGTCGATTCGATCATAAATTATTCTCTCATATTCATTTTCGGTAAAATGTTAATTCCAGAAAATAAAATTTCCTTACATTTAAAATTCAATAAAAATAAATTTCTAACAATACAGATTCTGAGGTTGTGGATTCAACGTAATAGTCATTCGTGTAATTCAATTTGGTACATACGGATACATCTCTGTAATTCATCTGCGGTATATTACGTTCCCAACCCTGTTTCCTAGAGAGGTGTGATAATAGCCTTAAATGATCGCCTATGTGTAATGTGCATAAAGACGCTTTTAGGTTGAGTCCACAATAAGATAAATCGTCTCGATTTTGATGCGCAGTAAACAATAATGTATGTACGCGCATCGAATCGTCTTGAAAGTCCAGACGATTTTTAGCTATTCTGGAATCAGCCTTAAACTAGAATAAGTTTTTATAGAAGTGTTGTTACAGTCATCAGTAGACTTTCATTATTTAGTTAATGTTCTAAAATAAATAATGTGAATAAGAAAAATAAGAAACATGCAAAAGCATTAAATTAATATAAATAATTCCGTATGTAAACCATCAAGTTAAAAATCGCTTACTAGTGCCTTTCATATGGCATTGGTTTGAAGAAAGATTTGTAAGGAAGATAGAAAAGAAGTGGAGCTGAAGTATTTCATTTAGTAGTTTCAAGTATTACATTACATCAAAAAAGTTATAAAAAGTTTAGTTAATATGCATTGTTAAAAAATTATAATATGAATTAGTTTTGTTATGAGCATAATAAGAATAAAGAAAAAACTTCTTGTAAAAGATTTATTCCAGGGCAATTTTAAAGCTGTATTAATTGTTCTAAGCGACATTAAAAACAATATCAAACATTGACTGTAGAAATAGTAAACGTGGGAGATGTTCTTGTTGCGACTGCGATGAATTCCTGAAAGCTTCTTCGACGGTCGACTTTAATTGTGCATATTGTAGCCATGCTCCAGCCAAACATATCAGATTAAGTGAGTAACATCTTTAATGAAAAATTAGTTTAGTTCAGAATTTGTTGAACAATTTTCAAAAGATAAGTATAACTTCATTCTTAATTTGTTTAATGTTAATATCCATAGAATTCATTTTTGAGAATTTTTTTATACAATTTTTTGAATTAAACTTAGAATTTTGATTTTTAAGTTGAGTTTCACAGAAAAAAGGTTAGATTGACAGTTATGAAAATTTAATAAAGAAGCTTGAAAATAATTTAGATAATAAAAATATCTTGATTGATATTAGTTAAAAATGGGCTTATTTACTTGAATAAATAGATTATTATGCAAACTTACCTAAAATAATAGATAAAAAATTGATTTTAAAATTTACCTATGAAATGTCAAAAGTCACTGCATTTTAATTACATTTTTCTAAAAAGTTTATAAATATTAACAAAATTTAATACTACATAATGTAAAGTACTTTCAATGTACTTTCATATTATGTGATAACTTTTTAATTTTATAATAAAGAAATATGAAAAATTTTACCTTTAATACTGAGTGTTTCATGATTTTCAGAGATTTTAATCACTTATTTCTTCTCAGGTGCAAGACGAAAAAATCCATTTTTTGTCTTAAGATTTAAGTTTGACCTTTTTTTCCATTCTATTAAATTTTGGTGATGGATAATGAGCTACTTTTCAGTTTAAATTTAGTTTGAAAAATCTGCTGAAAAAACACATTTTTTGGTTAAATACAAGTAGATTTTTGCAAGACTATTGTGATAGCCAACTTCAGTTTTATAAAATTACCTGCTATTTAACCAACAAATTCGTTTTTTCAGCAGATATTTAAACTAAATTTAAACTAAAAAGTAGCTCATTATCCATCACCAAAATTTAATAGAATGGAAAAAAAGGTCAAACTTAAATATTAAGACAAAAAATGGATTTTTTCGTCTTGCACCTGAGAAGAAATAAGTGATTAAAATCTCTGAAAATCATGAAACTCTCAATATTAAAGGTAAAATTTTTCATATTTCTTTATTATAAAATTAAAAAGTTATCACGTAATATGAAAGTACATTGAAAGTACTTTACATTATGTAGTATTAAATTTTGTTAATATTTATAAACTTTTTAGAAAAATGTAATTAAAATGCAGTGACTTTTGACATTTCATAGGTAAATTTTAAAATCAATTTTTTATCTATTATTTTAGGTATGTTTGCATAATAATCTATTTATTCAAGTAAATAAGCCCATTTTTAACTAATATCAATCAAGATATTTTTATTATCTAAATTATTTTCATGCTTCTTAATTAAATTTTCATAACTGTCAATCTAACCTTTTTTCTGTGAAACTCAACTTAAAAATTAAAATTCTAAGTTTAATTCAAAAAATTGTATAAAAAGATTCTCAAAAATGAATTCTATGGATATTAACATTAAACAAATTAAGAATGAAGTTATACTTATCTTTTGAAAAATGTTCAACAAATTCTGAACTAAACTAATTCATAACCAGCTAACACTTTTAAGTATGTTAGTATTTGGTAAACATTCTGAACGCATCGTAGGACCTCACAAAATTGAATCAGTCAGTGTCAAAAATCTAATTTCTCAAGCAGGATTATTTAACCATTAGTGGTCATTTCATTTATTTCGTCATTTAAACTTTGTGTTAAGGATGTTCTCTCGTAAACAAAAATAACAAACAGTTTTTTTTAAATTGATAAAAAGCGCATTGTTTGACTGAAAATTTAGAGAAAGAACCTCCTAAAAAAATAAAAAAAGATATTTACAGAAGTGAAATGTATCTTTTCAAATAAAAAAATATTAAATAAATGTATTTAAAATTGCTAAAAAATGTATTAATGTTGCTTTTGTCACAATAAAAATATTTTCAAAACTGCAGACATAGGAGAAAAAAGTTTTCAAAAACTACTAAATTAATTTTTCAAAAAATGGAGATAAACAGAAACTTAATATTTTAAGGATGAAGATAATCAACCAGTTTACTGTTTACTTTAAGAAAAAATTTATTAACAACGAGTTTTTAATTTAAAAACGTTTTGATAAGAAATAAATTATTACAAATAAAAAAATAAATTGTTTTTAATTTCCCAAAATAATAAAATATGTATCTAGGGTCATTTGGGGTAAATGTAAACAAGGGGTAAATGTAAACAGTAGATGTTTCAGCTAAATTTAGAAATTTAAAAATAAGTACGTCAATATTTTTACCTCAGCTGACCTACAAGATGTTCTGAGTATTGCCAATATTTTATTTTGACAATGGGCAATGCCATAGTACAAGTTATTTTTTATGCAAAAAAGATTGAAAATCAAAATTTTACTGTTTCAGTATTTTGTCTCGCATTTGCATAAAAATAAATTAAAAAATCAAACAAAAATTTGTAATTCTTCCTTATTAATGCTTCAACAAAAATTGACTTTGATTTTTGATTTTCGTTAATTTAGTTAATAAATAATTAAGTGTTTACATTTACCCCGAGAATTCGAAAACTCGGGGTAAATGTAAACAGAACTTCAACTGTATTGAGAAAAAAAAACTTAATAAATTATTGGATCTGCCATTTTGAAATTAAAAAATTTGATTTTAGATTCTTATTCAGCAACCTTAAAAACTTTTTTATACCAAGTTGAGTGAAAATCTATTAAAATTTTTTCAAGTTATTCAAGTTTTACATTACTAATTTTGTAATGGTTGATTGTTTATTTTAAGATACATTAGCCAGTCAACTGGTTGATTTTTCTATACATCTACGAAGAACTTTTTTCAGTTTTTCCATCCCTTAAAATAGTAGTATACTTGAAATATCTTGTTTCATAAACTTCGCTTAACTACAGTGGTGTTTACATTTACCCCGAATTTTAGAAAAATTTCAAATTCTCGGGGTAAATGTAAACAGCCTTTTTGAGGCGATTCAGGTGCATCAATATTTTTTTGTACTCCATAAAACATTTCTAGGGAAGTAAAGTAACAAGTTCATGCAAAAAAAAAATCCGTCCATTTTACGTTTTAACAAAAAAAACTAATGTTTTTAGTGAAACATAGATATTCCGTTTACATTTACCCCAAATGACCCTATCAGGTTTTGAAAACTTGCTCCTCAGATGCAATATTTTGACACAATTATTTTTAAAATTGTCAGGTTGTATTCAAGGTTTTTATTTTTAATTATCATGTAATTATCTCGGGAAATAATAACCAATGAAACATGTATTCACTTTGATATTTGGTGCAATTTGGAGGTTAGAAATATAATGTTTGTTTTTAAAGAAGCCATGTCCTCTTTTTGTCTTGATATCTGACGCACTCTTCCCACAGTTGTTTTCTACTTTGTAGTTCTTGCAAATTTTGGCACTTTATATGGAAGATTTGCATATTGCGCGTTATTGTTAATCGCGATTACACAGAAAAAAACCCGACTCATTTTTGTTGCAACTCGTTTGGAAGTCGGTCTCGAAATGAGTAATCGACAACTTTAAGTGACTCGAAATGAGTAATCGGCAACTTCAAGTGACTCAAAATGAGTAAAATACCAATATTCTAGTTACTTTCTTTTGTGTTTCGCATGTTTCGTGTTCCATGGTTGCCCATCCCTGTCTGTCAATTGACAAATGTCTAACCTAAAAAATTTTTTCCATTTCTCATAAAAACAATAAATCGACTGCAAGTATTAATGTTTTGACAAGTGCAATGTGTTTATTAGTTATAAACAATTATTTTAATTCATATTTTTATAAATTATTCTTAGCTTTTCCAATGTGATTGTAATTTTATCGTAAAGAAAAAATTATACTCCTTAAGACTCATTTTGAGTCTTTTCTCTAGAATCTCAGAATGAGTCGAAGGGGTATCATTTTTGTTGCAGTTCAAAATGAGTCTCATATGCGACTGATTTTGAGTCCGGTTTTTTCTGTGTATTGACACTTAAGGTTATGTTATTCAGTGGTCACGTGCCCCATTTACTTTACTATGGAAAAACTTCTCACTGAATAACATGACCTTAAATCATTATTAAAAATCAATTTTACGTTCATTCCCTATCGAAATCAATTAATATTTTATTTTTAGTACTCAACTACCACTTAAATTTATGTAATTAGTGACTTAAATGGCCAGTCAATACTTGCGGCCATGACAGTTATACTTTGATCTCCGTTTCGTAATGAAAAAAATAACCATATTTCAGGATCATTTTGGAAAAATTATACAAATATTCATATTAATACGATCTCACTATAAGGATCAAAACGTTGCAAACCAAAATGAATCTTCTACAACAACTGTGTCGTTTAAAATAATTTTGGTCAGGTTTTATCTGATTTATTGTTATAAAATTTTGATAATCTAACAAGGTATTATGTTAATTTCATTACACTAAGTTTCTGCAAGTTTTTTCTATAATGCCGGTACCGGGCCGGTATCATGCCAGCGGATTTTCTTTAGCCTTAGTCCCAACGTATAATGACATTAACGAATGTTATTATAATTATTAACTTTGACATTACATTATTTAAACTGTCTTTTAGAAAAGGGGTATTCTATTAATATAGAACATTTTGTAATTGGTCCTGATGTCACACTTCATAAATAAACTTTCCATTTACTTTTCATAAGCAAGGTTTAGGTAAGTGGATGCGGCGTCGACTTTGCAGCCCGAGGGTCCTGAGTTCAATTCCTCATGTCTTCAGATTTTTCGTTAACAATTAATAATAATTCATATGTTTCAGCATTCCATTTAGTGTTTACAATTAAATTAATTAATAAATAATATTGTTTAACGTTTAATATATTTAAAAATGTGTTGTTAATAAAATATACTAATCTGACACCGTGCCAGCATAACGCCGGCAGAAAAGTAACAAAATAATTTTTTTTTTACTACCGGCCCGGTATCGAGCCGGAGGTTTACCAGCACCGAGGCGGGTATTTCCCGGGTTATCAGTGTTGACCGGGCCGGCTCCAAGCCGGCAGAAATACCGGCACCGGGCCGGTGTCTAAATTTCACTGGCCCGGTACGTCGCCGGTGTTGTGCCGGCAATAAACCGGTACGAAAACACTGAAAACAAGAACCGGCCCGGTACCGGGCCGATGGTTTACCAGCAAGGTGCCGGACCGGTGGTTTACCGGCACCGGGGCGGATATTTCCCGGGTTATCATTGTTGACTGGACCGGCTCCGGGCCGAAGGTAATGCCAGTCTCACGCCGGCACTGGCAAGTCCGCCCTTGGTACCGGCCCGGTACCAAGCCGGTCGTTGATTTCTGCCTGGGTAGATGACGTGTCAAAGTAAAAAAAATAACAATATTAGTGGTGAATGTATTAAATAGTAATAAATAATCAAAAAGATAAGAAGAGAGAGAGAGAGAGATATTATCGTTTCTGGAATTCTTTAACCTCTCTTTGACAAGAGTCACAAGGAAACTAGTGGATGAGAACAAGAGCGATGATGTTCGGCTGGTGGAGACCGATAACGGAGGCAAGCTAATATTGACGAATATAAATAAGAAGAGATGACACAAACTGGAGAGAGAAAATGAAAGAGTGGGAGTACTTGGTGAAGACGTAGAGAGGTGAGAATAGTTGAGCCAACGTTATCAAGTGGTCGCATGCGATCTCTTAGTTTCTTGACTTTGTTGAGTGGTTCATACTCCAATGGGGTTGTGATTTAGGCCTTGGGGTGGTATTTAGATATTCTAATGGCCGTTTGATAACGAGACACTCGCCGTTGCGATAAAGATGATGCTCTCTCGTCGACGCTGCGCTTCGCTGATAACGCTAGATACTTGCCTCTCGTTTGTTTACATATACACACACTCTCGTTGTATATATATATATATATATATATTCTCCCTAGGTTCGCTTGCATGTAGCAAAGCACTCTTCTTTGCTCTCTTACTCCGTCTCTTTGTTGCTCGTTTTGAGAAAACAGCACTCTAACTGTAAAATAAACACATAGATACTAAAGTATAACTACTTTAACTTCATCATTTCAAATTTAACTGTATTTTATGTAACGGCGCTTTGCAGCATTTTGATGTCCCGATCAATTCATTGCACGAGCTTTTCATAAATTTATATTATCTTGTAGGGGACAGTGGAGTAAAATAGGGTACTCCTGTTTTTCCATGATAGGTATACTTTTAATCTTTTTATCCTCGATATGTATCATTCATATTAATAAGAAAATATTATTAAATATGAAAGCACTATGAAAATTTTTTTTTCGAAAGTTATACAACTTTAAAGTTCTAAGCAATAAAAATATGAATATATTTATAGAAATTGAAGCGCTTACAGAACTTTTTGGGATAATGTATTTAATTTGGCAAGTATGGGATCTTTTTGGTACTTATTCTACAGTAATGTCCAATAGTATAGATTGTTAAATTGTTTAAAATAACTTTTAAACATTACATTTTGTTTTAATGGAGTCTTATCACTTTCTCAGAAAATACGATAAGTTCTTTCAAAAATTTTTTTTCGCTATTATCCAGGTGAGAACTGAACAATTATATTATTTTCATGCAGGGACCGTCACGGAATCAAAACAAAATTAAAAAATACTTTTGTTTTGATTCGGATATGGGTATCAGAATCAAAATTCCACTCTATTTCGTTTTGGTTCTAATATCAAAATCAAAATTCTTTTTGGTTTTAATTTTGATAAAATAATACTGCGCATGTATAAGTCTCATTGAAACTAAATTTTGTTGCAAATGGCAAATATATCAAAAGATAATATCATTTTACATACCACATGTGAAGTAGAATTCGAATCGACTTCTGTTTCTATAAGAAAACCGAATTGCAGTATTACAGTATAAGAATCAAAATAGGAAGTAAATTTTGTTTCGTTAAAGTATCAGAATCAAAATAGGAAGTGAATTTTGTTTCGTTACAGTATCAGAATCAAAATAGGAGTTAAATTTTGTTTCGTTACAGAATCAAAATCAAAATACATTAATAATTTCGTTTTGATTTGGAGTATCGTAACGAAATCAAAATTTGATTTCCGTGACGGTCCCTGTTTGCATGTAAATAATATATTACTAAAAATAAATGTCATTTGAAATAGTAACATTAAAAAAATAATTTTAGTAAAAAAAGATAATTTTTCTGTTAATTGGTACATTTTTTTCTTGATTTTTTAACAGACTTTTAATATTATATATAAACATATTTACATTTTTTATTTACAACTCAACACACAATTTTATTATTTTAAAAATCGCTTAGAAACAAAAACTGAAAAATATTCGTTCGCATGTGGGATCGAACACCCTGACACATACCCGAACACCCCTATAAACGCACCTATTTAAACCGCACGGCCAACGAAGGTTGGAAGGGATCCTGCTTAATCTACTATATCACTCAACATTGATTCAGCATGGGACACCAATGTTCGTCCCATGCTCGATTCAAGATACTCGGTCAATCTTCGTGAGCGAAAATACAATATTCACTTTCTTTATTACCATGTGCACTGAACAATATGAAATATAAATATTTATAAATTATTTAATATTACAATATTTATTTTTGATAATATGTTTAATTTTATTATATATTATTTTTTTCTAGCACTGTGTCATATTATTATTTTCAAAGATCAAAAGTTTCGTTTGTCTAAAAAATGTTCAGTGATCAAAAACTTACAGTGTAAAAAATGTTCATTAGAGTGTAATAAATATTAATGCCAAATATTTTTACACTAGGATTAACCGTTTAGTAAATATTATCAAAATATTATTTTTTGTCAAACGCGTATGACCTTGCGAATCAGCGTTGCCAACTCAAGAGTTTAACCTATGTGTTGATTTGGCTACGCTGAGTCGCAAGGTCACACGCGTTTGACAAAAAATAGTATTTTGATAATATTTACTAAACGGTTAATTCTAGTGTAAATATACTAGGCATAAATATTTATTGCACCCTAATGAACATTATTTACACTGTAAGTTTTTGATCACTAATCATTTTTCAGACAAACGAAACTCTTGAACTTTAAAAATAAAAATTTGACACTGTGTAAGAAAAAAATAATATATAATTTAACTTTATTTATATGAATCTTATATAATTAACATAAATATTATACACTAAAACTAAATAAATATTTATATTTATTTATTCATTGATATCTTAATGTTGATTAAATTATTACGGTTTTAATAATAATTTTTAAATAAATTAATATATAAAATTACAAAAAAATGATCATAGAATATATTATAGTATTAAATAATTTATAAACATTTATATTTAATATTAAGAGCACTCGGCAATAAATAATCTGAATATTTTCTCATGATTGATTCAAGCTTGAATTAAGATTAGATGTTCAAGCTTCACTCACGAAGGTTGATCGAGTCTTGAATCGAGCATGGGACGAACATTGGTGTCCCATGCTGAAACAATATTAATGTGACAATGGTATAAAGACTGCTTCAACTCTTGGTTACCCACGCTGTGCGTTCAGGGCTCAATCAAGCTTCAACTCATCGTCAACATTGGTCTTTCTCACCTGCGGGTATCATAATTTTCTTAAACCTAAGTGTACAATAGGGTGGTTCTTATTTTATCGATGTTTCCAAATCTTCGGTCTCACCCGGTGTATTCCACGTCAGTTCAACACAAAGATTTTTACTAGGTTTTGGGATTCGGTTGAGATTGGGTACAGTATATCCTCTGGTGGTAATAAACAAAATCCCGAAGCGGTTTTGAAAAATTTCAAAAATTGACGGACATATTGAATTTTTAATTTTTTTGGTACTTTTTTTGAAAATTCTATATCTTTGGTTCTTTTTAACGGATTTTAGTTTCTGGCCTCTTAATTTGTTCGCATTAAAGTATATTTTTATTTAAAAATTTGAAATTGACAAAATTATTTAAATTAATTGTTTAAACATTTAATTTAAATATTTTAAAATACTATAGAAAAAATATGCTACCTTTAATTTTTTTCGTTTTTTTGCCATATGTAGCCACAAATGTGCTAAACTTGTCCTGCACGTTTCATCGTGGGACAGCCAGAAGTTTTTGAGAAAAAAAATAAAACATATATCTGCGCGTAACGCTGTAGCGTGCCTTTTCAATGCCTCGCGATAATAGATGGAATTTTAATGAAAATACGAGTTATTACTAACTGTAAAACAGAAATATGATCTTTTTAATACTCTAACGGAAAAATGGGGTGGTTACGCATCCCACATTTAAATCATTTGTACAAGGTTGCATTTTTTGTAATTATTTTAATTTTGCTTCCTCATATAGAGGAAGTATTGTCATATCAAATTTTTTCAGGTTCGATTTTTTAACATACCTATGTTATTGGATCTCAGGAGTTCAAAAATAACATTTTTGAAAAATGTCATTCCGTATGTGTCTTTGTGTGTAAACACCATATTTTCATAAATATCTCCAAATTATAAAGAGCTTTTGGGATGAATTTTTTTAAATTGTAGGTCTAATCTGCGGACATAAAATGAGAGTACTTTGAGATATATTTATAAAGTTTAACTATTTATTTTTTTTATTTTTAATGTTTTAAAAAAAACTTTTTTGACCATAACTTTAAAAAAATGTTAGGACACCTATGAATGTTTTTGTCTACTTTTGTAGAGTTTTTTTAGACGCATCTTTTGAGCCGTCAATGAACATTTTTCGTCCATATTCACCGGAGATATTAAACTTTTAAAAATAAAAAATTTTGGAAAATAAGACTTTTTAAAAAATTTTGTTGAAAAATGTAGAAAGAACTTTAAAATTATACTTACCATCTGGTAGAGCATTAAAAACGCTTTGATTGATCTATTTTTGAAGCTAATTCGATTAGGACGCGCCCGACAGCCGAGTGGGATAAGGCGGACAGATCTTTCTCAGTCTCGAGGTCTCAAGTTCGACTACTGGCGCAGGCAAATTTTTTCCTTAATTTCACATTTTTCTATTCTTAAACCAGTTCAGGAATTCTCCAACAAAATTCAACAAGTTGTCCAGTCCTGTTCCTTAAAACTTACAGTTTTGACACTTCATCCCAGTTTTACCGAACAAAGTTCGGTAAATTTTCAGGAATAAATTTTCTCCGTGTATATGTCGAAGTCCACATGAAAAGGGCCCATTTTGGCACTATTGGACTTATCTATAAGGGCGAATTCCTTGCAAAATTACGAAAATTTTGAGTGGTCATACAACTTTTTTGGGCAAAAATTCGATAAGTTACAGAATTTCAAAAGTTTATAGTGACAAATACCTCATTTTGAGAAAAACGGAATTAAAGATTGTGATACCTATTAATTGTGATATCTCCGGTTCTTCTGGGAACCTTAAAGATGAAAAACCAATAGGTTTCAAATTTTTAAAACCACCCCCCCTTAATTTTGAAAATACATAAAACCGACAAAATGGGCCCTTTTCTAAAAAAGACGATTTTCTTATTAATAAACCATTTTTTTACAAGGTTTATGATTGGGAACAATTTTATTGTGTCATTTGAAGGTAAAGAAAAAAATTTAACTTATTTAAAATTTTTTAAAAGTCTCTATTATGAATAATTTGCCGAAATATCGAAATTTTCACTTCTACGACTACGTAATCAAAGACTCTAACATCAATATCTCTGGTTCTTCTGGGAAGTTATTCAGATAAAATTGTTGTCAATCCAGGGCACCATAAAGATGAAAAACCAATAGGCTTTAAATTTTTAAAACCACCCCACCCCCCTTTCTGTTTGAAAATACGAAAAACCGCCAAAATGGGCCCTTTTCTAAAAAAGACGATTCTCTTATTAATAAACAATTTTTGAACAAGATTAATGATTGGGAACAATTTTATTGTGTCATTTGAAGGTAAAGAATAGAAATTAAACTTATTTAAAAATTTTTAACAGGTTTTATTATGAAATTTTAACGAAATATCGACTTTTTTTACATCTACGACTACGTAATCAATGACTCTAACATTAATATCTCTAGTTCTTCTCGGAAGTTATTTAGATAATAATTGTTTTAAGTTCAGAGTACTTTAAAGATGACAAATCAAGAGGTTTTAATTTTTTTGACCCTTTATTTCAAAAATACGGAATATTTTTGCAAAAGACTGACAAAATGGGCCCTTTTCTTTTTCTAAAGAACCAATAAAGTTAAACACTTAAATTAACGATAAATTAATGAAAACCTCATGATTTGACTTGTCAAAACATGTAGCTTGATAATAAAAAATAAAAAAATAAGGTTTTTCTCAAAAAAGTATTAAATTGCAAATAACTCGAAAACTAGAACCGACAAAATGGGCCCTTTTCATGTGGACGTCTACATATACAACTCTAATCCCACGAAGTTTTAAAAAAATCAAAAGACATTTTTCAAATTGTGATATTTCTGGCGTAAAATCCCCCAACACTAAAATAATGTAAACAATTATCAATGCAACAACTTTTACTACCTTATAGACATTGTCGAACCATCATATTCTACAAACAACTAAGACAAAATTGTTCAATTACCCCAAATTAACAAATTTCTGCTTCACACCCCCCCCCCTAATTTAAAATTCTAGAAAAATTATGTGTTAAAGTAGACACTTTTAAAGATATTTTTATCACATTTAAAAACTGGCTTCTCTGAATAAACCATTTAAAAAAAATTATCAAAATTAAAAAAAAAATTTCCTGGTTTCTTGGGATTATTTTTTATAATTCATCTTATGATTACAAAAATTGAGTTTTATGGAATGGTTTAAAAAAACTTTATTTACTTCTTAAGATGAAGTACGCATATGTTAGAATGAAGTTACGCTCTCGGTTAAAAATTTTTTAAAATATTTTACACCAAATTTAAAAATCTAGAAAAATTAAATAATATATAAAAACAAATTTAAAAATTAAAAAAAAAATTTCCGTTTTTTTTGCAATAATTTTTCGATTATTTTTTTTATAATTCTTCTTTTGATTTTGCAAAAAACATATTTTTGCCATTAAAATCGGTTGAGCCGTTTTCGAGAAAAATCAATTTTTTGATTTTGCTTTCCCCTTCCATAACTTCTGTAAAAATGCATTTTTTTAAAATATTTGGTGGAAATTTTCTTCTCATTAGTACTAACTTTTATTAATAATTTAAGCTTTTTTGAAGCAAAGGCAGATTTTGCATTCTTATTCCGCTATAATACCCTTTGTTCGTTTTTTAACGAACATTTTAAATAAATTAAAATTCCTTCCGACAAGTAACTTTTCTTAAAACCGAAGTATTCGATTTTCGATTTTTTCTTTCATTTCAATAACTAATTAAAATAGTTAAAACATTAAATTTTCTCTGGTCAAACGATTATTTTATTAATAAGTAAGAGTCATACAACTCTACTTATGTAGACAAAAGGTCCACATTTAATACAAACAAACTGACGTTTCGGCTACAATTTGCGAGCCTTTTTCAAAGTTTAATCTATAAAAAAACATAAAAAACAAATATAGAAACAATTTTCTTACAATGTGTTTATAATTAACTTTTCTATCCTAAAACATTCATAAACAACACAACGTAAAAATCGGTTTTATAATAAAAAAACAAAAAATCTTAAAAACATGCCCAGATAGTTCGGCTTATTGCTGTAAGGCCACTGTGAGGAAATTTGTAGTGGTTGTAAGGTTTCCACGTAAGTCTGTTGTACACATAAGTTAGTCTAAAAATTTCCGCATTTCCGTAAGATTACACATAAAAGCTGATGTGAGCGATTAGTCGAAATGTAATGGAATGACTCTAATTTATTACAAAAAAGCCTAATACAAATATAAAAAGTTAACATACAAATATCCATCACACATTTATATGATTCAAATATATTTACAAAAAATAGAAGGCAATTTAATTGTTATTTATTAAAAGTTGTGGACATTTTAATCATGAGATTTTATTATAGAATCCTTTATGCCAGTGTAAGTTGAAAGAAATTATAAATAGTCCTAATGGCCAAATTTCGTTGTTGATTTGACTAGGGAATTCAGGGTCATATTGATAAAGTTGTGACCCAAGTAACCTGTAAATTTGCAGCAAGATTGCAGCAAACTTATACCACAAGATTTGCAATCTTACGCGTAAGCTCACGGCAAGTTTGCTGCAAGTACAAAAATGTCCTACTTGGTGCAAGACTGCACTGAGAATAATAGAGTTTGAAAAACTGGGAGTCAATATTGAAAAAACTGGACTCAGTCCAGTAAAAGTACATTAATTCATTTCCATCAAGCATCTTAATGTTTTGCGTATAGTTTAAAGAGGGCCTTAGTTCCAAATGTTACTGTAAAGAGCATTGAAACACAAGCGAAGATTATAAGGCGCGCTGCAGTGTGCATAGTAGAGAAACTGGACTCAGTCCTCTACTTCGAAATTTTTACAATAAAGGAACGCAGGCGCGGAACCTGTCAAAATAAATGTCCGACGCGACGCGAAACTTTTATTCACTTCGTCAATTTTATATAAAAAAACAATAACCAATCATTAAAAAAAGAAAAATATGTTAAATGCACTCTTCATATATTCATATTCATTAATTTACAAGTTTTATTCTTCCCACATCTTCATACCTACCTAACCATACAAACTAAATATACGCATAATTATAAATCGCACGCTTTTACATTTAACATTAAGCCTCTCGGCTACGCAATCGATAGGCGAAATTTCCTATTTAAGATACATCCCTTTCCATTGAAATAAATTACGTCATGAGTGTATTTTAATATGTAATTAATGTAAGTATGAATGTCAACAATATTCATAATATTGAAAAAATAATATTGTCAACTAGTTTTAATTTGATATGGTTATTAGAATTTAATAATAAATAAATAAAAAACATTAATGTTTTCTTAACCTTTTTTAAGTTTGACACTTCTCATGGTAAATTTGATTATTCTTTTTTCCGTGTACAAAATAGTGAATTGACCTTGAATGAAATGTATAATTAATTATTCTCAAAGCAATATTTAATACTTTAATTTACTTAACTGCACTGCATAATAGTTGAGAGTAGTAAGAGTAAGTGAAACGGTAAGATAAGTGAACGACCATTAGTGTGAGAGAGAGAGAGAGAAAGAGAATAACTTGTGGTTTTCGAGTAGGTATCTACTTTATGTGCACGGCGTTCATTTTTCGAAAGAACTGGACTGAGTACTATTTGTTCAATATTCGCTTCTATTATTGACTTGTGTTTTGTACACTGCCGCGTTCTTTTAACAATTACATGAGAAAGTAATTTCTCTTTCCAATTTTTTATACTCTTATTGCCTCTTAGACTATATAAACAGTCTTGTTTAAGCTGATGAATGGGATAAATTGTGTTGAGTCCCAAACTGTTCAGCTATGAAACTTCTAATACTATATAGTGTGTATCTGTCACATATTATTAATTTTTCATTTTTCTCCGTGTGCACAGCAAGCTTAGGACAAGCCAACACTGCAAGTTTCCTAAACAATTTGTGAAAATTTTTTTTAAAAACTTTGTGAAATTTTAGAATGCAAATTAAAGGGAAGTTTAACTGATAATTTTTCCAAAATTTATTTCCACAAATTACCAAATATTTGATAAAAAATTTCTAAGTTAACGTCGTAGCAGACGTTAACTATTTATATTATCATTGAAGATAATATTGTGAATCGCCTGTTTAGAGGGTTGATACTTATACTCTACGCAAGACGAGTCGTCCGCGAGAGAGGTACTTCTCGCCATCTATCAAGGTATTGGAAAACTAATAGAAGTTTCACTCATAATGCTCTAACTTCGTGATAGATTGCGGGAAATACCTTTCTGACGCACAACTTGTCTCGCGGGGAGTATAAGTATCAGTTCCCTAAACAGGTGCATTACAATGGAATCTTAGATGATAATATCAATATTAAACGTCTGACAAAAACATTAACTATTTTTTACTATTATCCACTGATAATACACACAACTACAATTCTTTGGATTGGAGAAATTAATAACATTTTTTTTATAACCTTGTTACCATTATATTGTTTTTAATAAATATTAAATATATTAAAATTCAATAAAAATCAAATATTAAGTAATTTGCTTAATATTATATAATCAAATATTTGGGAATTTGTGGAGATAAATTTTGGAAAAATTATTGGTTAAACTTCTCTTTAATTTGCATTCTAAAATTTCACAAAATTTTTAGGAAACTTGCAGTGTAGGTTTGTCCTTTGCTTGCTGTGGATCTTGAAGCAAGTAGGACATTTTAGTACTTGTAGCAAACATGCAGTTATCTTACATTTTAGTTAAAGTTCGAATTTCCAGTAAGGGGAGTACTTCAAGTATTTCCTAATTTGCCTAGGCATTTCGCAAAATCCCAATATATTTAAGTATATTATTATCAGAAGTATAACAAATAGAGGTGTGCAAAAAACTTGAAACTCGATCGAGTATTTTTGAGATTTTCATTTTTCGAGCCGAGTCGAGCCTCATAAAGAGTTCGAATAATTTCGAGTACACAAAAAATTAGATTGAATTCGACCGTTTAAATTACTAAAAAAACTATTAATAAGTAGAAAATTTTGATTTCAAGGGATTTACTGATCGTAGAAAATCGTTAGGTGTTAAAATAACTACATTCAGAGAAAAAAGTTATTTATTTTCACTAAAAGTGTATATTTAAAAAAAAATTATTTGTTGCAAATAAATATTTTATTTAAAATAAATAAACTAATATTTATTTTAAATAAATGCACTTAATTATCTAAACTACAAACACAAATTAAAATCACCTGTAAAAAATCATTTTTCATGCGTTGCGAAAATTAAACGGTTTGAGTATATCAGACGCACCGACTCTGTGAAAGACCCAGAGAGCAATTGGACTTTTACTGTTAAAAAAATCTTCATGAATTTTAAAAATCATTTGTACTTCGCACTAGATAATTTATCTAAGAAGCTACAGTTACATTTTCAGGTCAATCGGACGAAAACTCTTCGAGTTCTACTGGTTACTGATTTGTAAAATATGGTTTCGAGAAAAACGCGTTTAAAGTTTCACAACACTATTACTTTTAGAAATCTCAATAATTTTGACATTAAAAATTTTTTACTTTTACTCTGCTATCCCGGCACCATATAATTGCCCTCCAATGGCCGTATTTGCCTCCTCCAGGTCTTTTCTGTTTGAAGTAATGCTCCCCCGAGCATTTTTTGCCACATCGGAAAGTGAGTGCTCGGCGGCTTTGATCCAACAATAACCCGACAATAATTCATAATTGAAAATGACTGCGACAGCAGCGGCTATGTCTACCCAGGCGCGAAAGACCAATGCTGACGATGGATTGAAGCTTTATTGAGCCTTGAACGCCCAGCGTGGGTAATCCAGAGTTGAAGCAGTCTTTAAAACACTGTCACTCAATGTTGGTTCAACATTGGAGACCAATGTTCGTCCCATGCTCGATTCAAGACTCGATCAATCTTCGTGTGTGAAGCTTGAATATCCAATCTTTATTCAAGCTTGAATCAAGGCTTGAATCAACGATGATACAATATTCACTTTATTTATTACCGTATGCACTAAATAATAATCAATAATTTCATCAATCATTTTTAAATAATATAAAAAATTATCTAAATTAATAAATAATTATTAAATAATTAATAATTATATGATTATATAATAATATAATATAATAAGTATTATTATTATTATTATTATTTAATATAATAATACTATAATTATAATATTAAGACAACAGTGGTAAATAAATATTAATAATTATTCAGTGTATAATATTTACATTAATGATATTATATTATAAATAAAGTTAAATCTTATATTATTTTTTTCTTGCACAGTGTAAAATTATTATTTACAAATTTCAATAGTTTCGCTTTCGTTTGTCTGAAAAATTTTCAGTGATCAAAAACTTCCAGTATAAAAATTGTTCATTAAGGCGTAATAAATATTTATGCCAAGTATTTTTACATTAGGATTAACCGTTTAGAAAATATTATCAAAATACTATTTTTTGTCAAACGCGTGTGACCTTGCGACTCAGCGTAGCCAACTCAACACATACGTTAAACAAACTCTTGAGTTGGCAACGCTGAGTCGCAAGGTCACACGCATTTGACAAAAAATAGTATTTTGATAATATTTACTAAACGGTTAATCCTAGTATAAAAATACTTGACATAAATATTTATTACACCCTAATGAACAATTTTTACACTGGAAGTTTTTTATCACTGAAAATTTTTCAGACAAACGAACCTCTTGATCTTTAAAAATAATAATTTGACACTGTGCAAGAAAAAAATAATATATAATAAAATTAAACATATTATCAAAAATAAATATTGTAATATTAAATAAATTATAAATATTTATATTTAATATTGTTCAGTGCACACGGTGATAAAGGAAGTGAATATTGTATTTTCGCTCACGAAGATTGACCGAGTCTTGAATCGAGCATGGAACGAACATTGGTGTCCAATGCTGAATCAATGTTGAGTTACCATGCTCTGGCATTCATATACTTGATTAAGCAGGATCCCTTCCAACCTTCGTTGGCCGTGCGGTTTAAATAGGTGCGTTTATAGAGGTGTCGGGTATGCGTCGGGGGGTTCGATCCCACATGCGAGCGAATATTTTTCCGTTTTCGTTTCTAAACGATATATAAAATAATAAAATTGTGTGTTGTGTTGTGAATAAAAAATGTGAATATGATTGTAAATAATATTAAAAGTCTGTTAAAAAATCAAGAAAAAAATGTGCCGATTAACAAAAAAATTATTTTTTTTACTAAAATTATTTTTTTAATGTTACTATTTCAAATAACATTTATTGTTAGTAATAATATATTATTTACATGAAAATAATATATATAATTGTTTTAATAGTATATTGGAATTAAATTTATACACATATATAATATGAATAAAAATAATGTCAATAATATTTATTATTATTATTATTATTATTATTATTATTATTATTATTATTATTACTATTATTATTATTATTGTTATTATTATCAATTGATATTTTCATATTATATTGAATGGGCGCGAGAGTCGCGTAAATTGGGGAACAGTGGAAGCAGCCTTGTTTCAGTCTTGAATTAGGCTTCCGCAGCATTGATTGAAGATTGAACGCCAATCTTCAATAAAGACTGGAGCGCGAGACTTAAATAAATGTTACATTATGGCTAGAATCAACCTTGCTTCCGCCGTCCCACCAAGGCTTGATCAATATTGACCAATCCTCATCCAAGCTTCAGTAAAGCCTGAATCCAGCGTCAGTTCGCGCCTGGGTAGCAATTTTTCCCGCTCGAAACAGTTTTCGGTGCGATGGACCACACGATGGAATTGAATGATTCATTCACATTTTGCGTGTATCCACCCAGGCAACGTGACAGAAGATCGTCCGAACTAAGGTCTTTGTATATGGGTTCTATGGCTTTGAAAACAAGTTCTGTCATATGTGGCTTATGTGTAAAGTTAAAGTCATGTTTTTTTGAGCTTCGGAACTGCTCCAGAAAAAATATTTTTAAGATCATTTCCAACTTTCTATGCAAGGACGTTATTGATTATTAATTTAGGGATGTCATAGTATATTTTAAGCCAATAAAAAAATAGAAAAAAAAATGCAAAAAGGTATAACCCCTTAATAAAAGATAAGTTGATTAATATACCTCAACAGTTAACAATTGCTTGTCAAGAGATTTATCTTCTATACTACAATAATTGATAGCAATCGATATAGTATTTTCTTCGTAACGTTTAATGGATTAAAGATAGAGAGAGTAAGAGCACGAAAAAATAAAAATACAAGAGAGAAAAGGAGAGAGATTAGTTAATCCTGACGTGTTAGATTCATCAAATAAACAATAGATATTTATTTAAATGCGTGTCTTTGATAATAGCGGTGATTGTAT
The DNA here is from genome assembly GCA_032872475.1 of Leptopilina myrica (nomen nudum). Lineage (NCBI taxonomy): Eukaryota > Metazoa > Arthropoda > Insecta > Hymenoptera > Figitidae > Leptopilina > Leptopilina myrica (nomen nudum). The sequence goes on along the minus strand of CM065458.1, from coordinate 42,941,505 downwards.
GTAACACAAATGTTTTTTAAACAGTGCAGCAATTTGTGTCGCTCACCTTGGAAATTATTTTCTAGGTAGTGGAATTCTGGGCGCCGATACAAGACAATGGTAGGCGTGGGCGCCAGAGAACGCCGCAGGTTATATTCTTTGAATATAGTCATATTGAAAGTGTTAGTACTGGTTTCCGTCCGGTGCAATGGTACGGAGAAGAAAATAGAAACCCCACTACTCTCCAACTCGAGTAATGACTCCCGGTTGATATAGTTATTTTAATGTCCGTTTACCACTCGAACGCTACATAGAGAAAAGGGGATTGTTACATGTACTAGCGGATTGTTAATATAGAACTAGCAAATCTAATTTGTTGTTGCAACAATTCTTTTTGTTCTCCTAACAAATTAATTGTTATCACAACAATTTCGAGTTAGCTAACAATACGAAATTGTTGTGATAACAATTAATTTGTTAGGAGAACAAAAAGAATTGTTGCAACAACAAATCAGGTTTGCTAGTTCTATATATTAACAATCCGCTAGTACATTTAACAATCCTTTTTTTCAGTGATAGTTAACTGTCACTTGGATAGACTTCTATTTTAGTCAAGCACTTTTCTTTTTCATTCACTAATACTAATTTTATAACCAATTTATAATTGACTCGATATAATATATATATATATATATATATATACTAAGGGGGCTTAGCCTCCCTACGCGCTTTGCGCGCCAACCCCCTATATAAAAAAAATTTGTCTTTAGCATAGGCTTTGACGTCCTATTTGAGGGGGCAAGCTCTGACCCGTAGTTCAAAAAATAGGTCAAATTAGACATAGACTTTGTAATATATTTTAATGAGTAAAATAAACCAAAAATAAATTATTATCACGAAATATAAAAAGGATCACAAATTGTCAAATATAATAAAGAAACAAATTTAAAGTATAAAATTATATATTTTCATATAAATTATCACGATCAATCAAATAAAATATTAATCAGTCTCGAGACTATTGTGATAAAATTCAAATATTTCGCCCATGTCACACACTCACAAAAACATACACACACAAGTCAATTAAAGATATATATATATATATATATAAATAGAACGAAATACAATAAAATCACAGAGAAAATTGATCAAATAAAAAAAAATGGCAAGAAATTAAACAAAATGAACAAAAGAAATTGTCATCACTTCCCTTTTTTTTATATAGAAGGAGTCTTGCGGGTAGAATCTGCGATCCAGAGCGATCCGGAATGGTTTGGGTGTACTTAACACGCGAGCTTCTCTCGAGTTTCAGTTATCCCTTTTAACTGCACTATTTAGCGTCACGGAACTGGCCCAATATACTGCCAGGATTAGTTCCAACACCTTACTTCACGGACTCTGCTGCTCTTTCCCAGATTAACACTTTCCGGCCATTAATAAATCATAAAGCGCCACACTCTAAGTCTTCGGCGTCGGACTCGGATATATGGCGCGGAAATCCCCTTTGACTTCAATTTTTGGGAAGCAATGAGGAGGAGAGTCCGCGAAGCGACGAATTTATTAGCGCGTGACAATTTTCCCACCCAAACCAAACGAATCCCCCTACACCCATAATTTCCCCGAAAGGCCCTTCGTTTTCCACGAATTCTCTCGATGTATTCGCCACGAGCTCAAGCTGCATCGTATAGGCGCTAAATTCAATTTCTTACAACTTTGACGTAATATGAGGCCGTTATTTATACCTGTAGGTCAGAAAATCTTGAAACAGTGGCGGCCGCGATATCTTTTTATATTATGGAAATATATATATATATATGGGGCGTTCCACGCCAAATCGGACAGTATTTGACTTTTGCATCTCAGATTTTTTTCAAATAATATTTTTCTTTTAGTGCTCATTGAAATAAGCTACCATGATTTTTTTCAAATTTTTTCATCAAGCCATTAAAGAGATACAGGTTTTTGAAAAATCACGTTTTTTACGAAAAAGTTTTTTTGAAATGGTTATAACTCGGTCAAAAATTGACCAAATTTGACGTTCTATATATGAAAATTTTTGTTTTCACACGTAGTTTTTGATAAAAATATAAAATTATTATTATTTTTAAGAATGTATGTATCGATCGATTTTTTTCAAAATTTTTTGTAAGAAACTAGGACCAAATTTATAACTTTTAGGCGTTGTCTGATTGTGGGCAAACGATGGGATCTATTTATTTAGAATTTTTTAATTATTATAAACGCAGTGAAAACGGGTACTGTCGGTAATCTTTTCTTGCCAAAACTTTACCGACAGCAGATTATCTAATATTCACGGTCGGTAAAGTAGAAGGTATTTATCATGATTTAAAGAACATCATATCTGTAAATAATTTCATATGTTGTTAGTAATGTCATAGTTTTATGCCATGGCAAGTTTTGGTATTTACAATTTGTGCTGCAATCCGTTAAAATTAGAAAAGCACAAAGTTAAAAATGGATTGCGACGTGCTTCAATTAATCATCAAAATTTGTATAATTTTAGCAATTCTGATTATCTATGCACTTCGTGTAGAAAATCTTTGGATGCAAAAAAATAATCCTGATTCTTTTGTTGTCGTCGATAACGAAAGTAACGAATCTTAAAAAAATGACAAGATTGTCTGTATTAATTAGTCAATATCAAATTCTCCATTTTGGAACGATTTCATAATTTTCTCACTATTATAAAACAAAATTTTTCATTATTCTGCATTATTCTTACACTATAGGAAATGTGGATTTATAATTATTCACTTAATTAGAATTTGTTCTTTGTATTTAATGTTTTATAGTTAGTATTCATATCTCTGCCAAAATTATACATATTAACAGTTTTAATTATAAAAAATTGACCATAAAAATTTAATTAGCTTAAAAAGCGTCCCATATTTGGTAGAAACGTATCAATTTTTATTTTGTTTTTCAGAAGGAATAGAACAACTTAGTCAAAAAGCATTTACTTCAGAAGGTTAGCCTTTCTCAACTAAGCGTAAGGACAGTTCTGCCTATTGTAAACAATGCAATTGCATTATTAACCAAAAATGGGACGCTCTTTAGGCTAATTAAATTTTGATGATTAATTGAAGCACGTCGCAATCCATTTTTAACTTTGTGCTTTTCTAATTTTAACGGATTGCAGCACAAATTGTAAATACCAAAACTTGCCATGGCATAAAACTATGACACTACTAACAACATATGAAATTATTTATAGATATGATGTTCTTTAAATCATGATAAATACCTTCTACTTTACCGACCGTGAATATTAGATAATCTGCTGTCGGTAAAGTTTTGGCAAGAAAAGATTACCGACAGTTCCCGTTTTCACTGCGTTTATAATAATTAAAAAATTCTAAATAAATAGATCCCATTGTTTGCCCACAATCAGACAACGCCTAAAAGTTATAAATTTGGTCCTAGTTTCTTACAAAAAATTTTGAAAAAAATTGATCGATACATACATTCTTAAAAATAAAATTTTATTTTAAAAATTAAAATTTTTTTTCGTAAATTTAAAAAAAAAAGTTTTTTTATATTTCTATCAAAAACTACGTGTGAAAACAAAAATTTTCATATATAGAACGTCAAATTTGGTCAATTTTTGACCGAGTTATAACCATTTCAAAAAAACTTTTTCGTAAAAAACGTGATTTTTCAAAAACCTGTATCTCTTTAATGGCTTAATGAAAAAATTTGAAAAAAATCATGGTAGCTTATTTCAATGAGCACTAAAAGAAAAAAATTATTTGAAAAAAATCTGAGATGCAAAAGTCAAATACTGTCCGATTTGGCGTGGAACGCCCCATATATATTCCTATTAATATAAAATGATTTCGCCGCCGCCGCTGATTGAGTCATTTCCCTTTCCCGCTACCCTCTTTAGGTCAATGTTGAGGGCAGTTTTGACCTAAACGTCAAAATTTGACAAACAATTTCCGCTACCCTCAAAATTTAGGTCAAATTTTAGGGCAGTTTGACCTAAATGTCAAAAATTGTTAAAGAATTTCTGCTACCCTCAAAATTTAGGTCAATTTTATTGCAGTTTTAACCTACGGGTAAAAAGAGGCCCACAAACGTCTGTTACATTACGTCGAAATCTACTTGTAATTTTACATTCTTCTTTTACCTACATGTCATAAACGTTCAAATAATGGCCCTTAATTTATGTCAAAATGTATGTCAGATTTGATTTATTGTTAAAGCTGCAAGTAAAAAGGGTCGTATTAATGCCTTTGATGATACTGCAAAATCTATGCCAAATTTAACCAATTTTTTTACCTTTAGATATAAAGAAGTATCTATAAGGGCACCATAAGATCATAATCATGTCCGTAAAGTAAAATTCTTTTTAAGTGCTTTCTTTTAGTATCGCCTGATATAATTTACTCTAACTTATTGCCATGCATTCAGGTTAAGACAACATGATTTGAAAATAAAAATTAAAATAAATATAAGAATTAGTCGGGATGTTGGCGCGCGAAGCGCGCAGGGGGCGGAGCCCCCCTAGTACATATATATATATTATCCTCTAGTTTTATTTCGTTCTGTATAAATGCTGACAGGAATTTGAAACATTCATCAGAATTTCAAATTGCTCCTCCTTTTATCAAAAGTGGCACACCAACCGGTGATCTCTCTCTCTCTCTCTCTCTCTCTTGCTCTCTTTAGAAAATCGAGCACGTAGAATATTTGACACGAACTCTGAGAACTTTATAGTGCGAAGTTCCCGATTAAATTTACTGCACAAAGCATCATCTCAAACTTGATATGTAAATTTTCGTGTTTTTCCTGTTGTTGTAGGGAGAGAAATGCATTTCTCAAGTTCGATGATGATAATTGCGTGCGCGCGTAAATAATATGCATTCCAATTACACTCATGTTAGGGGAGAGTGGTCCAAAGTTGGCCACCTTGCGTTTCCCAGGGATGGTATAATACTTGACTATTCTGTAATTTCATGGTGTGATATATTGTTGAACCATGATATAATTTATGGACGTAATTATAATCGAAGATCCTTCTACGCATTGTGAAGACAATGATATTGTTTACGACAAAAAAATTAACTTTTCTTGTTTTTTAGAGAGCAGCTAGAGATAAATAATTGAAAATTTCTAAATATGTGTGTGCTCTAGTTCCTTTATTTAATGTTGTAGGGGAGACCGGGGCGTAATGGATCACTTTTCACTTTTTGTTGCTTAACTTCGTCATTCTTGCTTTAATAAAAATCTCATCATATGGAAAACTTAGCCTAACATCTCAGCTTTCAATTCAAAAAAAGTACGCCCTAATATCACTTATACTTTTTTTTCTAGAACAATGTTTTTGGAGAAATGCAAGGTGAGCAATTTTTCCTCGGGCTGGGGCGTAATGGATCACTACCCGGGCGGGACGTATTAAATTAGCAATGAAATGTTTGTTGGAAATATTGTTATTTTTTATCAATACCGTAAGTATTAAAAAAATTTGTCAATTGTTCTTGAAGAACAAATGTTTAAAGCTCAAAACCTGATATACAAAAATTTTTTACAAGTAATTTTCAAAAAGATATAACAAAAAAGCAGACTTCAAAAATTTACTTTCAAGCGTCAAAATCACTTTTTCTACCATTTTTTTAACAATAATAAATGAATAACATTGAAACTTGGTACAAACTTACAGTATTCCGTACATTATTTTGATCAAAAACCGAAATTACTCTGATCTACCACTTTCGAATAAATTCATGTGATCCATGACGCCCCTGATCCATTACGCCCCGGTCTCCCCTAAAAATGAGGTTCTGTTGATTTTTTAATTAAAATTTTTTTATTAGCATAATAATTGGAAACCTGTAAACAATGCTTCATTTTCTAAACAGAGATAGTTAAATAAGACGTATTTATTCTCCTAAATGTATCGACTGCTAAAATCTAAAAGAAGACCTATATTGTACTCTCTAAATTTGAATTATAGTTAAAATATTAACTAATTTAAATTAGTGACTGACATTTTGCTTTTGAATGAATAAATTTTACTAATAAATACACTGAAAGAAATGATTTCAGTATGTTTGGAATTTGGTTATGTTTATAAGATTTTCTGTCAAGTTTTGAGAAACCAAATGTTGATTTTACCTCAATAGTTAGGTTAAATGAGAAATTTAAAAATGTGAAACACTTAACCTATAATTTGTAATAAGTTTCCGTAATTCAAGTATCTGTATATTACAATCACACGCACCTCTCTTGTGTGCGAACAAAACTAATGTGAAATCTGGTTAAGAGGTTAGTATGGTTTAAATACCCTAACTGTTAGACTGTTTCTACTCCAGCAATACTATATGGGTAATATAACCGAAATTATGCCCGTACCTTCTATTTTTTTCTTTCATTGTGGGATTTTACATGGTTTTTGATATAGATTTCAAGGTGGGTTTCCTTTTGGAGATTTTCAATAGTATAAACTAATCAAAACTCGTGAATCGATTTACCTGTTTTTGCGTAATGCCCGTATAGTATTTTGGAGAGCGAAAATATACTCAAACATTTCTAAAATTCAAGAAAAAAATTTTTCAAAATTTAAACCTTAAAATATCAATACTTAAATTGTTTGCCAACTAACGTTCATTGATGAAAATTTGTATTAGACGCCAAAATTCATGACTCTAATCTGGCTAATAAACTAAATATAATAAACATAAGTTAAATATTAGAAATACCAACCAATATCAATAATAATACATATTTATAGGCGCGGAGGTGCCTTTCAAAGAGTAGTTGTCGAGGGTTGGAAAAGTGTGAGGATGAGAGGGCGGCGGCGGCAGAGATGCTATCATTGCCATATTAGAGGAAGTTATAAATCGCTGCGAATCTAAAATTGATCTTTTCTGCACTGGCAGAAGCAGCGGTTCGAAAGTAGAGGACGGCATTACTTCAGTATGAAAGAGAGGGGAAGGAGAGAGTATAACATTTAGGTTATACTGTGTATATACATACCTAGATTTAGATATCAACTGATCTATCCTTCCTCCCCCGTAACCCTGCGCGACTCTTTAACTTTCAGCTTCCTCTATTGGGCAGATGTGACTGGATAGGGGAGGATCTCGTCAGAGAATAAGCACCTATCGGCGGAGGAGACTTCTCGCAAGATATATCGATTTTGACGCGTCTGCGAATTTGAGATAAGCCTGAGCCACTGAGCCTTGTATGTCGAGACAGTGAGAGAAAGAGAGACATCTCTCTTTTTTATATTCTGAAAATCTCCTTCAATAACCAGTTCGGACTTCCTAGTGGTCTCTTTTTTTGCCATTTCTGCACTGAAAGAAATGCATTCAAGAATTCAGCCATAAACTTCTGGTTAAGGATTTTGGTTGAAGTAGTCATACAATCTGTCAGATTAGCACATAAGTGAGGTTAAGTTAGACATATGAAGGCTGATTCACATTTACTGTCCTTTATTTCTGTCATTCGTATGGCTGGATTAACCAAACTGTTTTGGCAGTTGTAGTTCATTATAATACAATGATTCATTCTAGCAGAATTATTACTGCCATAATTATGGCAGTAATGGCGGAGCTTTTCGTGCCTCATTTGAATTACATTGGCTATATACCTTTCTACGATCCAGCGGTTCAATTATTGATCGCCACCGGATTACTTAATACTTTGGAAATTGTCAGTCTTTCAATGACTTTCATTCTTCCCTTTTTGACAATTTCTTTCTCTCTCCCTCCTTGCTCAGGTACAGCTTAATTAGGTGAAACTGGTCTTTCTGACCCGGATACTTTGCATGTGACTGTGCATTCACACGCATACGATACACAGTTGTATACCGTAGGCGATGCGGTACTTAAACTGACATACTTTACAGGTTGTGGTATAAGTGGACGCGCGCGAAGGGAAGATATTCTTTTAGTCCCTTGGGTCGAGTCGGGGAGAATTTTAATTGGAATCAATTTGTCCCAGAGTAAAGATTATTTACAATCTTTAAGGACGCATTGACAACACGCGGAAAGACACCCAGGTGAGAACTGACGGCTAGTTCAGGCTTTACGAAGCTTGATTCACGCCTGGTCAGGATTGATTGAGGCTGAGTAAGACGGCCGATGCAAGGTTGCTTGAGTCTATAAATGTACCCAGGTAGAAATTGACGACCGGCGTGATACCGGCCCGGTACCATCGGCGGATTTTGAGTTCCGGGGCGGTACCGGTATAAGACCGTCATTTCCACCGGCTTGGTACCGGTAAATTGCAGGATGATAACTACGGCAGGTATCTGGCACACGTACCAGGTCGCTACCGAATAATCCACCGGGGCGGTACTGGCCTGGTTAATGTTTGTAGGCATTTAGTTCCGGTTTACTACCGGCTAGGTACTGGCCCGGTACTGAAAAAAATGGTTTTTTTAGCTAAAAAGGAATTTTGTAGATAGAACATTTTTTTTGTAATGGTGGAGTGAATCAGTTTTGTAAGTGCCGGCGATATATTGGCCAAGTACCGGTTTTAAATGTAATTAATACACACTTTTCTAAGTTAACATTTTTAAATAAATAATTAATAATATCAAATTATAAACAATTAAGAAAATGCTGTAACATAACAATAATAATTATTGAAAATCTGAAAGAGAAAATCTGATGTTACGGGGATTTAAACTCTGGACCCAGATACTCCAAGCACACTGCCACATCCACTGACCTAAACCTGCTCATGGTATGTAAACGCTAAACGGTCGTATAAATTGTAACAAGAGACAAGGTACCGGGCCGGTGGTACGCCGGTGCTAGGCCGGTAAATATATTTTTACCGGCATATCTCCTTCGGCGGTATAAAAACAGAAGTTAATTTTAGTACCGGGCCGGTGATACGCCGGTGCTGGGCCGGTAAAAATATTTTCACCGGCAAATCTCCTTCGGAGGTATGAAACAGAGCGAAATTACAGTACCAAGCCGGTAAATATATTTTTACTGGCAAATTTCCTTCGGCGGTATAAAAACAAAAGTAAATTATAGTATCAGGACGGTGATACGCCGGTGCTGGGCCGGTAAAAATATTTTCACCGGCAAATCTCCTTCGGAGGTATAAAAATAGAAGTAAAATATAGCACCGGACGGTGCTGGGCCAGATATTTTTAATCAACCGGTCCGGTACACACTACCAGTACCGGTACAAATCCACATTTACCACCGGGCCGGTACCGGGCCGGTATTTATTTCATATCCGGCCCGGTACCTTTATGCCGGTACCGGCATAAGTCCAACTTTACAACTGGTTCGGTACCATGCCGGTCGTTAGTGCTGGCAGACGTCCAACTTTTTGCCTGGGTAACACCGATTTCAGCCTGACGCTCAGTCCTTGTTGAAAAATGGCGTTCAATCTTCAATCAATGCTGCGGAAGCCTAATTCAGGAATGAAACGAGACTGCTTCCACTGTTCCCAAATTTACGCGTTTCTCGCGCTCATTCAATATAATATGAAAATATCAATTGACAATAATAATAAATATTATTGTTATTATTTTTATTCATATTATATATATATGTGTATAAATTTAAATGCAATATACTATTAGAACAATTATATTATTTTCATGTAAATAATATATTACTAAAAATAAATGTCATTTGAAATAGTAACATTAAAAAAATAATTTTAGTAAAAAAAGACAATTTTTCTGTTAATTAGTACATTTTTTTCTTGATTTTTTAACAGACTTTTAATATTATATATAAACATATTTACATTTTTTATTCACAATTCAACACACAATTTTATTGTTTTATAAATCGCTTAGAAACGAAAACTGAAAAATATTCGCTTGCATGTGGGATCGAAACCCCGACGCATACCCGACACCTCTATAAACGCACCTATTTAAACCGCACGGCCAACGAAGGTTGGAAGGGATCCTGCTTAATCTACTATATCACTCAACATTGATTCAGCATGGGACACCAATATTCGTCCCATGCTCGATTCAAGATACTCGGTCAATCTTCATGAGCGAAGATAACTCACTTTCTTTATTACCGTGAGCATTGAACAATATTAAATATAAATACTTAAAAATTATTTAATATTACAATATTTTTTTTATAATATGTTTAATTTTATTCTATACTAGCTGTCGTACCCGTCTTCGACGGGTTTTATTTTTTTCAAATGCATTCAGTAGTGTGTCTACCAGTCTCCAAAATGGGAAATAGTGGGGAATTTAATTTGACCGGAAAAAATAATAATTAGCTACCATCAACTATTTCATTAGAAAAATATTACTATTTTAAATCAGTGATTGACATTTTATCATTAAATAATTAATTTTTAATTAATTAAAATACAGAAAACAATGTTTGTCAATTATTTATAGAAATTTAATTATAGTATTATAAGTTAATCAAAAATTTCTACTAATTTTTGACTAACTAATTCGACTAAAAAGTCGAATTCGAACTAATTGTATCATAATTGCTAAAATCTAAAATAAGACCTATATTGCATAAGCTGAATTCACAGTTTTTCCTGATTAAATGAAATTCCTGCATATTTCCCGTTTTTTCCAGTTGCTAGAACCCCTGTTAATAGTATTAGTAAAAACAAAAATCCATCAAAGAGTGTTTTTGTAAAATATGTGAATTTTTGTAGCCATTTGAAGTTTTATTTATCGTTAATACTTATCAAGAAAATTTACATTTGATAAAAAAATACACCTAAAAAAATTTTGACAAAGCTGGGAAAAACCTGATAGTTTGTAAAACAGAAATAATAATAATAGACACCCTGTTTAACTTTTGCCTTTACAATGCTCAAAAAATCTCTAAAAGTTAAATCTAAAATTAAAATAACAAAACATTTTATTATCGAAGTTTTTTCCCAGTAGCATAATCCAAGTATCGTATCACAGGTATTCTTGAATTTCTGCAGTATCTATTTTATCATAAAAAATCTTCATTTTTAATAATTGAAAAATAATTTTAATGTTATGAGTTAATATTTTTTAATATCATTTACCATCCTTATTAATAAAATCAGATGTCTCTCTGTACATTGCTTCAAACTTCAAAATTTTAGCATAAATAGTTGTTATTGACATCAATGATTCCAGAAAATTGGATGAATAAATAATTCTAAATTGTATTATTTTGACGTTAAAATCTTAATCAAAGATCCCAAACATATAATACTAATGACTTAAGTTTAATAGTAATTAATATCAGTTATATTTTTCTCAATTTTTGACATTAAAACCATTTTTAAACAGATATTTTAAAAGCTTTCCATTAAAAAATGTGTAATTTTCAATTTTTTGAAAATATTTTTATATTTATATCTTAGTTACAGAATAGTATTTTTTGCAAAATTATACTAAAGTGTTCCAAAATAACATGTAATACTCAAGTATAGAAAGTTTAAAAACAATCCATGATACATACATTAAAATTTCTAAGATTATTTCTGGAATACTTTATGTGAATAACAACAATTTATGCTAAAATTTTGAAGTTTTAAGCAATGTGCAGACAGGCGTCTAATTTTATTGATAAGTATTAAATAAAAATATTAATTTAATATTAATTGGAGCTAATAATTATAATTTTTTCGTTTTTTAAAATTTTTCGAAAACATTTTTATACTTACATCTTGGTTATAAGGCATTATTTTTGGCAAAATTATTTTGAATAATGACTAAAAAACATGTTATACTCAATTATAGAAAGTTTAAAAGCATTTTTTTTAATGTAAAATTTGAAAATGTTTGATTTTTTAATTTTTTTAAAAAATTGAACATCTCCAGTTATAATTAATATTTTTCAAATCTGTAAATTTATAAACCTTCCTTGGCCTAAGGTCTAACATTCTGCCAAATGACACTGTGTAAAAAAATATATAATTTAATTTTATTTATATGAATATAATATAATTAACATAAATATTATACACTAAGACTAAATAAATATTTATATTTATTTATTCATTGATATCTTAATGTTAATTAAATTATTATGGTTTTAAATAATAATTAATAATAATTTTTAAATAAATTAATATAAAAAATGATCATAGAATATATTATAGTATTAAATAATTTATAAACGTTTATATTTAATATTAAGAGCACTCAGTAATAAATAATCTAAATATTTTCTCATGATTGATTCAAGCTTGAATTAAGATTAGATGTTCAAGCTTCACTCACGAAGGTTGATCGAGTCTTGAATCGAGCATGGGACGAACATTGGTGTCCCATGCTGAAACAATATTAATGTGACAATGGTATAAAGACTGCTTCAACTCTTGGTTACCTACGCTGTGCGTTCAGGGCTCAATCAAGCTTCAACTCATCGTCAATATTGGTCTTTCTCACCTGGGATATTTTGTTTTAGAATGAACCCTATTGAAAATACCCACATGGGATCCTACATGGGATCTTACGTGGTTTTTTTATTAATGATACAGAATACTACAGTTCATACACTTTCACCGCCAGGTGGCGAGAGCGACTTCTCCCCCAGTTAACATGATTTTTGAACACTATATAACTGAAAGTTTATATCTCAGAAGAAATGTTTTAAATTATAGAATTTTTTTTCTTATTTCGAAATGATAATACAATTTATTATTTAATTTTTAATCCTATGAAAATTCTCACAATGGATATACTTAATGTAATCACATGTCAAATCTTTTGTGAAATCCTATGTGAAATCTTATATAAGCAACATGAAAACTCATATGAAATCCTTTATGTATTCTCACATAGGAATCCATGTAGATTTTTATGTACATACACAAACTCAAATTCCCCCATGAATTCCTACTCCAAATCGTGTCCCAAATATATATGTGCTTTAACATGGGATCCCATGTGGATTCTTATGTGGGATCTGGGATTTTATACAGGTTTTTGTATAAGATCCCATGTAGGATCCCATGTAGGATGCCATGTGGGTATTTTCAATAGGGAAACTCAGTTATTTTCACATGCTTTAGCTATGCTAGGTGTAGTAACCAAATTCAACACTTCAATTTATTATTTTCATAAAGAAAATGTAAATTTTTCATTCTTTTGTAAAAATAGTAACCGTGAAAAAAAGCAGCAATAAAAAACCGAATTGTGTACTTTTTTCGCGGTTCTTATTTTTACAAATGAATATAAATTTGCATTTTCGTTATGAAAATAGTAAATTGAAGTGTTGAATTTGGTTACTACATCTAGCATAGCTGAAGCATGTGAAAATAACTGAGTTTCATTCTAAAACAAAATGTGTCTTTCCGCATAGTGTTGTCAATGCGTCCTTATTGGTAAGGGTTGCGCATGCGCAGAGAGCAACTGAGTCTCACGACGTGTCAAAAATGCAATTGTACAGGTGATTTTAATTTATTAAGTTGTTAGATATATATTCTTCCATAGTTTGTAAATGTTGATAATATATATGATCTTGGGAACGTGAGACTTGAATAAAGATTCAAAAGTGTGTCGTTAAAGCGACGTTTCGCTGGCCAGGGTTTGCCAGCCTCATCAGGCTAAAATTTTATTAAATACAAAAGTTACACATCAGTATTTTTTTATAAAACGGTCTAAGAGCACTATTTCAATTAATAAACAATAATGATATACTTAAGTTTTGTTAGAACATGGAACACATTCTAGCGCGTTAAAAAATTAAAAAGATTTCGTCAAATTAAAATAAAAACTAATCATTCCACACTTATAATAGTAAAATTTTTGAGAAAGAGACGACATTCTTAGTACAGCGATTCACTGTCAACTGAAAAAGTCAAGTCATCTTATAAAGTCAAGCTAGTAAATACGTCAGAGAAGTCAAAGAACTAAAATGTAAACACATTTATAGAAGAGGTACAAGATATATTGATTTTATTATTTTCTTTATGGACACGAGTCCAAACGTCCAGGTAAAGGAAAAAATGTTTTGTTTAGGGTGAAGATATCTTCCTTTTTGTTGATAGTGGAACGGTTAGTTTTTATATGAATCATTTCAGATATTCGTCTTTCTTAGGGTTCCGTACACCTTCGGTGTACCGACGGATCCCTTTTGGTGAGACTCTTGTGTCCGTAGCCCAATCGTGCCCCCCCCCCCCCCTAGCGGCTAAACTATTTGACCTAGAGAGCTCAAATTTGGAACAGATACGTATTTTTCCATGTAGATTACAGGGAAAATATAGAGAATGTGATTGGAGGTAATGGCCATAGCGTTGTCAAGGAAATAACAAGATTTTGGCCAAAAATGCATAAAAAGTGTCCATTCCCCCCCCCCTTAACTTCTAAATTATTCAACATAGAGGTCTAAAATTTGGCATACTGGTGTATTTTAACGCGAATATTATAGGAAAAATATAGAGAACTTGCTATGTCATAATGACCATAGCGTTGTCAAGGAAAAACTAAAAAATTAAAAAAAAAATTTTTTCTTTCTAATTTCCACATTTTTTGACCTAATGAGCTGAAAATTGGTTAATTAGTATATTTTTACAGTCTGATCACAAAAAATATATTAACAAATCTAAAAAAAAATTAAAAAAGATTTTTTTTAAATAAAAATTGTTTTTGTTCTAATTTCTACATTATTTGATCTAATTAACTAAAAATGGGTTTATTAGTATATTTTTACAGTCTGATCACAAAAAATATACTAAAAAATCTAAAAAAAATTTTTTTTAATAAAATTAAAAAAAACTGGACAAGTGCGAGTTGCACTCGCACTGATTTGACGGGTTCCGTACAAAAATATAAAAATAATACTTGTGATATTGTAACAACAATTGGTAGGATTTTTTTCACTTTTGTATTATTTTGGTAAGTTGAATTTTCGACACTAGGTTAAAAATAAATAACAAAGAAAAATACACGGAAAACCTTTTTTCAAGAGTCATTACTAAACTTATTCAAGAACTCAGGATATGGAAATAAAACAAGAAATACTACAAAACCATAGATTGAAAGATTATTTTAAGCTGTTCGGGGATAACTGTAGTACATTTCTGGACTACTTATTGCATTTTTTTGAAAAAGTCCTGAACTGGTTTAAGAATAGAAAAATTTAAAATTAGCGAAAAAAATTTGCCCGCCTGAGTAGTCGAACTTGAGACCTCGAGACTCAAGATCGCTCCGCCTTATGCCACTCGGCTGCAGGGACGCGTTACGATACTTTAGTTTTAGATCGTTTTAAAGCGTTTAAAGCCAAGTGGCGCTGTATACCTATTGGTTACGCTTCGTCTTCTTTCTTAAATAGTTCGAGTCTTTTTCAGGGCGCAGTGACTGAAGAACTCAGTCGCAGCGTCAAGAACAATTATTTTCAAGCCATTAGAAAAACTCCTGAAAATTCTTTAATGAATATTTAAGATTTCTAAAAGAAGTTCTAAATTTTTCCCGTATCCCGTATTTATTTCAATAAATTTAGCACCTGTCAATGTCTCAAACACATAGTGTCCTTATTTTTCTTGCATATGCTGTAGGCAGTCCGCTATAGCACCACTCATTGAAACGAAAGCATATGCTTTCATTTTCATGAGCGCGCTTCTTTGGAGCAAACAACTTTTCATTTGACTTAAATTTACACGCATTTTCTTCAAATTTATCTATTAGATACTTCAAATGAATAATGTCATAGAAGCAATAAATTATTCTTTTGCGATATATAGATGAACTATAGAAACAATTTGAAGAATATCATTAATTTAACAGTACCGTACTCTTAATTTAAACAGTTTAATTTTTTCGTTTTAAGCAATATGCTGTTCGATTAATAAATGTGTCATTGAATCAATAACGGGAAATTCAATAGCATGGAGCTATTTGATTCAACAGCACTCTTTTTTCAGTGTGGTAAACCTTACAATCTCTACAGATTATTCCTCACAGTGGCCTTACAGCAATAAGTTGTGCTATCTGGAAGGATTGATAATAATTTTCTTGACATTTAATATTATCTTTTACCGAGTGATACTTATAATTTACAGTTTAATTTCTATATACTACTATTAGTTAAAATTTGTTATTCAACATAAATAACTATCCCAACCCCAAATGACCCAAGAGGAAAATTTGTCTAAAGGATTTTAAAAAAATTTTTAAATTGAACGACTGCATAGCTTCCTACACGAGGAAGCAAAAATAATTAAATCTACTTTATCTCCAATTTTTGAACACTCGCTATATTAAAATTATTTTAAAATTTTTCTTTTCCATTTAAATCACCTTTAAAGTTATTTTTCGTTCTGGATAAAGTTATTAATCAATTTAATTGTGCTATTCGCATTGGTGAAAGGAAGAAATGTCATGACTGCGGTTAATACACGGAGAAAAATTCCAATCGATTATAGCATGGACTTTCTCACTCTATTTTTCCATAGACTCAGTATGCGAAAGTTGCAATAGATGGTGTGAAAATCGCATGGACCCATGCGATTTTGGCATGGATTCCAAGCAAATTACGCGTAGTTGTGTCTGTGCGTTATTCGGTTCGGCTGCCCATGCTCAATTAGTATGATATTTCTCTCCGTGTACAGTAGCGAGAGACTTTGGTTCTCTCGCTCTCTAGGCTGATAGATATATTGTTAAAGAAATGAAAGGTAAAACAAAGGAAGAGATAGAGCCTTCGGTATTCATTACGCTAATATCACGTCATGTAGCCATCCTGTAATCAAGTGGCTCGTGCCGGGTTACTACTCACTTTGCCACCCCCTGGAGCGAGTAGTCTGGTCGCAGTTGTATGTTATTAGAAGACCATGGGCAACCACGAACTGACTTGTCGAGTAATACGGTAGCTGTTATTCGCTTCACAAGAATATCCCCAACGAGATTTATCGAGGACCAGTTTCAACGCGACCATGATCACCAATTGTATTATGTTCCTCAAAACCATTTTTTTTCATTCATCATTATATCTTCAATTATTATTGTTTTATTTATTTTTTCAAAATATGTACTAAACTATAACGATTAATAATTTTTATTAATTTTCAATTTATAATTAACAATTTTTTCAGAAGATTAATAATTAAAGGCAATACTTTCTATGCCTGGGCTTTTTAATTTCAAATATTGCAACGAAACAACAAATTGTTGGCTTCAAGAACGTAATCATGTTTTAAGCGTTCTTTCTCATCGTACTTGTAGAATGCAAATACAATTTTTGATCAGAGGTGCGAGATTAAAGATCAAATTGTCATTTGAGATTATAGACTTATCGAGTAATTTTATATTTAAAAAATGGTTCTTTAATTTTCTTTTTAAATGCGAAAATCAGTTATTCAATATAACATTTTGGTAAATTATCTCTTGTTCTCATTTTATGGTTTAATTTATGTACATTGTTTATTAGGGTGTCCGTTATTTACCAAGTTGTTTATATTGCTGGCGACGCCTCCAAAATTTTTAGTTTACCTTCTAAAACAAAATGTCAGACCAAAATAAGCCCTTAGTATTTATACACGGATAAAATTTATTCCTGAAAATTTACTGAACTTTGTTCGGTAAAACTGGGGTGAAGTGTCAAAACTGTAAGTTTTAAGGAACAGTACTGTAAAAGCAATTGCATTTAAAAATAATGTAAAAAGAATAGGGGAGACCGGGGCGTAATGGCTAACTTTTCACTCTTTGTTGTTTTACTCGGACACTTTTGTCCTAATTGAATGTTTATCTCTCAGAAAAGTTACTCTGGTATCTCAGCTTACTTTTAAGACTACGAACGTCCCGATATGACTCTTGCTTTTTATTCTACAGCAGTTTTTCTGGAGCAATGCAGAGCTCCAAAATACGCCCCTAACCGGGGCGTAATGGATAACTCCCGGGGCGTAATGAATAATGATTGCTAATTATTATCTACAGTTTCCAATTTTATTATATATTGTAAATTAAGGTTCCTGGGTATTCCGTGAATGCTATTTTTATTCAGCAATACTTCTCCTATCGCTTTTTCAATAATATTCTGTGATATTGGCACTCTCTCAATTTTTTTGTAATTTCTCATTAAAATCGTAGCTTGAAATCTACTGTTTGTAAATTTTAGACCAAAACTTAAAAATTTTGTTAAAAACACCTAAACATACTTAAACTAAGTGACAAGTAACCGCGAAAACAAACCTACACTTCGCCGATATGGTACGTTGCTTTTTATACATAGCGTATTGCATTAGCCAACACGCCCCGGGAAAAAGTAGCCATTACGCCCCGGGGGTGTTCGGCAAATATTTGCCTTTTTTTTAACAATACCGGAAGTGTGAATCAAAAATCTCGAATTGTCCCTTAAAAACAAACGTGTCAAGATCGAAACCTCATTTCAGTTTCTTTTTTAAAGCTATTTTTCAAAAAAATAGAACGAAAAAACGAAAATTTTGAAAAGTTACTTTCGTATGTCAAAAATAGTTTTTCTACTATATTTCTTACAATAATGAATAAATATTAATGAAACTTCCGACAAACTTGCAGTATACCAAGTACAATAACTTGTCTATTGTGCAAAATTATTACAATTTACGGTTTTTAAACAAATTACAATTATTCATTACGCCCCTTAGCCATTACGCCCCGGTCTCCCCTAAATCTTATGGTACATGTATTAGCCGTTCACTTACAGTTCGGTAAAACGTAGGGTAAATGTACACTATACTTAGTTTTATTGAAAGTTCGGGTTATCAGTGTTGACCGGGCCGGCTCCAAGCCGGCAGAAATACCGGCACCGGGTCGGTGTCTAAATTTCACTGGCCCGGTACGTCGCCGGTGTTGTGCCGGCAATAAACCGGTACGAAAACACTGAAAACAAGAACCGGCCCGGTACCGGGCCGATGGTTTGCCGGCTAGGTACCGGACCGGTGGTATATATATATATATATATATATATATATTATTTAATAGTTATATTATTATATTATATTATATATATATATAAAATTTTTTTTTTAATAAAAATTTTTATTGTGTAAAAATTGAAAAAAAGTGGAACGCCATTTGTTGAAAATGATTAAAAATAGACGATTTGAACGTTCGGAAAAACGTTGAAAATCCCAAAAACTAAAATTTTTATTGTGATTATCTTATTCCCTGACCCAGGAAGAAATCAACGACCGGCTTGGTACCGGGCCGGTACCAAGGGCGGACTTGCCGGTGCCGGAATTACCGCCGGCCCGGAACCGGTCCAGTCAACAATGATAACCCGGGAAATATCCGCCCCGGTGCCGGTAAACCACCGGTCCGGTGGGCCAGTCTGGGCCTCGGCGCGTGGGATGCCATTTGGAACGCCCTGCCAGTGAAGTGGTTAATCAGGGACCGTCTTAAAAGTTTAGTTTCGTTTAAGTTTTTGAGATGGCACGAAACTAAATTAACGTCTAAATATCAGTTTAGTGTCAGCTTGAAACTAAATCAACTGATTGAATTAAGCTTCGTGACAACTCGAAATAAAAGATTAAAGAACATAATTATTTAGTGTCAAATACAAAAAATTGTTTTCCCTGACTTGCGTAACTAGAGCAACTTAAGTAATTAATGTAAGTTACACAACCAGAGTAAATTTCGTAACTATACTAACTTACTTAATTAAAGGAAAATACTATAATTACATAACTAGACTAAATAATTATTGTAGTACGTAAGTTGTACCATTTACGTAAGTTATTGTAGTTACGTAACTCACGTAAGTTTTATCCTTGACGTAAGTTACTGTAGTTACGTTATTTACTCTGATTACGTAACATACGTAACTTACTGTAATTATGTAAATTACTATAGCTACGTAATTTACTCTGGTCACGTAAGTTACATTAATTTTTTTGTGATTGTCACTAAATTATTATGTTTTTCAATCTTTTCTTTCGAGTTGACATGAAACTTAATAGTTTCAAATACTTTTGTTTTGGATTATTTAAGAACTAAAACAAAAGTTATTTTCTATTTAATTTCGTTTCAGAAGCGGTTCCTGCTAGAAATGAAATTATTAATTATTAGTTAATTAGTACAAATAAGTTAAAAACAACTAATCATTAATGTCAAAGTTGTTTTTACTACGGGGCATTTAAAAAAGTATTTCAATCCTGAAAACTAACAATTTAGGCAAGTCAAGGAAGTTTTACCGAACTATTCCTGAAAACTAACACTCGAGTCAAGTCAAAAAAGTTTTACCGAACTGTTCCTGAAACGTTAGTGACCATCAAGGAGATATTCAAAAGAAACGTTAAAATTTTATTTAGTTTTCATTAAACGTTCAGTTTCAATTTTGTTTTAACTTTTACAGTACTAGTTTGTAAGGAATAAAGATATGACATTAAATTTTGAATATTATTCCTGAAAAAATAATTTAAAAATTATTAAAAATTACTGTTATGCCACTATATCCCAACTTTTCTGAAGAATTCGGTAAAATATAAGAAACAAATTTTCTCCGTGTAATAAACTTTGCCCCAAAGGCGACACATTTTCCATTCAAAATACATAAGATTTGATCATTTTTTACAATTATTTTTTGTTGTTAAAAATTATACTTTAAACGAATTACAAATCTATATTCTTATGTGAAATTAAATGCTTTAAAAAAGGTCTTGTATGATTTGGTATGATTCCTTGACGGATCCTAATGAAATTGCTTTTTTGACGTGTAGGTTAAAAATTATATCAAATTTGACATGAATATTGACCTATGGTACTTAGGCAGTTCTTATGGGGCTTCTGTTTAACCTACAGAAACCAGATTTTGAGGGAAGTGTAAGACATATAATTTTTTCGTCAAGTTTTGACCTGTATGTCAAAACTGCCCTTAAAATCGACTTAATTTTGAGGAAATATTGGGTCAAAAGGAGTTTATTTGTCAATTTTTGACGTGTAGATAAAAACTGCCATTAAAATTGACCTAATTTAAGGAAGCAGAGAGAATACACGTTCATTTTAGACGTGTAGTTCAAAACTATTATAGTACGTGTAGTATAGGTCAAATAAAACATAGATTTTGACGTAAAGTTGTGCCGTTATTGTGCCTCTGTTTGAACATTAGGTCAAAAAATAGGTCAAATTAGACGTAGATTCTGACGTAATGTAATGCCGTTTTTGCACCTCTTTTTTACTTATAGGTAAAAAATAGGTCAACTTAGACGTAGATTCTACCGTTATTGCACGTTTTTTTGACATATAGGTAAAAAAATATGTAAAATTAGACGTAGATTTTAACGTAATGCAATGTCGTTATTGCACTTCTTTTTGACCTGTAGGTCACAAAAGTGGTTAAATTTGACGTAAGTTTTGACAGCCCTTTGGAAAAGTGCGCCCTTATAACTTTTTAAAACAGCGTATATCTATTCCTATATTGATAGATATACACTATCGTCGGGAATAATCAGTACGACTCCACGCGCCCGTCGAAAAACATATCAATCTTGAAATCACGATTTTTTTGTAAATACAAATGTCAGAGAATTAACAAATATACTATTACCCAAAATGTACCTTTTCTCTCCAAATTTCTATTCCTTTTTATACCTTATTATCCCCTATCTATCTTCTTTTATACCTTATATAATTTTATATCTTTTTATTTCTCTTTGTTGCAAATTTTTATCCTTTTTATTATATAAAGAATTAATTAACCAATATAATTAATAATATTAAAGACTTTATGAAGTATTGCAATTTTAATTGAATTTATTGTTTGAAAAAAATATTTTTAGAGTTTTCGTACTTCTATTTATAACCTATTTTTAACAAATCAAGTTATTTATTTGTTATGAAATTAATATTTATTTTTTATATCTATATTTCATTTGACATTATTAATTAACATTGTACACATAACATTTAAAACCAATTTTTAAAAATCTTGCACGCAGGAGGGCTTAAACCCTGAATCTTAGGGACGCAAGTCGAATACACATGTCACTCAGCCACGCTAGCTTGGAAGATATTTTTCTTGAACTACCTTTTTACTTTTAGGACTGTATTGATCTATTTTTATATCTTACTCTATCACTCTTTATCTCTCAGTTGAACCCCCTTTTTAAAGTCTTCATTTCTCTTTATTTATCATGAAATCGTCACGTAGCTAATTCAATGTATAGGAAGGAAATAGACTGCAGTCTATTGCAACCAATTGTAATTGAGTTAAAGGAATAAAAGTAATAAGTATTGTATGTACTGATATTTAATTTGGATTAGAAAGCAAAAGAAGAGAATATTATATGGGCTAAAAGGAACATAATTATATTATAGTAAAGTTAGGATAAAAAGAAAAGAAAGTGAATAGTAAAAGAATAAATATAGAGATAAAGTAAAGGTTATTAAAAGAGATCGAGCAAAAGTAGGTGATGGAAAGAGATTGAATCGAATCGAGAGGTTATAGACTAAGATTAAACCCAAGGTGTAAATTGTGATGAGTGTGTACTACGATTAAAATGTGGATAAAAAGAGAGAAGTACAAGGATAAAAAGGATAGAACGTTATAAACAAATGTTATTTATAAAGATAAGGAAAAAAGTAAATACTAAGATTCAAATGAGGATAGAAAGAGAATGATGTAAATAGTAGACGGATAAAATAAGAATTATTAGAAGAGATTGTGAAAAAATATGAGATAAAAGGATTAAAAAAGGAAAAGCCTGCTCTCTAAATCTGTGTTAGTGCGGATTCGTTTACCAATTTGAATTAGTAACATTTTTTACTAATTTATAGTAGTTTTTTACTAATTGCTAGTAGTTTTTTACTAATTGCTAGTAGAAAATTACTAATTCAATTAGTACACCGCATTTTTTACTATTTCAAATTAGTAAAATTTCTACTAATAATTTGTTAAAAACTACTAAAAATTGGTAAACGAATCCGCATTATTTTATTAGTAGATAGAAAAAGTATTGAAGAAGATAATAAGAAAAATGTTATTCAAAAAGATTGAGAAGAAGAGAAGATAAAAAGCGATAGTTGTAATAAAAATGGGGATAGAATTAAAGAGGTATGGAATGGGAAAGAAGTAAATAGAAAGAGGATAAAAGGCGATAAAGTATGGGTTATTAAAAGAGATTGAATAAAAAGGGAAGATAGAAAGAGATTGAGGGAAATAAAATAAGGATAGCCTGGAATAGAAACAAGATTGTTGAAAGAGATAAGTATATTCTTAGATGGAATTAGAGATAGAAAGAGATAGGTGTGGATATTGAAAGTATTAAAAGAGATGAAATAAAGGTTTTTGAAAAAGATTTATACAAAAGGAGAGATAAAAAGTTATTGAAGTGATAAAGTGCGGGGATCGACTAAGATAGAAAAACTTTATCTCTTTCTATCTCAGAGATAAAAAAATATTCAAAGAGATAGGATTTCTATCCCTTTACTTCCAGCAGGGATCGCACAAAATCGAAATTAATGTTCAGTAAATTTTCTTTTATTAATTTTTTTTTATAATTTATAATCTAATTTATGTAATTACATTTTTTAATTTTAAAAACTATTTTTATTTTCCTGATGAGGACAGCAGGGCTGTCGAAACGTAAAATTGTATTTTTTATTTTATAATACTTGACTTGGAGGAATATTTAAATATCAAAATTTATTTGAAATTTTCTCTCATCTTTAATTTAACACCAAAAGAGTTCAAAAATTTTGTTTGGTTCTTGAGATACCATTATAAACGTCCGAGCATGTTTTTTGACAAAAGCATTGAATTAGTTGTATTTTGACGGTTTTTGGCTGAAAATGCTCGGCAGTTTATAATGCAATGTCGCTAACCGATTAAGATTTTTACACTTTTTTGGTCTTAAATTAAAGATGAGACTTTAATAATCACACCTATATAAGATTAAAAATTTGTTCTGCAATTTTTAAAATATGTGCAAGGGTTGAAAGAATTTCAGAAAAAATTTTATTTTTTCAATTTTTTTCAAATTTGTCGATTGCTGAAATCATTGTATAAATTTCATCGTAGAATTTAAGGCTATGTCCAAGTTGTGAAATGTAATCAAACAAAAAGGTAAACAAACCAAGCACTAAAATAACATTTTTTAAACATCTTTTTCTCTCACAAAAATTAACATCTTTACACATTCTTTTCGGAAATCATGAATTAGAGTATCATACTTTCCAAAGAAATCATTTTTGACTACAAGCAATAAAAAGCAATTAGTAAAATAACTAATTAGAATGACCTGTAATAAACAAAATAAATCAAAATAAATAATAATGTTCATTCACCTTTGAAAGTATTCTTCCTTTACTCAATAATAGCAATAATTACAATATGTAAATTTTTCCAATTTGACAAATATTTGTAAATAGAGTAGTCGAAATAAGAGAGTGAGACTTCCGTTTCGCGAGGCTATCTCTCTTCCTATTCACGGAAATTCATATGCTGATTCTACACTCTCCAGTCGCTCCGCTTTTCCGTGGCGCTTCGTGTAAGATAGAAAAAGAAAGATATAGTCTCTGTCTTTTTCTCTCTCACACAAAGCGCCACGAAAAAGCGGAGCGACTGGGAAGTGTGGAATCAGCAAAAGTGCAATTCTATTTGAAGAATTATCATTATATTAAACTCTATATAAATTGTGCATAAAATTTATCTTGTCTTGAAATGATTTCTCAATTCTTTAAGTATGAAAATTTCTTATCTTTTACTTAACCTTGGCCTTGAATCAGCTGTGCTGTTTCCATGGGTTTTCAAATATGCCAGTAAATTTGTACTCTATTGACCTTATTTTGAATTTCTCACACTTTAAATTTAGTTGAAATTTCATTTCTCCTTCTCTCAAGTTTATTCTATTTTCAATTTCTATTCAATATTAATTTATAAATTCATCATTTATTTTTATTTGAAATATTTTTTAACAATTTTAATTTTGACTATTGAAATACCGTTTCAACTATGCATGCGGATAGACACATTTTGTTTTACTCTGAAAGTCAGTTATTTTCACTTAGCAAATTTATATTCATTTGTAAAAATAGGAACCCCGAAAAAAATTACACAATTCGGTCTTCTACTCCCTGTAAAAAAAAGTATTGGGAGGTACGGGATTCCGTATTGCAAGTGCCAACCTGTAAATGCGGTATTCGCGAAATAGCGCATTGGGTGCCCTGTTAAAAATTCCTGCAAAGGATCTTTTACAGGATCCTGTTCCAGGAATATTCATAAGATCCTTTGCAAGTTCGTACATAAGAACGCTACTACCCAGGGTTCCCTAATGA